>JAHLJT010000631.1:222813653-223018653 GCA_031308135.1 Acheta domesticus
CAATAAGGTATACAAATTGCTGGTAATGTAAATATTAACGATCTAAGAAAAATATCAAAAATACATTTCTGAAATTTTTACAATAAAAGAACGCATTAAAATGCCTTTCTGTTATCTTAAAAGGTGAATTTAGCACTATCTCTAAAAATTTAAGAAAAATATTGGAGCTGTTTGAGAGAAATGCGTTTTTTTAATATTGCCCATATTTCACTGAAAATTACGGGAAAATTACTAAAATTTGGAAAGAGTTGGAGCCATGACAATTTTGAAATTGCTCCATGGAAATTAGGTAATATACCCCCAAAATTTAATGATTTCTTTTAGATCGTAAGTTTTCCGAATCGGGCCAGATCAACAGGGGAATATTCATTTTGTAAAAAATCCTACGAATTATTTAGGTTCACAGATGGACAGTCAACTGAATCGATTATTCACTTTACATTGCATCAATTTGCATCAATAACACTGAAAGTGTATATACGCTATCTAAAAAGATCATTAATAATACTCTTGATAAAAGTTAAAATCAAATGAACTAAATCCGATAAGAATTCATTGATGAGTTGGATTGTTTCCCCATGTTTTATGCAAGAAAATTATGGATTAACATTTCATTTTCAATTGTTTCATTACATTAAACTGATAAGGCATATCACTTTATACTACAATAATCAAATAAAAATACATTTTTGATGTGAAGAAAGGAAATTGTACTTGAAAATGACAATAATTTTAAACAATAAAAATAATCGATTTTAATGTCCGATGTTGTTTATGTTCCACATTTAACACTCCTTTAAACAACCTGTATTCCTCCTCTCTCCAAAGGTCAGAGATTGGTTTCTCAGAATAGGTGTATATTATTAAGTTACAGAGCTGAAAAATCTTTGCAGTAGAAGAGTATCCTAAAGTTAGGACCCATTGAATTTGTATTCGTATTTAGCCATTATATGCCCCATAAAGGGCTTCGGCGCCTTTAGATCCCGTGCGTCCTAGTGGGTTACCCAGCCAGGAAGCCGCGAGGTCTTGAATTCCCTTAATCTTTGTGGCTTCACGTAATTAACGAATTCGGCAAGAGACGCCGGTTCGGCGATCATGGCATTTCAGCAGAACCATCCCAGCATTCGCATGAATAACCGAGGGAAACCACGAAAATCCCGGTCAGGAGGCTGGCGCGAGGACTGAACCCGAGCCTCCCGAAAGTGTAGTCAGCGCGCTGCACCCTGAGCCACTTAGCTCGGTGTAATCCATTGAGCGAGTGGCAAATAGTCCGTATCCGCTCATACTTCCTTTTCGGGCCTGCTTATTTATGAACTCGTAAAACGAAAAACAAAGAAATAGCGTAGAAACTTCTTGTAGTGGAGAAATCGTGAGGTCGCGAGGATAGCGCGAATCGGTGCAACAGCCCTCAGTCTGGCATGGCGGTGCAGTGCGGCGCACCGGGAGATGTGACTCAGGGCATCAACTGATGTCACTGCAGAACCTCTGACCGGAAGTCCTAGGTTTGAGTCCTGACGATAGTAGCTTTAGCGAGTCCGACATTAGCTTTTAGCGAGGTTGAATTGATGTCTGGAGGAGAATTGTAGCGGCCGAAGCAGTGCCCTAACAAACGGACCACGGACCGTCCGCGATCTTTCCTTCCCCTTCCTTGTCCTATCCTCACCCCTTACTCACACACACACACACAGCTAACATGCACTACACTACCACAGATGCCGGGAGACCGGTCGGGAGTTTAGAGATTGTCCCGCCTGGAGCGGTGCGCCGCTGGTGGGAGATACCTGGTTGCGGGAAGCCCCCACTAACTGATGGTAGGGCGGCGCCATCAGCTGGTGGATCTCACCATCCAGCTGGGAAAGTTTACCGCCACCTCCCGCGATAAAAAGAATACATTACACTTACGAGACTAATGACCGAGCAGTTCAGGCGTCCCGAATCATAATCAATCAAAAGTCATTAGTAGCGTGAATCTGTGCCAACGCGGTGTCGCATTAAGGCATTCCGGCCCTCGCGACACGCCGCCGTCGGTAAGTGACCCTGGTCCGTCACTTGCCGACGTCGGCTGTCCGAGGCTATGAAAACGCGTGCGTCTCGTAGCTCGCCCCCTCTTTCCATATCAGCTGAGATGCCGGAGGCACCCGTCGCGCCGCCACCCACTCTCGGTAGGAAGGCTAAGCTACGAGGGTAAGTGACGTAATACATTATATTAACTAGACGGTGTTTCTCTTTGTCCCGCACGAGTTGCTGGGTCCCCCTCTCCCCATCCGCTCGCGACACGGCGTTGCGGTCCGCCGCGGCGCTGTCCGTGCCGTCCGTCCTGAGCTGCGCCGCGCGGCCGCTGCGAGCGCCACGCGCCTGGCGGCGACCGCCTGCGAGAGCCACGCGTCGTGCGGGTTGCATCCGCACCGCTGCAGGGGCGCCGCGCTGCACGTGGCCTACTAGTTTCGCGGCGCCACCTCCGCCCTCATGCACCACACCTGGCCAGTTACCGCCACTTCCTGTTCACCCCCCCTCCCTGAGCAGTCACACGCCTCAGCGGCCTCCGCCATTTCTGAAAGAGTTGAAATGGCGATTCTCCAAACACTACGTGTACGTTCATTTAAATCGTAGGTAATTTCAAAACTAAATACAATTTACACTCCATCAAATGAGAAACAATATACTTTATTACAGAAAATAAATGGTGTTAGAATATTTATTGGCGATGTATTGTGGATTTCACTTACCTCCGAATTAATTTTCATGCTTGGAATATTAAATTATTGTTAAAAGTAATATCAATTTGTTTTATTTCTAATATTACAATTTTTTAACAAATTTTATTTCTAATATATTTAGAAAGTTTTACTAATGGTGAAATATCAGTCAAACTTATGATGTCAATTATAGCAATTAAAATTAAATGAGAATAACACAAAATCTAATTTGCGACATCTAGAAATTATACAAAATAAGTACTTAAGAAATATTTAAAAATCCCCTTGGTTTATTCGCAATAATAAAATTTTAGAAGAACTAAGCATTGCTCCTTTAAAATCCTGGCTTAATATTCTCTACTAAATTCTTCTCCAGTCTCTCTGCCTGTCCTGTTTAGAACATTTTCAATCTGGGCAAATCAGCTAATCCTTATTCACGTATTCGTTCACATTAAGCTAAAGATTTATTACAACCTCCAAAATTAGCTCTTCTTTTCTATTGATAAACAAAACAATTATATACACACACACATTTAGTATATATATATGTGTATATATATATACATATACATATATGTACATATGTATATGTATATATATTGAGACGAAAATGGACGAAATCCATTCGTCCCATAATAAATCTACAACCAGCCCGAACACCATAAGGCGCAGGCAGCTTTGAAAGCCGCGCGCCGTCGACGTCAGCGGATGACGAAGGCGTCGAATAATTTCGAAGCCTACAACCGGAACCGATGGTCGCCAATGAGGAGAGAGCCGAAAATCCCACGATAGCCATTGGTCGGCGTAGGTCACGCGAGGAGAGTAGGACAGAGGCAGCCTGGTAACCGATGTAGAATTTTGTCTTCTAGAAAGAGTTTCCGACGAGGCAAGACGGGTCTTCTAGAAAAAGTTGTCGACGAGGTGAGACGTGTAGGACGTTTCTTCTAGGAAAAGTTGTCGACGAGGCGAGACGTGTAGAATGTTTCTTCTAGAACAAGTTTTCGACGACGTGAAACGTTGCTTTTAGAAAAAAGTTAACGACGAGATGCAATATCCGCTAGGAGCAGTTTTGTTCTAAAACAGAATTCATGACCAAGTATAACGTGAGTCGGTGCGTAATTCACAACTTCCAACGCCACCAGAACTTTCAAAGTGCACGGGAGCAAAGTGAAACGAGCCCGATGTTCAAATCAAGAATTATTTAATGAACTGTTGTCCGGAATGAGTTTGTGAGGAAGAAAATTAAAGACGTCTGAACTTTCTGAACTGACGTGTAATTCGCATTGAAGGAAAACGAAGAAAGAAGAAGGGAGAAGATAGAAGAAGAAGGTACAGCCGAGAAGTTGGTACGTGACGTGGAATACAGCGAGTACGAGAGGCGCCGCGGCGCAATTCACCGTTGCATCCCGAGGTCGCCATCGGGCCCGCCGCTACTCCACAGGCTCGCCGAGGCTTCCATTTGTTCGAGCGGCCGTGAAGACAGCGAGGTCATCGCTACGCCCTTCCCGGCTGCTAGTGGGCGAACGGGAGGTCTCCGGAACGCGCGCGAGAGGGGGAGGTGTAACGGTATTTCATCGCCATGCAGCAAACGAGAGTGAGTACCTGTAAACTTTGACACAGTGCTGTAAAAATACAAGGTATTAGCAGAAATAGGAGAGGCTAATGAGGACAATTCTAGATTTGGATTTGGTCTTTCTTTCATGTTCAAAGGGTCGTTCTAAACAGAATTTAAAATAGAATACGATGCTTACATGCATCTAAACCAGAACAATAAGTAACTTTGTTAAAATCAGTCTTTTTCTTTATCGAAAGAGTCAGTGTACATGTGCTTTTATGTGAAAGGCAATAAGTAATGCCACACTAATTTAAGTAGTAATGAAAATCTTAAGAGAATGTTTAGGTAAATCCAGCTGGAAATAGGATTATCGAAATCTCTCTTAGGTGTAATGTGTACAGGCAGTGTAGGGCAAAGCAGTGGTTTGCCCGCTGCATGTTGTAATGTTATGTAATCAATTTTGGTTAATGAACGAGATATAAAGCATTTGTGGATTGTGATTTTCCCTGGTCACTAAACCATGTAGGATTTCCTAGGGAGGGAGCATCCTATAAAAGAAAATATTTTGATAAACAACCGGCAGGGCCTGGCGACGAGGCGGTGACTGGAGCGCCGTGACGTCCTGGTGACACCCACGCCAGAAGCATTTGATTCTCGTGGGGTATATCCGCCCTAGCCCATCAAAGGTTGGTTAGTGCCGGCATGTCGAGAGATGGCATGTTCCGTTGCAATATACATATGTGTATATATATATATACACATTTAGTATATATATATATATACTAAAATATATACTATATATATACTAAAATTTAATATTGCCTTGAATTTTATTGATAATTTCTAATAATTCAATTTGTAATTATTCAAAATTACTATACGTTATAGTCAGAGACCATGTTATAGTTGGATTTCCATGCACTATCAAATAAAAATAACAAAGGTGCATGACGCCGGATAAAAATGAACAAAACAGGCACAATCAAATTTTATTTCAATTTTTAGTTATATTGCCTTTTGTAAAAGTAAAAAATTAACAATTTTTTAAACCGTTCTATGTCAAATTCATTCTTTTGTCAGAAAAAATGTTTTTCAATGCAGAAAATTACCTTTTACTTACCAAGATGCAATTGGCACACCCTTCAAAGACGAAATCTAAGCCAATGTAAAGTCAAATTCTGCATTTTCTTATTTTTCCCCACAAATATATAGATTTTTACACTTCGGAGAAATTTTAAGTACACATTTGAATTTAAAACTTTATGTAGTTTCTTCGAAGTAGTTCCACCAACATCTCCGAACATTAATTCGAGACACTTTCATGTCTTCCACAATTTTTAATGACTACACTAGAGGAAGACCTACTGATTCTCATTTCTGAAAAAAAGGGTGATCGTATTTTACACTCATCGTCATAAAAAAAGGTGCACCCAGAAGGACACGGCGGATTGCGATCACTGCTGGCAGCCAGGTAGAGGGTACTACGTATACAAAAATTATTACACTTTCACATCTGTAGAACCAACATTTATTGCGCTACACGGCCACAGACGGTACATGTTAGTATGGCGTGGAGCCGCCATTTCTGCGAACACACGCGTTCAGACATTGCGGCATGGAGTTGTACAGGTCTAGATTGATGTCCTGTGCTAGTCCATCGCATGCAGCTTGCACCTGAGCGCGCAGTTCTTGTAGATTGGTGGGTAGGGGTGGTATTCTCATAGCACACTTCATAGCACTCCAAACGTTCTCGATCGGGGACAGGTCTTGCAATGCTGCTGGCCATGGCAGAGTATCCACGGCTGCAAGGCATGCTTGGGAGATGGCTGTGGTATGCGGACGCGCGTTTTCCTGTTGAAATAGGGCATGCGCGTGGGCGTTCACGAAAGGCAGGGCCATCGGTTGCAGGATCTCTTGAATGTACCATGTGGCTGTCACAGTACCTCTAATTAACACTAACGATGAACGGGCACCACGGAATATCGCGCCCCACACCATCTCACCAAGCTGGCGGGACGTGTGATGGGATACTACAACTACTCGTCGTGGCGCTCCCCAATGCGCCTCCAGTCACGGACGCGGTGGTCGCCGCCATCAAGGCTGAAGCGGGACTCATCGCTGAAGATGATCTCTGCCAGTCTGCATGGCCCCAGGTCCATCACTCCCGGCAGCAGGCGAGTCCGTAGCGATGATGCTGGGGTGTGAGTGGCAGGCGTCGTAACGGTCAGCGTGCGGCGAGCCTTGCGTTGTGCAATCACCTGCCAATGGTAATGGAACTTCAAGGATGTGACAGAGCAGGCTGCCCAGCCCGCTGAATAGCATCAATCGTTGCTGTTGGATCTGTTCGCGTTTGGTGGACAATCCGTCGGTCCTCCCTTCTCGTGGTGCATGGTGGGCGTCCAGATCCTGCATTTCGTGTGTGCATGCCTTCCTTAAATCCATTGCCACCAAAAGTGGGCGATGGTTGGGTCTGTACGACCGGTGTGATGCGAAATACTGCAACAGGACCAACCAGCCTCCCGCAAAACTACGATACAGCCCCTTTCGAACGCGTCTAACTGGACAATAGACTGTGGAAAGCGTCGCCGAGGCATAGTGTACATACAGATGACGCTCTGGCGACGTTACCCGGTGTCGCAATGGTCGGCGTGGCCGTTTGAAGCCCTTTTATCTAGACCAGTGGGCGCGACGTCACGGACCTACCACCTACCCCTCAGTGCGCGGCCGACCGTGAAAAAGAAATCATTTGCTTAGCGAATATGTGTGCAAAATACCTTCAGAGTTCGCAGCGGATCAGTGGAGTCCTTCGGGGTGCAACTTTTTTATGACGATGAGTGTACAAGGGAGACTTTTTTCTTTGTGTAGATGGATCCGGAATGCCCTGTCTTATATCTTTCTCTGGCTTTAAACGTTGGATTTGCTACTTTTTTGAAGGGTATTTTTCCCTTATTGAAACATAACACATTCCATTAATGGATATGTTACAGGCTTCAATGTTGCCTCAGTATCAAAAGTATGCACCAAGTGTGCCATCGTTTCTTTTCTTTCTCTACCTTTGATGCTACGAGAAGTAGGTGAAGGTGCAGGCCCATTTGAAACTTTTTAGAACATTTAATCTGCATAAATAAATTTCAATCATACAGAGATACATATTTCTTAAGAAAAGTGTTATAATTTTGCTACAAATTACCATGTTTCGAAACAAATTTTACTCAAATTTTAACGTAAATTAATGTCAGATTTAATTTAAGACAAGCGTACTTCACTCAAATGTATTTAGCTAAACATTCAGGTTCAAGCTATCTTGACAGAAATTATAAAGGCTCTTATTTGAGATTTGCCCTTAGAAATTAGGGCAAAATTAACAAGACAATCAAATTGGCAATGCAGACTCCTTTACTTGTTTCTTTTGTGACAAATATGTATAATCTTATCTCACACCGTATCAATTTCGAGATCTCGATTGGTCATCAATACAATTTTCCGTCATTTGTAACATCCGAACTAGACGTATGTGGTTGTCTTGAACCAATTTTAATACAAGATGCTCAAAACCGGTTCCACAACTACGCGATGCCAGACATCTCACGGAATAAATTATTCATTGCTCATGTATATTTCTCACTTCGATACCCTCCCAAACGTTTTCCTCCTAGGTTAAGCACCTGACCTGTCCTGTTCTATCCTATGGCCCGGCAGCCCGCTACGGGCTTTGACCGACCAGTTGTGACCCAGCCTCTTGGCCGTGGGATAAGGGTTCTTGAAGTCAGCACGAAAACATCCCTTCACCGTATATACTAGTCTTCTTGACCTTAGGGTGGGCTTTCTCGTCGTCACACAACAATAGCTACTGGGACATGTAAGGAAAGTGCACAATTATTATTTTGCCTCAGCCGGAATTGAACCCGGAGTTGCGCCGTGGAAAGCAAGGACGTTAACCAACAAACGATCGAAGGCTAAATTCATCTTTCTATTTATTTATAAAGTTCTGTTAAAGAAAGTGCGGCAGTTAAAATGGAACTCCAATTGTTCAGTGTCTGTAGTGCTAACTTTCCGTATCCAGGTACCAGGATTCAAATCCTAGTCACTCCACAAACGATTTGTTGTGGTCAAGACGTGTTCGCGGCGAGTTTCCTCCCAATTGTCCCATTTCCCTAGCACATTATCCCACTAACTACTCTATCTTCTGGGCCATTAAGAGCATCTTCATCCTCATCATATGTTTACGCGCATGAAGTACGAAGGAGGCCCGAAGACGACCTCGAAGAGATAGATGATCCGTCTCGGAAAAATAGCCCTCTTGCTCACACCCTGGAATTAAACCCACATTAATTTATTGATACATTGGTGTTTGCAGGCACGTCAACTGCAAAGGGCGTTAGTTCTGAAAGCGTAATGCAAGTTTTACCGCGGGAGGTGGCGGTGTTCTTCTCACGCTGGATGGCGAGATCCGGCGGCGACCTACCCGCCGCTCCCCCCCCCACCTGCGAGACACCGCCCCAGCCGGGATAAGCAATAAGATCCGGCTTCAACTCGCACTAATAATAAGTCTAGGAAACGCAAGAACACTGAAACCGCCGCATTTATGCAGAGGGGATTATAATTTGAACATTCGCACACGAACGCAGAGATCTGACACCGAAAAATTCTCCTTTGTAAATCGAACAACAAATGACTGCAACAATGTACCTGCTGACGCATTTGAGACAAGCCGTGAAAGTGTAAATACATTTAGAAAAAAATAGTGATGTAAAATATGTACTTAATATACTTGTGTTGCGCGCCCCTTGTGTGATATTTTTTTTTCATTCTTTAGTGAATATGTCTTAATGTAACAATACTTTTTTGTGTACATTGTAATACCTCTTGAAATCTACCACCAGGCGATAATCTCTAAGTAGATCTAATATACAGTCAGACCTCCATTTACCTAACTTCTAAGTATCGAAATTCTCTCTTAATGAAATAATATTTTTACCCTTGAAAATTCTGTTTAAACACTTTTCTATTATTCAAAATTTATTTATTAAACAATAGTTAAATTACTTTCTGATTTGACTATTTTTTCTGTGAAATAAAAATGCACAATACATACAATAAATTGTGTTTCTAAAAATTGAGTATTGTTTAATTTAGAATGAGAGTATTACTACTGGACGTTTTAACTTCCTTCTGAACATTTGTATAATTGAGTAAATATTATAAATTTAATTTATAAATTTTCTACGTCCAGTTCCTAGCTTTCTGAGGAAGGCAACTCATTTCTGCTATCCCTCCCCGTGGGAACTTTTTCAGATCAGTCGGTGGAATGCGACCTGAAGGTCTATCGCGTGCACCTTCGTCTAATAGCCCTGTGCTATGATGTTAGTTCATCATTTCAGCGCAGATTGCTACTTGCTTAAGAAGGGGTTCCAAATGCAGGGGGGAAATCCCTTAATATTACAAAAAAAGCAATTCTAAGTATATTCATAAATGTGTGTTGCGAATGATAAAAATATTTTTGTAAATTTGTTTATTTAAGGTCGCTTTATAACAGCTACGTCGTGAGCGACCCCCTATTATTATACAACTGTATAAACCTAGTAATTACATGATTAAAATATTTGTTAATTATTTAATGTTTGAATTTTCCATTTTACACAGTTTTCCAAAATTGTTTTAATAGCATTTGCTAAAATTATATAATAATTTCTGAATATAGAAGTTTCTTTATATCGAATATTAATGAAGGAACCATCAGATTCGATATATGGAGGTGCGACTGTATCGAACACCGGACGGTTATTCACTGCTATTTCTGTAAATCGAAGTTTCTATATCTCGAATATTATTGAAGGCACCATCAGATTCGATATATGGAGGTCCGACTGTATCGAATACCGGACGGTTTTTCCCTGCTATTTCTTCACATCGACGTCTCTATATCCCGAATATTATTGAAGGCACCATCAGATTCGATATATGGAGGTCCGACTGTATCGAATACCGGACGGTTTTTCCCTGCTATTTCTGTGCATCGACGTTTCTATATCCCGAATATTATTGAAGGAACCATCAAATTTGATATATGGAGGTCCGACTGTATCGAATACCGGACGGTTTTTCCCTGCTATTTCTTCACATCGACGTCTCTATATCCCGAATATTATTGAAGGAACCATCAGATTCGATATATGGAGGTCCGACTGTATCGAATACCGGACGGTTTTTCCCTGCTATTTCTGTGCATCGACGTTTCTATATCCCGAATATTATTGAATGAACCATCAGATTCGACATATGGAGGTCCGACTGTATGGAGTACCGAACGGCTATTCCGTGCTATTTCTTTACATCGACGTTTCTATATCTCGAATATTATTGAAGGAACCATCAGATTCGATATATGGAGGTCCGACTGTATCGAATACCGGACGGTTTTTCCCTGCTATTTCTGTGCATCGACGTTTCTATATCTCGAATATTATTGAAGGAACCATCAAATTTGATGGTTTTATATGGAGGTCGGACTGTATCTAATACCGGACGGTTAGAGCGTGAATCGATCCCGTTCACACGCGCAAACCAGTTCCTCCGAAGCGCGCCCCGCCGCCCGCCGGGGCGGAGGGCAGAGAGGAGGAGCGGGACGGGGCGGGCGCGTCGGGCGGAAAGCGGCGGCCTCGAGGCGCGTGCCCCGCGCCCACTTCCCGCGCGCCAGGGAAGCGCCCGCGGCGCGGCGCGGCGCGGCGCGGCGGGGCGGCGCGCGTCGCGTCGCGTCGCGTCGCGTTGCGCAAGGCGGCGCGGCGGCGGTGGCCAGTTGACGTTCCGTCGCCGCGGAGTAATTGGACCGATGCGCCCTTGGCCCCATTACGAAGGCCGCACCGCGCGCGGGTACCGTTTGGAAACGCGAATGCCACGCACAAAAAATACACCACGCCGCAGTACCGTACAGTATTATCGTAGGTAATACCACGAGCGCTTTGGAAATTGTCGATAAAGCCCCGGTTCGCGAAGCGAGGAGGGGATTTATCAAAGAATTTCCAAGGCAAGAGCGGTGGGGGTAATAAGTTTCCACAATTACGCCCAACAGAGTTCCAAAATGCGCCAAATATTGAAAATAACTGAAAGCGTGTTAAAATCAAAGAGGTTATGTTATAATATATACGCGGTTTATTGCACGTCAAGACAGCAATCGACGCTTACCGCCTCTTAAGATCGATGAGTCGCGGCTTATTATTGGCAAGAACGCAGGGGCGGTAAGAAAAATCCGATCGAAAAAGCATATACTTTTTGTGATACACTACCCTAATTGGCGTATTTTATATGTACAGTTGAACATTATTGGTTTTAAATTCACCAGTGGAATAGCCATGAAGAAGAGGTTATTGAGAGAAGGGATGAGTTATTGAGAGAAAAGAAACGATGGTCATAATTTATTCTAGATATTTAGTAAAAGAATAACGAACATTAAATATATATCTCAAAAATATTTCATTTATTACTTTCATGTTTGTATTATTAAGTTTTCAACTACTCTCAGACTCATGGTTAAAATGAAACGTGCTTGGGCACGCATTGAAGTCTCCTTGACATTAGCCAGTTCTTTCCTATAATCTGTCACTGATTTTCCCAGTCACGATAGGAACATAAAGAGCTTAAAATCACAAATATTGGTGGTGGAAAAACTATATGCGTACAAAAATATTTTTTAAATGCTTGGTAGATAGTCATAAAACTGGAATAACTTCCGAATGAATGACGTTAGTTCAATAAAAGTATTGAGTATGTCAGGGTAACTAGTCCAAAAAATTCTCAGGGATATTCTTTTAGGAAAATCGTTTTTATATATGCCAATAATTATTCCTTTTGAAAGTGTAAATTTACCTCATCACTTCATCTCAGACAAAATTGCTAAAGAAATTGAGAGAAAAACGGAAAATAGTATCTTGAAGTGTAAGCACACTTAAGGGTCGTAGTAATTTCCTGGAACATGAGAATATATCGTACAACAACCTTCCTATTACTTTATTCGCTCAAAAAATGTATCCCATGTGAAAAATAAGTGCGATTACGCAATATTTATTCTACATTTCGTGGAAACGAATAGGTGGATATCTTAGGTGACAGAAAGAAAAACTGAAGGGTATAAGAATAAGAATTCATATTGGGTAACTAAAGAGTACGCTACTTAAAGCAAAAACAATGCAGTCAGACACTCAAAATATTTATAAAAATTTAAGATGTGGACCACTAGTTCAAATTAAGTGCCAGCAAAGACAGGGCAAAAAGGAAACTTTACAATGCAGAGAGAAACGGCCACGTCGTAGCTGCGATGAGAATAACATTCTTGGATAGACAGGGTGCTGGCAGTGGAAGTTATGATGGCTAAAACCAAATACGGCAGCAGCAGCTGAGGCACGGAAAATAGCCACCGCCTGGTGCGGCCACATCACATGTGGTTCCCAAGATGTTAGGCGATGCGGGGGCTCACGCACCGACACGGAGGGTTAATGAAGAACAAGGTGAGTGAGGCATAGGGAGAACCTAATTTGCGGTCGAGGCAGGTGGAGCAGCGTCATTAAAAGTCTTCGAAAATATGTCTATGACAGCATTTTGGAGGATAGAATATTGAAAGTAACAGTGGAGTTGCAGCGGCAGCGTGGTAATCGAGATTTTGAACGGCCTATCGTGAAACGTTATGACGCTACACCGTGACGTTTATCAAGTGAAGTCTGAATAGACTTTATTAGTGCGTTTCAATCTACATGAAAGTAATTTCAACCTGCGAAGGCCGAGTGTGCTGCTAATGGTAAATTCCCATAAAACCACATCCTCCTGGTTCGCATTTTCTCGACTAGAACTGCCTATCAACATGACGTTCCACGGAGAGAATAGAATTACTAGAACGCACTGCCTCCAGAATGCGACCAAATCCCATTTTTCCTGATCAGGTAACTTGTATCGTGAACGATACAAGTCGCAAGATTACGCTCGTGAATACTAGTGGAGTATTGTTTTGCGATATTACTAACGTAACTTTGGAATTCGCGTATTTGCAGAAGCTTAGAAGAGAGTTCGTGTCATATCATGCTTCGTGCTTCATGTCACGCAAAAACTTTCTAATGGCAACCCACAGGGTTTGATAAGTGTATTGGAGGAGTGAGATTGGAATTGTAAGGAGAGGAACATCGGTTGTAAGCACACAGTGTTCGACGCAGATATTTTTAATTGGAGTGTGGTCAGAAAATCTAGGGGGAGTGGAGTCTTTTTAGATCAAAATGGACTTCAACAGAAACATCAAAAGGATTAGACTATATTTCTAGGAACATTTTTTTACTTTAATGAAATAAATTGAAAAACGTAATATATTAATGGAGTATGTGGATATAGTGTAATATTACATTTATTATATATATATATAAGTATAAATAATAAAGAAAGTTAATATTAAATTTGTAATGTGTTATTGGTATCAAGCATAAAAATACATACAAACGGATGTCTATTCACTGTTTCACTAAACTCATATTATTTTTAATTTCAAATGTGGAAAAAATAATTAACTTTAGTATTAAACTTACATTAAGAAAGGACATCGATAAACTATAAAATAGACTATTACATATGGCCCACTTCTTCCTCTTGCATAATCAAGACTGTTTTTTTTAATATCTGCGCTCAGCCATGAGGAGTATTTTTTATCTCGGAATGTGGCGATTTTCTTCCCCGGATGGAAGGCAAGATCCGGCGCCGACATGTTCCATTACATGATTTCCCCAACCAGGTATCTCCTTCCAACGAGGCACCTCCCCATCCAGGATAAGCTTTAAGCTCCCGACTGTTCTTCCGTCATGTGTGGTTGTGTAATTGATGCGAGAATTAGAGTGTATATGAGGTGACGATATGACAAGGAAGTGGAAGGAGAGATCGCATGAGGTTGGAAGCCCGTTTCTTAGGATACTGCTCCGGCATTCGCCTGGAGTTATTGGAGAAAACAGGAAAACTACCGATCAGAGCAGCCGTCCGCTAAAATTCTCCTGCAGACAGCAGCTGAATTCGATCTAGCTATCTAGCTGGTTTCGAAAACCCTGCCACCGTCAGGACTCGAACCCTTCCGATGTGAGACACTGCAGTGGCATCGGTTGATGCACTGTGCGTTCTCAACCGCTCGGAGGCGACGGCGACGGTGGCTGGGGAAGGGACGGGAAGGGAAGGGGTGCTGGAAGACGGAGGCGGCGATGGTGTGAAGCAGCCACAGAGCAGCTGATAGCACCGCCCGCATTTCTTTCCCCGGGCCTCAGCCAATGGCCGACGAGAAAGTGCGACGCTGGCGAGCGTGCGACAACCAATAGCGGAGGGCGAAAACTTCCCAGAAAAGGAGGAGAGATACTCGGCCAAATTAAATTTCTCCCACGGCGCGAGGCTTCTCCAATTAGAGAAGAAATCGCATGCGCTGTAACCTTCAGTTATGTCACAGGTGCTTAACGAGAAACACTGAAGTTCAACACATGCATTTATATTCTTGCGCAGCCATCCAACGGTAGCTTGCACCAAGGCAAAACATGTCTTGGTGTGGATGTCATTCAGTACGAGTAGTTTGTTTGAAAGAATTATAGATTATCGTGTAAATAGTGTACAAATGCAAAAGCTGGCCTTAAGTATCAAATTATCAGTGATAATAATAGTTTCTTTCCCAAACATTGAAATAAACCGCAAACAGTATTTTCAGATGGGAAAAATGTTTTAAAAAAATAATAATTAGCATTAAGAAGCATAAAAAGATATGAGGAACGAATAGTGGTTAGTGTTACAATCTCACAAAGTAGAAGTACTTGGGAAGACCTATTCCGAGTAATTTGTAACACCTCGCCCTACCACCGTTAAACACAACGTGCTCGTGAGTATTGGTCTCATCTGATCAGCGATGCTGAACAAATCGTCGTCACAGTAAAGGATAGACAAGAGCATCTGGAGAGCAGGAATGCAAGTTTCTAATCCATGCTTCAGTGTAGATGCGGGTCGAAATACTTCATAAAGAGATATAGTTGAAAGATTGCTTCGGTAACTTACGAGTTGAAACATACATTTTCACCAGGAACGTTGCATTAGTTTTCAAATTATCTAGCACATCAGGTGGAGAACAGGTACTACAAAGATCAAGACTGTTCATAAAGCGCGTGCAAAGTGATGAGCATCTGCGCATAAGGGCAAGAAACCTGTTGTACAGGATATGTAAAAATAGAGAAACAAAACTACTATAAGGCCTTCCAGTTTTCTTATTTTTCTATGCACATCGTAATACGAGCGATTCCTAGCTATAATACCCTTTTGAAAACCGCACTTCCGCAATAAAAGCCTAGTCGATAAAGAAGAGGTCCTGCCTTTCACAGTTGTGTATCTTCAAAGGACACTTAATACTTTCCAGGAGTGAATTTAACATTAAAAACTGAAATAATTAAATTAAATCGTCTTATAAATTTTAATCATCTCTGAAATCTCTGAACTTTGACATTTATTAGAAGATCTCTTCACCTAATTAGTATCCATTATATTGTTGAAGTGATACATTTTTAGTGTATTGAGCAAAAACCGTACAGTTCTTTAACAAAAACTTCCTTGCCATCAAAAGGGAAATTTTAGGATTAGGATAGGAGATTAGGATATTCTGCGTTCTCCTAGTATTTGAAAAAACATTGTTAGCTTCAGTTAATGCACAGATGGAGAAACACCCCCGCATATGCGGTTTTTCTAAAATCGCCCGAATGTTCAAACTGAGGGAAGCAAAACAAGTAGAGGTGATTCAAAGCATACGTAAGGGACATATTTCGAGACTGATGGTAAAATTATTCCCAAAGAAATTTTCAATTGTAATTCTGTAAGCACTTCCGATGATGCGACTTATGTTTGTGTTCGATATTAAATAATGCCGTTAGATTACGAGAATGTACAAGAAAAATTTGTGTAAAAATGGTACTAATCATCGTCATAATACTGACCTTCCGTTAACAATACTAGAGTTTACTACTACGACAGTAGTATACTACTTGTAACGTACAATCTTCTAATTAACAATAATAGTGTAATCACTATTTGAATACTTCCCTCATTATTTTCCGCACCGGTTCCAGTGAATCGCGTTTACGATTTCTGGCAGTGTTTAAATCGGTCTCTACAATAAAGCGACAGCCGGTGAGTAAGTGATTGTGCTTCGTCTTCTTTGCACAGCCTGTCTTGCATTGCCGTCTTCATCATTATGAGCATTATCATTATCATTTTCATTATTTATATTATTATTGTATTATCATTATTATTTTGTTATTTTTTCTCGGTTTCCCCCGCCCCGCGTTCCAGTTTTGAGGGCCCTTTACGCATACTACATTCCTAACTTTACGCATTCAGAACAGAATAAAATCCCGCTGGTTTAAAAAATGCTCCCTTTTGAGCTTTTGGAATACTATTTTTGAGAAGAAATGCCTTTTTTTAAACTAATTAATTAGAGCTTTTGTTAACAAGACCAGTTCTATCATTGCAATTGACACATCATCAGACTGAAGTTTGTGGATTTCTTTATACTATTATATTGTGAGGGGAATGTATTTTGACTTTTTTCTTTTATGCTTTATTGATGTGATCGGCAGGGTGTGTAACACCAATAATGAATGCTTTCGTTTCCTGTATGTTATGTAGTAGAACGTACGGCTCATTTGCCGAAATCGTTTTATCATTATGTATTGGAACGTCGTAATACATTTTGTACTTATAATAATAATAATAATAATAATAATAATAATAATAATAATTACTATTATTATTACTATTATTATTATTTGATCAAACAGATACAAATAAAGAAGCCAATAAATTAAAGCTTGATTTTTTTGCTATAATGTTTCGTTCTTTCGAAAAAATAATTATTTTACAAATGTTTATGACTTTGCTGGAGCTCCGCGAGCGGCACCACAGCAGCTCTTGATGCGAGTTTCGATTCGAGTTTCGTCGCTGGGTGGCGTCGGCTTCGCAAACGGGTAGGCGGTTGGCCACTTCCTGCAGCGGTGCAGCGGCGGCCGTGGTGGCGGTGGCGGCTGTGGTGGCCGCGGCGGCGGCGGAGACGCCAGCGGAGGAGGTGGGTCAAGTAGGTCGGTAGCACCCGGCGCAGTTGCGTGGGCCTGCTGCACTACTCCTTTGCATACTTTGCCTTTGGCGATGACATGTTTGAAACGAGTTGCAGACGCAGCCTGACTCGGGAATGTTGAGAAGAGCGGACTACTAGGAACTAGGAAAAGTGCCATCATGAGATGAGTGTTAGAGAAATGTGCCAAGTATGTTCTCAGCAAAATTCACCTATGCCAAATATATTTACTCGTTCTTTAGAGTTACTGATGTTACCTTCACAGTTAAAACTGTCATTCGGAATTTTATGAAATTGCATTCCTAGTGTTCTTGGGCATATCATCAAGATAAATTTCGAAACTATTATAAATTTTATATCAAAATCCTAATACATCGAAATCAGCATCAGTTTTGTCATGCTTGTATTTGAATGAACATTTCTTCATATACGTTTTTCTTAACTTCATTGATGACGTCGGAAATTAATACACGTCACGTGGACTCACAAAATTTACTGAACTAAACTACGTTCAACACATACTTAATAAAACTTAATACAAAAGAAAATCACGTATTTATATTTTTAATTTTTCTCTCTTTTTGTTTATTGCGGTACTTATATCTTCTTCTTTGTAACATTTTTAAGGATAAATCAGTTTCTACGCGGATTTTTACCCGAACGTGAGAAATATTGGCATGGAGGCAATGACAAAGAAAATAATAAAAAGAACGAAACGTACAGGAAAATGCAACGAGTGCGAAAATCGTTTCATCCTCTTGGTAGGTTTATAAAAGACTTGTTGGACTCAGGAGTAGAGCAAGAGGATGTGCGCAAGACATCTGGGAACAGGTGCTGGGGCCGAGGCGGGGCGTGGCGGGGCGGGGCGAGATGCGGAGAGGCTGCGAGCGTCGCCCCGGGCCCATCGCTTCCGCCGGGCGCAGAAGGGCGCAGCGGGGCGGTCAGGCTCAGCGAGCAAGACGGGTTCCCGGGAGCAACCGCCCGCCTCCCCGAGTCGCGAGCCTAGACGCGGCGCGGCGCGAAGCGGAGCGGAGCGGAGAGGCGGGCGGGGCGGCACAGGGCGCAGCTGGAGCTTCGTACACTTCCTCCAGCAATTTGCGGGTCCCTCGCGTGCAGCCGCTGCGCCTCCGCCCCGCCCACCCCGCCCGGCGGTCCCGCTCGCGTCCGCTCCGCCCACCTCTCCCCGCTCCCACCCGTCCCGCCGCTCCGTCCGCCCCGCCACTCCTCTCGCTTCACCCGCCCCCGTCCCTCGGCGCCCGCCCGCCCCACCCACCCCCATCACCTGACCCGCACGC
The DNA here is from genome assembly GCA_031308135.1 of Acheta domesticus. Taxonomy (NCBI): domain Eukaryota; kingdom Metazoa; phylum Arthropoda; class Insecta; order Orthoptera; family Gryllidae; genus Acheta; species Acheta domesticus. Next base: position 222,832,308 of record JAHLJT010000631.1, read on the forward strand.
ACGCACCATCCGCCCCTCCCGCCCCGCCCGCCGCGCTCGCCCACCCTGCTCCCGCCCGCCCATCCCTCCCCACCCTCTCAGCCCGCCCCGCCAGACCCGCCCGTCCCGCCAGCCCACTCCGCTATCCCCCTCCCGCCCACGGCATCACCTCACCAGCAACGGTCACGCGTCTCCTTGTGCCGCCGCCGCCGCTATCTGTCCACTCACAAAATGGCGGCGCCGACGCCAGCCAAACATCGCTACTTGCGAAAATATGTCCCACATTCCCTCGCGCCCATGTCCGTGTTGACTGAACTCAAGGCAATGTGTATTTGTTTACGGTCCTGTTACGTGTTTTTCAGGCGTGTACTACTAGACAATTAGACCCTTTCCCACGGCACTAATTCTTAGATTCGAAGGACGAAGTATTATTCTCTCTCGGTACGGTGGTTTAAAACATATAATTAATGATATGGTCTTATCATGAAATTTACGATCAAAGGCAATATAATAATTGTAATTATTATTATTAATATTATTATTATTGTTATTATTATTGTTATTATTATTGTTACTCTACTCCTTTTGAATATGCTATCCCTACAAAACAACGTCATCATCACTGAAGTACTCACACATTGTTCTGTTAAAAGAAATGGTGAGACATAAATCCATGCTAGTTTCTTTTTAAATTAATTTATACTAATAATTCTAGATAAGTTTGTTATCTGTTCTAAATTTGTAAACCTTTTATTAATAAAAGGTCTCCAAAGTGATAACTAATTCATTTGCATCAATTAAATATAGACCCCATATCAATATCGCTCCCTCCCTCCCTTCCTCATTCTCACTCACTATCCAATCATCTCTCTCTCTCTCTCCCTTCCTCTCTCCACCCGGTATCACCCCCCTATCTCACTCGTTCAATTTTTAGATACTCGGAAATGGTTATCTGCGAGAAGTGAGCCATGCATTGTCTGTTAAAAAATTGTTGCTAATTGAGTTAAATTTTATTTTCAGAAGACTATTTTATCATTATCACAAACATTCATAATTCAAATAGTAAATGCCAATTTTCATAAATAAATTTACCTAATTCGCTCACCTTCGCTTAGTCCTACTTGTCTCTAAGATATTTTTCAAGGAAAATTTGAAAATATTTTATGTGAGTCTTAATGACATGTCACAATAGAAAAATTATATAGTTTTTTAAAGTTCTTATGTAGAAGCGGACTTTTCCCGAAAAAATTAAAAAAATAAAAAACATTAAACCGACTGAAAAGTGGTCAAATTATATTTTTAGGACTACTACAAATACTCCGTAATTCATAGACAGGAAGAGCACCCTGCAGCCAAATGGGAAGAACAAATCATTTGAGCAGCAACTCATCCCCAGATATCGTAGCATTCAAATCTGCAGTAACATGTGTTTCTATTTATTACCTTGTTCGGACAGCTGCTTCCCGAATGCCAGATACGGCCACGAACACGACTTTCTCGAGGAAGCGCCTCAATCGTATTTTCAATTTGAAGGGATTACGCGGCTCTCCTCGCATAAACACAGCGCGAGGGCCTATAAGGAAAACTAAGACACGCGCACGCCGTGTCGGTGCGCCTCCGATTAAGCCACATAACGAACTCTTAACGGCTCCATCGCGATCAGCTAATCAGGGGCTGCCGCGCATCGTGACAAACGATATAGCCCGACTTGGCCCACGAGATGCTGCCGGCTGCTGCTTAGCGGCGCAAGGCGGTGGGAGGAGGCTCTGCGCGAGGGATGCGACATCGATAACAAATCATCGATGTTCAAAGCACATCGGCCCAAAATCATCGAGGTTTTTAAACAAAGTCAAATGTTTTGCAAAACCGTTCATAAACGTTAATTATCGTATGGAATAATACAAAAATAATAGATTACATTTACAAACAAATTTCGACTACCTTATTTTTCACTCTTGATGACTTTGATCTGAAGAATGTTTAAATTATGAACACGTGGAAATTATTGTCATCTTTTATTATCATAAAATATCAACCAATTAAAAACATCGAACTCAATACAAGGATATTTTTAAAAAAACACCGAGTTCTACAAATGACTGTTAAATAATTGATGCTTGAATAAAAAAATCGATGTTTTCGAAACATTCACGTCGATATCGCATCCCTACCCCGTGCAAGGGCACCACCTCCAATGCCACAGGACAAGTTGTGGGACCAAGGACCCCAGGCAGACCATGTGCCCCACATAGAAGTCCCCAGGGGCAATCTGTGACCTCTCTGGCCCCCACCGCAAGGCAAAACTGACTTTCTATTAGGCCCTCATAAAGAGCACAGTTTCAGAGCAGCGTTTGATGCAAAATAGCAATATCACATAACGCATTAAACAATGGAGCTGATGCAATGTTACATTTCTTGTTTTCTTGTCTTTTCTTGTCGTAAGATGGTCTTGTCGTTACGTATCTTGTTTTCTTGTCGTAATGTGAGTAGTTCATCAACAATATTATTCAATTTTTTGTAGTTTATAACTGATTATTGCTATTTATTGCTGACTATTTGGTGTTATTTTTGCAGTTTTATAACTGATCCAGAGATCAAATACTCTAAATATTATTCTTGCATTTATCGAAGGTTTACTTTACAAAAATGAACCATACTGCAGTCCTGCATTTTTTTATTTCACTTAAGACTACTTGATCAAAAAATATTCCTACTTATTTCGTTGGTTTTGGTATTCATTAAATCATATTTATTTAATTTTCAGTATATTTGGGGAATATTTTGTTCTATGGTTTGTTTTCTCCCAAAACAATTAAATGTAATTTGTACAATTAAATGTAATTTTATACCCAATATCTTTTAGTACCTTCTTGCATATATTCCCTCTTATTTATCAATCATTAGCATGATATGAAAACCTAGCATTAGGAAATAATATTTTCAACCTGGTTATACATCAACTTTGGAAAATAATCTGAATAAAAATATAATAGGAATAACAGGTGAAATTGTAGATAAAACAAACTAGCTTGAGAAACCAGGCATTTTTCAGGAATTTATTTATCACAATCACGTATAGCTGGCCGATAGTGCGCTGCCCGGATTTGGCATAAAGGTGCTTCACACTAATAGCAAATCTACACATTCATCGCGGGCTTAGGGGGAAAAAGTATAATCACATTTACAAATTTGATTCAAAATAAAGTGTAATCTGTTAATATCAAATTTAAGTGCCCTATGTTGCTCCGTCGTTCATAATTCACAATCTATTAGACAGGAATCCTATCTATTCTCGACCTGTTCGCCAACAATTCTAGTCTATCTCCGCTACCCTTGACCTTGCTCCACCTTGCCGTGCCTCACCCCAAACACACTGTTTACTTCACTCACTTTCTAAGCAAAATAATTAAGAAATATTCTAAAAGAAAAAGACATGACCTTTACAGACATCTATGCTTTTTCTGGAATTTTATGTCACTACCAATGTAATAAAGCACACTCCTCAAACCATGTAAAGATAATCTAAGCATCAATCTCATAAATCATCATAAAAGATCATATCATCAACATAAATAATTACACATTATTGATTCATGACATTTTTCCATTAATTTCATATCTCTTGTATTCTTCAAGCATTCATGTCTAGATGCAATTAAAATTAATTAAGAACAATTTCTAACCTAACTTTATATACGTCGTATATGTGAGGAAAATTATTAAAGAAAATTATTCTCAAATAGAAAGATTTCACATCAAGCAATTGAAAAAAAATAAACAACTACACCAGAGGATAAATGTTCAACAGTTGTTTCAGTATCATTTGTAGTAATATTCTTCATTAATTATTATTACATTATGAATCACTTCTACTAAATGTCTAGGACAAACCTTGGACAGTTACAGATCTGCTCTCTCGGTTATTTGATACGGTTATTTCAACAATGGGTAATTATAGATAGATTATACATAAAACCAAAGAAATAAAGTCAAATGAAATGAATTGCATTACATTTAATTTATCAGAAAGTATAATAATAATAATAATAATAATAATAATAATAATAATAATAATAATAATTATAATATAATGAAGATGTCTTTATTAAAGGCAAATCATGTTTTTCAAATCAAAATGTTTGACAATGAAATAAATGTGTGACTGGCTAAAAAGAAAAGCTATTTACTAAACTGTAAATTTCATTGCATTTCATTTCATCAAGTGAGAAAATTAATTACTCTCCACATATTTTACTTTCTGTTTACCTTTCAAAAATAAGACTTAGGGTTATCTAGTTAGTTAGTTAATGCCTTATTTTACGTGGCGAGACTATTCCTCGAAAACATAAAAATGTTATCTTTTACCTTCAATAAATATCAGAAAGAAAGACAATTAAAGGTACTGAGGAAAAGGCTATCGGCAGACACCGACGCAAAAAAAGTTAGCATAACGTACCTGGTTTTACTATCTTCTTCAATGATTGATGTACTCATATACCTCTTCTAGATATGCGTGCTAGTCAAATTTTATATTCCATTGTTGCACACATTAACAAGTTTAGCGCATATCTCCAGCCTAACCCATTATCCGACCTTGCGCACAAAGAATTAAAGTATCATTTATTTCCTATAATATTCACAAACGCAATGCGCATTTCCTACATTTTAGCCAGTAATTGGAAATTTAATGTCAAACCTTAAGTTCTCCTGTCCGTTCCAATTACTTATATGATAACAGTTTGGAAATTCATCAAAAAAAAAATGAAAGTTCTGTATCAATTCGAGCATCGATTGAATGTATCGATTTATCAAATTATTCTCAATATTCATCAATTCAAATCCAAAGAAAAATCAAAATAGGTCGACAGAGAGTGAAGAAATTAAAGTCATAAGATTTATTTAAGATTGATTACTTCGGAGTATTATTAGGGTCAAGTTCCAAATTACGGTTTCAGTTCGTTTAACCTCGATTTGACATTTGCCGTCTATCAGTCTGTTTCTTCCTTGACCATATGATTGACCCGTATGAGAATGAAGGATTTTTCCGGCCGCAAATTAAAATAGTATGAAGAAGAAAGGATCGTTTTAAACTTTCTTTCCTCCGATGTCGAACAAGTGTTATTACGAAAATCCTTCTCTGAAGTCTCTTGTGTAACAGAGGCAGCCTCTAACGAATTATGATTGATACAACATGTGGTTGGGAGGATCAATATTCTCGAATAAAGAAATGAAGTCATGCTTCTCATTTTGAATTTTGTCTCCTCATAAGCAGTAGGCATATGTTAAGCATAAAATAAGTTAGTACCAAACTAGTGAGTAATAACTTAGTACATAAGTTAGTACTCTTATAAGATAAGAATAAGTTAGTCCTCTTCTTCATACTGCACGTTCTGAAAAAAATCCTTTATTACCCACTTACATTGGAATTGCCCAAAATTCTTGGAAACATCCAACCAGGGAATATTGTCAAAAATATTTTTTAGGTAATGCCAACCGTTCTTCTGATGAAAATGTCATTAAATTCGGAAATAAAAAGAAATCATTCTGTTTCATGTAACTCATTTCAAAATTCTTTTCTGACATTCTGACACCAATCGTCTCATCTTAAGTAACATATTCTGCACCATTATCACGTTTCCTGGCCTTTTCGATGACATCATGATTCAAAATCACTTTCTAAATGCGCATGTCCTGGAATTAATCATTTATTATAAATTTATTTTAATTTCTCATTCCTCTATATACCAACTTTATACATTGCATGAATAAAGATGTTTCTATTTTAACCTAAACATGCGTCAGAATAGATGACAACACATTAGTCTGAATCAGAGAGATCCATCAGATATTTCATCAGACATGAAGCAATCTCCTCTTTGTGCGAAACTCTCATATCACTTCTTACAGTTACTTCGTTACATTTCCGAACAGTGGAATTCCATGTCCATATATTCCTCTCATAAATGAAATACTTGATACTAAATCTGGAGTTGACGAACATTATTGCGAATCACATATGGCTACCACTACTTTTCCTTCATATATTTTTGTTTCTGCAATTTTTCTACCACTATTCAAAAATAAATAATTCGAGACAACATTGACATATTAAACTTCGTTCAACGATGATAACACCTCATTATTGTCTTCACACTAGTCATACCACATAGAAAATGGTTTGGATAGTACCTCACATTCTAACCAAAACAAACTAAAAGTGGATAGACAGGCAGTAGGTCCTTAAAAACTAAAATTTTGAGGCCGAAGGTCTCAGGGGAGGGGAAAGAGGGAGATGAAGGGCAGAACAACGTCTGCCGGGTTTTCCTAGTACTGATTAAAACTCCATTACAAACTACTTCCCCTACAAAAATCGATAATGAATAATGATGATGAATATGAATGAATTTTGATTGTAGACGAATCTTCTATAACGAAATCATTGGGTCATTCGGCCAGTAGCCGATGTTTTATTGTAATGAAATCAGTTAATTTATTCTCTTTGGAGTAAACCGCTTGTTTCAATATTTGCAGGATTCAACTATAGTCGCATTCAGAGTTGGTGGAAGAGGTGAGTACGGAGGGTAGGACGAAAATATTCCAGGTGGGTTACCCACTAGGAATTTTGAGAATAATTGGAAAAATATTTCCAATTTTACACTGGTCGACGCGTCGATCGATTTCAATTTGAAAATGTCAAATCAACTACATACTTTATACCGTTATCATGTTTTTCTTTTAGAAAACTAAAATACATAAAGCCTCCCCACCACTGGTACTATCCACCTGAAATGTATACGTTTCTTTGGCCCTGGTCGCATTCTTACTAATATGATCTCAAAAGGAATGCCCTTATTTTAAACATGCTGCGCGTGATCAGTGTACTAAGTTGCTCGTGTTAAATAAAGAACTGGAAGATCACCTGGATTGTATACGAGTGGCAACATAGAATTATAACCAAAAAGTATCTAATAGTTTAACTAAATAGCTTTCTGTTTTATACTAGACAATCGATATGAATGGTGAAGATGAACGAAATGGAATTAACAGCGTACTGTTTTGCACGAACTCTCTTTGATGGCCCAACGTGATGTTCTGAGAGTTCTACGTATTTCCATCGTTACTAGTGTATTCAGTAAATGCGAAAGACCATTAACACTTCCACAAACGTGACGAACAGTTTTTTATGACGGGGCTGGGCAGTGGTTTTAGAAATAAAATATGAATTCCGTAGAAATTTAACGTCATTAAACATCCTTTCCTTATGGGAGTATGCGAGAATGACACAATCAATAGTGTACTACTATGCCATCCTTTTCAATAATTTTTATAAAAACTTCTAGAAATTGGTAGCTTTTTTTTCTAGATAGAACTGTGAAGCTTAATTTACCGCCAGAGTTTGAAGTCCATTACAATGCCGCGTTAATAATGCCCACAATAATGTGAATTTGATTGAAAGAAATATATATTCATCACAGGATATTAGAACTAAATTAAAATTAAACGCTAAAAAGTGGAACTTAGTTCACAAACCATGAAATATCTCAAGATAGAAAATGGTAGAATTTATGATTTATCGTAGTAAATGATTCACAGTATACTAGTATTAGCTTTCAGTGAATTACATTGTCAGCAGTAATTAACCTACTGCCTCTGAGCAATAATTCGTAGTAGTAATCCGCATGGGCTATTGTTCGATAATGTGAATGTGGTTTCATTTTCAATAATGTTAAGGTATAATCAATTAACTTCATTTTTCATGAGACACAAAATACAAAATTGTGTCTCATGATTAATTTATAAGAGAATTTAATTGTAAGTATAGGCGGTTTTCACCATACATTCACCATTAAACGATACATTTTTTGCAAGAAAGTACGTTTCAACTTACAAGAAGAGAACACATGATGTTTATGGTGCATAATTTTGCATTTATTGACAAAAGGTGTTAATTTCAGCTTAAGTGTACGTACTGATGGGCCTTAGCTACGATGAAAATGTTGAAAGGAGCCCATAGGCTCACATAATAAAACTTTTCATGTGGTCTGGCTGCAACATAGATTGAAATATTCGAATGGCAATGGCGTCAGTCAGGCTTCGTGGTGACAAAGAAGATTAGATCCACATCCTTTAAATCTCGGAAATAAATAAGTTAATAAGTAAGAAATTATTAAGGTAATTAGTAACTGAGTTAGTAAATTGATATGTAAAAATAAACAAAGAAGCAAACCATCAAATAATTCAATGAACCCTTCAGGACTTTTGTCCGAGAAGTAAACGCAGAGGCGATGGAGCGGACATTCTTCTATGGCGCTGTTTGATTTCCGGCATTCGCCTGGTGTTGATCGGAAAAATGCCATTTTATGTGGTATTATTCAGCAGCATTTTTGCTGCTGCCGGCCAGTAGTTATTGTCTCTTTTGAATCACTACTTTCTGCTAAAGTAGCGTTGAAAGAACTATATAATTTTCAGCAGGCCATGAGATAAAATGTAGGGTGGACAACGGAGCAATAGAGGAACAACACGAAAGATGTGTTTGAAGGTAAAAAAGGAAAATAGAAAGAGATGAAAAGATTAGCAAATCAACAAATGAAACGTGAATGGAAAAATAAGAAATTGGGAAAGTAAAAAAGCACGATGAAGAGAAAGAAAACAAGAAAAGAAAGAGGAGAGACAAGGCATGAAAAGAAGGAAAGCAACCGAAGTAGTCATATAAACGAAAGGAAGGGATAAGAAAATAAGATATATAATAATCGATGTTGCTGGACCTTGCGATCAAAACATCGTTACCAAGGTGGCAGAGAAACGTCTTGAATACAAGAGTATGGAAATCGAGATCAGCCGAAAGTGGGGCGTAAAAGCACAGGTCGTCCCGATAGTTATCGGAGCTCTGGGATTTGTTCCGCAAAATTTGAGTAAGAATTTGTCTAAACTCCCCGGTAATTCAAAAGACTGGGAAGTGCAAGAAATTGCTTTTTTTGGAACAGCCCACATTTTGCGTAAAGTATTGTAGAGGCACTGATAGTCACCGGATCTGCTCCTTAGGTAGCAGGTTGCAACCTGGAGTAGATTTTATATTCAGCCGACTCATAACATCTTTAGTCGTGATGTAATGGAATAATAATAATAATAATAATAATAATAAAAAAGAAGAAAAAAGACACAAAAGAAAGAAAGGATAAAGTCAAAAAGGAAGAAGAAGAAAGGAAGGGAAATAAGGAAGGAAGAGTCACCTAAGCTTTGGGTGCGTGCGCGCCGTGGGCCGGTGCCGTGCCGGGGTGTTTTGAAGTCACGTCATGACGGAGGAGCCCATTCGATTAGAGAAGGATGCTACCGCTAGCCGCGAGGGAGGGGGCTAATGGGCGACTTTGTTTTGGTGATTCGTGCGCGCGCTCAGGCGCCTCGGCCACTGCTGCAGCCCTCCCGCTGCGCCCGGAAAGCCACGCGCCGCACATTGGGGCAAGATCCCGAAAATATGGTCAAAATGTGAAAAAGTTATCCAGATTTCATGAAACTGTGGATACAATGGTTTTTGGGCATGCTGATTACGATTCCAGTGTCAAAATTGCAACAAAAATCAAAATGGCAAATCCAATATGGTGGATTAAAAATTGAAAAATGTCTAAAAATGTTTTAATTTTCATAAATATTTGTAATAGTACATTATGAAACGATGAAGTAATGATAATATTTGATAGTAAACGAAGTATTAATACACGAGTGATATTACGATACGAGCGAGTATTGTAAACTTCACACGGATGTATTAATACACTTTACATCGAGTTTCATGCTTTACTTTTTCTACCACTTATGGTAACTTTTATAAGTTTACGTTGAATCATTTTATGGCAATTGGCATGCAGGATTCATCCAAGGCCACCTAGCGGACAGCTCTCTACCCACCGCAAGTGGCTTTGTACAGAAGTTGCTGCAATAATTCTGACGTCACCATTTTTGCTTTTTCCCTTATTTCTGGAGGAGTCAAGTCCACCTTTGATACACTTGACATTTTAAATTAGTTTTTTTATGAGAACCACACGGCAGCAACATATAACCCAAAATGACTTGCGTTCAGATCTTACCAATCTTAACCTTAGTCAAATGTTTTCTCCAATAACTACCACTGCGCTAGTCGAATAGGATCAAAGTGGAATTACGATTCAATTTATTTTAAATAATATTTCACTTAAAAAATTATTAATAATAAAATAAATTAAAACTGAGAATCAGAATATAATATTAAGTAGAATATTAATTTACACAATCGAACGAAACATTTACTAGAACGATACTCAATGATTAATTGTCAATACTAGGTTTGTAAACTTCTCCATGATTGGTCAAGAACCTGTATCATAATGAAAACTGTATCGTAATGAATGTCATTATGCAACGGGTTACAGCCATCAAATGACAGGATGGGAGTAGAAAAACGGGGTTTCATAGGGTTGCTGATTCCGATTCCAATGTTAACGTTGCAATAAACAAAAAATGGCGTATCCAATAAGGCGGATTAAAAATTGAAAAACGTCAAAAAATGTTTCCATTTTCATAAAAATTTGTAAACAGTGTTTTATGGGTTTGCTGATTCCGATTCTGATACAAACATTCCATAAAACAAAGTGGCGGATCACACATGGCGGATTAAAAATTAAAAATCTACAAATGTTTCAATCATTAGAATTATTAGGCTGCACGAAATGCAAAATAGCAGCTAATCCCAGCTTTTTCTTTGACATTTAAATAGAAAATCAAGGTTTACAAATTTCGTGGTAGAACTCTGTGGACCTTGTTAGAACAGTTTTCCACTTGAAAACAATTAATTGCATCATTTTTGTTTCAACATTAATAATTAAGAAATTTTTACATGTTTCAATACATGTAAATATTCTACTCACCGTCACGATTTTCGGCCATTTTGAATGATGCAAATTGCTCAAAACCGAAAACTTTTACCCGTGTTCTAAGTTAGGCTGATTAACGATCTTTGTGTCGTGTTGCAGCTGCTCGCTCAACGGCCACGTTTCCAAAGATGCAGAGCGTCACTGTGGCGTATCGCACCTTTTCTAACCGTAGAAGTAAACAGTCTGGGAACCAGCCTACCCAACTGCTTACTTAAAATTCCCTAAATAAAAAAACTTCGACTTTTGGCCAGCTTTTCGGGATCTTGCCCCAATGTGCGCCGGCTGCGCGGAGAAAGCTCGCGGGAGATACCGCATCGGACCCTCAACAAACACATTCCTCCACAGCGGAGGCAAACACAGAAGAGAGCGCGGAAGGAGACAATTTCAAGGTGACGCACCTGACTAATGCCATTGTTCGTGGTATTGGCGTAAAAATTGTGGGAGATAATAGAAAGAATAGTTCAGAAATAATAATCTTACATGGCAGACTATTCCTTCAATTTGTTTCGATTTATTTTCGATTTCCTACATGGATGTAAAATGTAGCAATCAGAGATTTCCTTTCATCAACAGCAGTTTCTAATCCATCTATTACTTTATCAACAGAAATTTCTTCCTTTCAAAGGTGTTATATTATAAACTTCAGGAGCAGCTGCTCTAAAGCGTTCTATTGAAGATTAATTATGTCACTAATTGACAGCGAAAATTCATCTTATTGCTAGTCAGAGGAACGTTTAGTTCCCGCACCTCCCTTAAAAACCCAATTAATTAAACAGTTAATATTTAATAACTATTAATGCTTCAATATTATATATTATTTGTGACTATTTTATTAACATTAATTGGAATAGAAATATACTAGATACATGTATTAGTAGAAATATCAATGCAAATTTTGTTCATAGGTTTCAATCTCAAATTGTTGGGAGATAATGAAAATAATAAAACATAATAATAGTTAGTACCAAAATAAATTTAATATTCAAAAATGTTTCTTTTAATTTTTACAAATCAATTTAAATAAACATTTTAATTCATTTAAATACATGAAGACCTCGGGACAATAACATGCTATGGCACTATACATACATTTTGAGAAAAAGGCAAGTAAAGGTTTAGACATTGCATTCTACACATAAGGATAAAGAGCATTCATTTATGAATTACACTGCCATCTTGACACGAATCTTTAAAATAAAATCCCAACATCTAGATACATCTATGGGGCGTCGAAATACACGAATATCTCAGTTTCATCAGAAATGTGGTATAGCATATTATTGCCCCAAGGTCTTCATATTTATTTTTAATGTTTTTTTCGCCTTAGTCTTTATTAAAGTTTTGCGCATCTGATGTATGTAAAAGCCCTTGAAGAGGGATTTTTAAGGTTGCTTTTCAACATCTTGGTCATAAAGCGGCCACTGTGACGTTTACAAACGTCCATGCCCGAGGCGGGATTCGAGCCCGCGATCCGTCGAGCTGAGGCAGTTACGGCCCTTTAGCCTTAGCAACTTCAGGCCGGCCAAAGACGTTTATGTTGCAGAAGGCAGTAGTACAAAAGCCTGGCTTCTAATAAATCGCGAGGTCAACCACAACACAATTTTAATAAAGTTATTTTAGAAGCAAGTTTTTCTAAAGAAACCAAGGCTCAACAAATAAAAGTGACTGTGAATAAATACAGAGAAATCTGTCCTAAGAAGCCATTAACGGTTCCAGCGAAAATGTGCCGTTAGAGGAGGTGGGCACTTCATAAAGAACACGAATAGAACTATTCATGACGTCTAATTGTATAAATTTCTGTGAAATAAAATGTTTTCCGAAAAGTCATTTTAATGACTTATCAGAAAACATGTCTAGTAAAATTGTCTTGTTTAAGATGTTTACATCTCTATTTAGCAACAAAGGTTTTGAAATTTCCAAAAAAAATGTCTCTATAATTATAATTTTATTAATTTATGTCTTTCCACACTTGAATGTCTGCAAGTTCTCTCCCAGACTTCCATTTTTAGTTTTCTAGTATCAAACCTTCTCTCAAAGGGTCAAACATCCCTTTCTTGCCATTTATTCTCTTATCTGTGGACCTCACATTCAGACTTCACCCAACTGACCCCCCAAGCAAACCAATAATTAGAAAGGCAATTCACATTCTGTGAGATTTTTATGTATTATTTGTTCGACGAAGGTGAACCTCTGATTTTCAGATCGGTTTCACGCGGGTTGATCGGCATGAACGCAGGTTGACCAATTCTAACGGAAGGAAAGCAAATTGCATGAAATTGCTCCGGTGTTGGAGAAACAAACGCGCTGTTGTTTCATAGAGACGTTGCTATGACAATCATTTTCGCAAATTGAAAGATAATTTAATCCCCTTGCCAGTTGAGCGACTCTAGATGTCACTGTTTTTGGTCAAATGACATTGCGACCTGTCATAAAAAGATACTGAGTTAATCGTATCTCCCTTTCTCTTATATTTAATATTCTACAAGAGTTCAAAATCGCTAGAGGAGACCTATTATGAGAAGTGAATCCATGAAATGCACCTGTGCGTACCTAAAAGCGATCACCCGTCACAGACGACAGGCATGAGGTTTTTTTTTCACGCAATAAAAAACAAAAACAATCGGTTTCCCGAAAAACCGCAATTTACCAAGGTAACCTCTTCATCGAGTTGGCCGTTGGACCAGGTTCCTCTGTAACAGACTTACCTCACAAGTGAGTCGTGAAAGGTAGGTAAAAATTACGCACACGAAAAACCCTATTTTGTTGTCTACCTCTTTGGAAAAAGAAGACCTCTTTCTTCGTCTTCACTGTGATCCTAAATAAAAATCTCTGGAAAAGTGAAAGAAAGTTTAAGAACTCTGGATTTCCTACACGGTCCGGCTGGCCAAGACAAAGGCAAGACGCAGCTGCCACGTCCGAATCTTGCAAATTACTGGCTCGCTGCACACTGCTCACCGCCTCCAGCACACGCGCCCCCCAAGACTTTCTCAAGCAGTCTGCTGCTTTACGGCGGGCTGGAAATTCGGCACTTCTTTGGCAGGATCTCTTAAGGCACGTTCGGGATTCGCCGTAAAGCGAGTTAATGACTATTAGTGATTCCGGGCGCGTCAACTGACAATATGTTAGTCCCGTAAGTGTAGTCCATGTGTTTGCTCGGGACGTCGCGGTGACCTTGCCGCACATGTTAGCGAGATCAGGCGCCGACCTACCGTCAGCTAGCGGGGTTTTCCCAAACCAGGTATCTCCAACCCGCGGGGCACCGCCCCATCCGGGACAACCTCAAGGCTCCCGACCGGTGTCCCGGCGTGTGTGGTAGTATAGAGCATGTAATTGTATGTGTAGGGAGTGGGGTTAGGACAAGGAATGGGAAAGAAAGATTGCGCGCGGTTTGTTAGGGTGCTACTCCACCATTCGTCTGGTATAAAACGAACTACTGCCCGCCCAATGCCGAACAGCTGATTAGTTCAGCGAATGGTCCCTTCCTTTGATGTGTCCAAAAGACCGACAGGTGGTGAGTAGGGCGAGCACCAAGCGTACGTCACTCGGCAAACAGCAAGTAACTCACCTACACTACCAGGCATTCAGCAATCAGTTGCTCGCTACTCGCCTCATAACGAATGTACATTCGCATTCGCAGAGTAGCAAGCGACTGCTTACCCAATCTCGAGCAACTGATGTGCTCGGCGACTGTTTGCTTTCTTTGATGTGCACAAAAGCACAAGCGGTGTGTAGGGGGAGAAATGAATGTTGGTCGCACGGCAAATAGCAAGCAACTCATCCACACTACTCGGGCTTCGTTCGCTACTCGCCGACTACTCAACTTGCGAAGCCACCTTTACCCGATAAGAGTGTTTCCTACATCTGGAATAACGTAATTTACAAATAAGAGCCATTCCATGTCAAATCGCACAAAAAAGACCAAAATTTGACCTTCATATTTTTAATTATTTTCTAATTTTTTCTATATGTTATATGGATCAAATAAGTTAATACGTGTATTTTTATTTTTTTCTAACTTTATTATTTTTGGAAATATTGCATAATGAAATTTGCTAAAAATGACGAACATCACTAACTTAAAAATATCATATATTTGAATACACTAATTATAGAAATTCCATTCTAATTCCATTCGAAACTTAAAAACACGTTTAATTTTCAAGATTTTGCAAAATATTTAATTCCCTGAATTTTCAATTTAAAAAAAATGAAAATTGAATATTTTTGTAAATTCGAATTATTTAAAAAAAAATTATAAACGCACTACAGTATTGATGATAACTCCAGAAAAAATCGAAGTGGGATCTCAGTAACTTTGAAAGATGTTAATATTTTACGAACCAGTGTGTAGTAGATTGCTGCAATAGACACGTTTCTTGCGTTACTGGCCGACGGTTTCTTTAGATGAAGCAGTAATTTAAGTACTTCTTGAGGTGGTGAAACTTCACGATTGAATTTATAAGTAATAATATTTATGTATATTAGTGTATAAAATAATATTAATTGATAAATAATTTATAAATTTATTATTAATTTATTATTAAATGACGGATTCTTGACTCATGTTTTGACTGACATTTTGAAATTTTCTGGTCCCTCAAAACTCTCTTTAAATACAAGTACTCGCTTATTATAGAATTCCTGAACTTTCGTCTTAATGCAGTTTTAATGCCCTACCGAATTCACTTCAGGTGTGGACAAAATTCCATTTTCTTCAGCCATCTTTTTAGACACTTTTATCATGCGTTCGGTTGCTGGAATATGTCGTTTAAATTTATTGTATGTTCACCTTTCAAAAATGGTCAAAATTTAAATTTTCAACGTCATGTCAACAGTTGAGTGAAAGGAATCGATAAGTTTCTAAAAAGTATCTTTATTGTCTGATTTTTCGATGGACGTAGAAGGATGTTCAATGTGAAAAATTTTTCTGTGTTGGCACGTCGTAATTTCTGAAATTTCTCGTGGGGATACCGTTTTTGTTCCAATTTTATTTTCTTGGCGAGGGTTTCTCCTATTGCAATTAAACTCTTGTTTATCTTCTCTTTATTCGTTTTCCAGACACTTGATGAACTATCTGAAAAGCCTAAATTGTCATTTTCTTGATTTCCAAACTTTTCACTATCACTGGACGTTCCGCTACTTTCGTTAAAGCCACGGGAGCCACTGATCTAGACGCTCTCTTCACCAACAAAAGGCTGTTTTGGAAGCCGATTTCCTTTCTTCCGAAAAGAATCTCACATTTGCAAATTAAATGACTTCTATAAATTCACCAGCAAATCGTGGTTTACGCGTCTTGGAGATTTTCTTTTCTAACAATCGTTATCAGAAAAATTAAATGGATTGAAACATCTGTCGCATCTCATACGGTGATCGGCACTTATGTTGGACAGTGTACACACGATTCACAGAACAAACTCTTGCACTCTTGTCTTTTTAAGGTGCGTATTGTGACTGATGTTGAGAAAATTTAATTCATGTCCCTTGACAAGTGGTTGATTGTATTTCACGAGCAGGGTCAGGAGGACACCCCATGCCTAGGACGAAAAGGGGTGCAGTAAAGTTCGTATTGCTGATAGGAGGAAAAACAGTAGTAGAATACGTTTTGCTGTCACCCATCCCTTCTGGAGAAAGAGTGAACATGTAAGTTACTGTTTCTTGAAACCCTAATCCAGCAGACGGTCATTCTTTTTATTGTTCTTCGATACTTGTATCAAAGACTGATCGAACAAAATTGGTGCAGGGGCAGGAACCACGCGCTCGCGTAATTTCAATAGATTTTTTGATCTGTTAGTGTGCAGTGCCCACTTCTTTTCTTGTTGTGTTTTGTAGAAAATTGCACAAGAAATACTCTTATATTTTTTTCAAATTATCATCTGAGCGAGTTCGTATATAAATTTTCATTTTTTTAAAATAATTACAATTTTGTAATGAAATATTTATTTTTTGAAAAAGTAATTCACAGAGGAATAAAATATACATGCCAAAATATTAAATGAAACAAACAAAAAAAATGTGTTAAGTACATTCGGAGCATCCATCAATCATATTTTGCGAAGTACGCATAAATTCCAAAATCTAATACAGGCATAACCACACAAATAATCAATTTTCAGGTAAATAAAGAAATACGTGCCTCTTTTTTTGTTGTCCATAATGAATGCCATACAGTCGTTTCATTTATTTTTAAAATATTACATGCGTATAAAAAATAGTCTTGTCAATTCTTGTGTCATTTGGCGTGGAATGGCTCGATTTCAACTCGTTTCGTTCCAGTGCCCTCTAGAATACAAAGCCTGGCGACGGGCAGCCATCTTGCCAATGACATCACGATGAGTAGGCCCAACAGCCCCGCCGTGGGCCTACGATCTATGCTGAACTTAATAGCAACAGCATTTTACAATATATTTCTCCCTGGCACTTCATTTTCCACCAATAGATTTGGGTAACGAAAATTGAAGGATTCATATTTTTAGAAATATGTTGCTTTTATTTCAGGACAATGTTTCTTTGAAAGAAAAAAATATAATTTTTCCTACAACTATCGACAAAATTAAAATCAGAAGTTAATTAAAAATACACTTTGATTAATTTTAGAAATAGTAATTTATTTTGAAGAAAATCATGTCACAATTTACATATATTACTCAAAAGATAGTTTGTGTAACACAACAAGAATATTTAAATAGTTTCTCAATACATATGCATACATATTCCTACATTAATACACATAAACATTATTTTTACAGAATAGGCGATTTAAAATATTTTGGAAAAGAAAAGTACAGAAGCAGAATCATGCTGCAGGCTAGATTTCGAGCTGTGATATCACGTAACAATTATGTATATATTAAAACACATAAGACATCCCACATAACTTAATATTTGAAGCTCTGAACGAAAAACTTTATAAGGAAAATTCATTTAAAATACCGAATGAGGAGATCCTGCTAGCAAGTAGATTAATGTTGAATAACAAATTCTTCAAGTTCAGTGATTCTTGTTACAAACAAAAACAGGGGACTTCAATAGGTGGACCCATGAGTTATCTCTTTTCTGAATCAGTTATGCAGCAGACACAGTCATCTTAAGTCAAAATGAAGTAATATTTTGTGCTAAATATGTGGATGAGACGATATTTATTGTTGATGAGGCAAAGATTGAATTCATTTTTCAACAATTCAATAACTATCACCACAACTATTACTATCACTATCACTGTCACCGACGTTTGCAAGTTTAAAGCATTTTTTAAATGCCTATCCTTGAGTTATTGTTGGGTATGAAAGTTTTCTCTCTACAAATAGTTTTGATCCACGCACTCCTTGGCTCTTTCTCATTGGGAAAGCTGAGCACGGCTGTTTCGGTAGTTGCCTTTACAATTGGATACACAATACTTGAAAGGCATTATTGTGATGAGCTGTAAATGAAACATTGAGGGTTTGAATAGTTACGATTTTTTTATCATATGTTTACTGTCTAATCACGTAAGTCCTAAACACTGTATGATCAATATGCACAATAACCTAGAAGCCTCGTAACACATTTTTACAAATTGAAGCACAAATATATCATTTGCTTATATTTGCCTTAATTTTAGATCTAAGACGTAAAGTGAACTTAATCAGAAACTACTGTTAATACATTGTACTTACCAAGTTCGAATTTCCGTTAGTAAAAATAATCAAATTGCTGAAAAATCACAACTAACACAACATAGCAACACGCATAACACACGGAGTATCTGGCCGGAGAGTCTCTTCGTGGGCCTACTCGTGCTTACGTCACAAAATCGTCGCCAGGCTTTGTATTCCAGAGGGCACTGTTCGTTCTCACCCATAAGAACATAGATGACCCACAAGTCACTCACGATGTTATCCACAAAAACATGTATGACACAATGTCATACATTATGGGGGCAGAGTGAACATCTGATATACTAATAACTCTTCAAACCCTAATGAGGCAGACGGTCTTTCTTTTTTTAGATCTTCAGCACTTGCATCAGAGGCTGACCGAAAATTCGTTAGTGCATGTGTAGGCAGAGCGCGCCCTCATACTTAAAATTAATTTTTTAGAACTGAATGAGTGGAGTGCCCACTTTTTTCTTGTTGTATTTTATAGAAAATTGAACAAGGAACACGCCTATATTTTTTAAAAATTTTTATCTCATCGAGTTTATAAAGAAATTTTACATTTTTGAAAAAAATAATATTTTTAAAAAGGAAAAAAATATTTTTTGAAAAATTTATTTACAGAGGAATAAAATACACATTTCAAAGTATTAAATGAAACAAACCAGAAATTTTTATACTAAATACATTCGGAGCAACAATTTATCTTATTTTGTGAAGTACCTATAATTCCAAAATTTAATATAGGCATAACTACACAAATAATCAATTTTCAGGTAAATAAAAAAATACGTGTCTCTTTTTTTGATGGCTAGATTTAAGAAAAAGATACATATATTTTTAAAAAAGTCGTGTCAACTCTTGTGCGATTTGACGTGGAATGGCTCATTAAGATGTTTATGAACTGGAGTACAGATTTCTACATCTCAGAAACCTTAACTCTTCCTTAGAAGAAGGTATTTACAGAGTACTATTTCCATGTCGGTAGTAATAATAATAATAATTATTATTATTATTATTATTATTATTATTATTATTATTATAAATTGTATTTTATTAATGGCAAGGCTGAGGCTTGTTTCTCGCCTAACCACGGTATAGTTTATGACACGGCTTATTCACAAAGCACTTCTAGCGTTTCTTGAAGAAATGGTATAAGACTTCAAGTATTTATAATTCATTCGAAGTAACGTTCAAATGGAAAGCAATTCCTACAAATACTTCCAACAGCTATTTATGAAATGAACACACATCAGTGTGCCATTGACTTGCAGAAGACGCGTTCGTTCATATTCTGGCCTGGAATTGAGCCCGTTGTCTCCACACCTGCCTTCAGAGCCCGGGGCCGCAATAAACAACACGTTTCCTCAAGCAGGCCCGGCCTGCGCCGGAGTGACCTTAAACTTAAACTTCGAAATGAGCGAACAAGCGACGAGCCCTACAGCGCAGCAGCGTCGCTGGTGGCAGAGGAGGAATGGCGCGGGGAAGGGAAGGAGGGGGAGTGAGTGAGTTGGAGGGGGAGGGGAATGGTGAGGGGAAAAGAGGGGAGTGGGGCGGAAGTGCACACGCGTAGCCGCGCTGGGTCGCGACGCCATCGCCGCTGACGCCGCACCGCCCGCGGCCCAGTATTACACTTTAAAATGATCTGGCAGCGCGCACAGTAAGTCCAAAGTGCCGGAGTTGGACAATTTTGGGCCCGGAGCAGTGCTCAAACATACAATGTTTGAGCATTGCTACGGCCCCACCCCCGCTCCCGAAAACGTTAAACATGTTTAAGTTGCACCAAGAAGCTATAAGAGTCATTTTATTTCAGCAAATAACAAATATTAAGTATAAGCTAGAATAAGGTTTTGGACATTTTAAAAAAAACATAGTTTTAAGTAAAAGTATTTAGAGATCAAATAATACAATTTTCATGGTGATTTTAAGAAGCGAAACAATTTGGTTGAGTGTAGTTGGTGTTTAATAAAACGACTTGTTAAAAACCTGAAATAATAAATTTGAATTTCATTAGATCCTATATTAATGTTAGCGCCATTTGACTAAGTTCATATATTCCTACCTTATAACAAATGATTATAATTAAATATTTAATGTACAAAATTAATTGAAATCTTTTTGAATTATCAGACTAGTGTATCGACTTATAAAATTACGATAACGATATTCTCGAGTTGTAATTTTTTTTTCTTCCATTTTTACTTTTTCCATATACATATGTATATACGAAGTAATATACGTAGTATAAGGAAAGTTATGTAATGCTGCGAAAAATAGACTTCGGGGTTTCAGCGGAAATACACGTCATGGGACCTCCTGATACCGAAAAACTAGTTATTTTCAAAACGTCCGTCCGTCCGTCCGTCTGTGAATGCCACTAGCGCCTAAACCATGTGTACATTTTTTTAAAATCCAAGAAACCCCTGTTCATCTGACTCGAGTCGAAGCTTTGAGGTTTTGAAAAACATTCTTCAAAATTTGGAGGTACTTAACAATTCCCCTAACATTTTCAACATTTTCTCAAAACCGACTTCAATTTTTTTCTTTAATTTTCTTGTAAGAATAGAGTAAAATACACTTATAAATAGGTCCGATATCCATTATTAACTTAGAATTTTCGAAAATTCCAAAATTTGATTTTATTTCGCCGTCATCCTACAACTACAAAATTGAAGATAGAGATTTTTCCCTTAAATGAAATTTGTTCTCCAAAATTAGTTCTTTTTATAGAGTAATGTTCACTTTTTAAAAATTTTAGTAGTTTTCGTACAATATTGCATGAAATACGTGCAATATTAAAAAAATACATAAACCAGATTTTCTCAAAAACGGCTCCCAAATTTTTCTTTAAACTTTTCGTAGTGATAGTGATAAATTCACACTAAGAGATGACATAAACGTCATATTGCTTTAGTCTTTTTCTCTTCAAAAATTACAAAAATGTATTCTTTTTACTTGTCTTTCATGTCGTTAATATATACATTGTCTGTGATTTGTTCACAATATTGAATTTATGAGTACATATGCTTAAAAATTTCACAAATTTTATGTTTTTTGAAAGATCTCTCATATTGTTAATATGCACATTTCCAGCAATTTGTAACCTTTTTTGTACTTGTGAGTTAAAGTACTTCAAAAGACTTCTAAAGAAGTTTTTCGAAATCTCAAAACTTTTCTGTGAAAATTAGCTTCAAATTTCGAATTTACAGTTGCGCTGAAACTCCGTTTTTTTAAAAACGGCTCCAAATTTTTTGAAGGAAATTGCCATTTAGGAAGAGATTTTACTGTTCTTTAATATTCTTAAAATAATATTTCCGTTCTACTACTGGGAAACCGAAAAATTAAGAAAATGTCAAAAAATGTATTTTGGGCGGCGATAGATGGCAGCTGACGTATGGATCGATGACAGCTGGCAGCTGGAGTATGTGGCAAGTTCGAATAGCTTGCCGAGACCAAAGGAAATAGAAAACTAATTCGGGAAAGTCTGTGCCATTGCGTAGCACCACTAACGTACGTCGAGCGCTCGGGGCCCCGGGCGATCGCCCAGCCTGCTCATGCCTGGCGCCAGCACAGGCTCCCTGAGGGTTCAAGCTCCAAATACGGTAGTACAAATGAAATTAGCTTGTGTAAATGGAGTGCTTCCTTTTTTAATCGCAGTTTTCAAGGTTTTTTATTTACATCAATGTTTATTTTCTTACAAATTAGGCACCTGATTCTAAGTTTAGCATTCGCATACTAACTGTAATGCATTAAAAAAAACCGTTTATGAAGTTTTATGTAACCCGTTTATACTGTATTTTTTTAACAAAATTGCCGTTTTTTCTTTTAAAGTACAATATTTGTTAATAGATCACCAAACCCGAATCTTTAAGTGTTTAGCATTGTGTATTGACTAACTTTTCCATTCTACGGCTGCATTTTCAGAAGTAGGTCATATGCATAACCTCATTCTTCAGCATTAAACCCAACATTCTTTGATGTAATAATCTTACATCAATCGCTATTTCATTTATTGGTTTATTTAACTTTTTCCATTTTCAATTATTTATAAAGGAAGAATAAATTTATGCCTAAAACAATAATTCACATCAATATAATTAATTTCTTTAACCATTACGTCACCGATAACTTATTTTCGTCTTCAGAAGCATGGAAATCCGAATAGTGATGCATACTACATTTTCCAATTTCACTGCACCAACAATTTCATTGGATCACTAGCAAGAACTAACATTTTCAACCGTTTTCGAAAGAAAATCCTTACATAGTTCGTTGAGTATATTTTTTGATGTTATGTTACAATATTATGTTTATTATGTTACGATATTCTCAAATGTACCGCGATTTAAATGATATGTTATTTTTTTAACATAAGCTTCAGTTGTTACATTAATTTCACGAAAGTTTGACAATGGGGTTCAAAAATGTAATACGGAACGTAAGGATGCAACACTTTAACATTGCAAATAACATTAACGACGAAACCATGAATTTTTCGAAAATCGATATTCGTCGATGGAACTGACACAGTTTGAAACCCTGTGAATTTAAAAGGGAAGATTTAATTTTTTTGAGTACACGGAAGGAAGATGATAGTACATTTTTAAAATCTTCTCAAAACGACCTCCATTCTATCACTTTTGCTGGATTCGAGCAGTGTGCTTATATTTCCGATTTTCATGAAAACTTAAAACTTTTCCAAAGTTGCAAAACTTGACCTATCTTCGAAGCTGAACTACTACACAATTATTGAAGCTAGATGTTTTTTCTTAACGCTATCTATTCGTCAGTGTAAGCACTTTAAATTATGTAAATGTGTCGCAGTTAAGTGTGTCCCTTCAATGCATCCGTTCACAAAGATATACCGAAATTTCTGCATAACATTACGTGCAACTCCTCTAAACCTGCACCAATATTAACCGTTATTGATACAGCACTAAGATATCATTATCCTGACGTGTGTGCAACGTTTCAGCGGGTAAGTACTTTAAATACTTGTTTTACGATCGACAATTCGAGTTCGTAATGTAGAGGTAATTCAAAACCAACTTGACAGGGAGCGCTATTGGCAGACTCGGAAGGTCATTTCAGAAGCAGAAAAGACGCGTTGCATTCCCTGAGCTCCGTTCGCTGAAAGCGTTGACGAAACTTAATCATGCTCAAATTCGATATAGGTGCGTGGTCGATGCGTTTCCATTGGCGTTGCATAGTAGGGGCGGCAGTGGCGGCCCGCGCCGGGCGAAAAAAATTCATTAATAATAATAATAATAATAATAATAATAATAATAGCCGGGTCCCGATAGCCGAAATCGCTAAGACAATAGTGCCGTGGCGATTTCCACGGAAGGATCGTGGGTTCGAGTCGCGGCATGGGGGTTTGTGGATGTCTGTCGTTCATTTACCCTTTCACAGGGAACTCACCGAGAACCTCTCAAAATCTTTAAGATCGGCAAAAATGTTCCGAAAAGAATGAATAGGATATCGGTTTTTTATTCTAGTTGGATTTCCATTATATTTTCCTATGCTGATTTGTCTGTCTTGATTAATGTGGGGTAGGTTTGAAAAGAAATAACTAACAAGGAAGGCTATGGGTAGTGTGCGATGGGATTTACGTAATGTTCGTGGTGTAATTGTTTATTGGAAACGAATTAGAGAGTTTGAGTGACGGTTCTTAGCTATTTGATTCGGATTGTCTGAATTATGTGGATATTATTATATTTAGCAGCATTTGTGCAAATTGGACGAGTGTAGAGGAGAGAAGGTCTTACAATGTTTTTATACAGGTGATGCCATTATGTCGTGGAAGTGAATTTTGTTGGCATTTGGCCCTGGCCGTGTGTTCGTTCCACGTGCCGCCCATTTGGGCCCATCGCGCGGGGCGTCTGCCCCTCCGGAAGCGGCGCGCGACTCTCCAAGGCCCCCTCCCCCCCCCGGCGCTGCGCGGCACGTGCGCCCTCCGCCACATTCTCCAACTCACACACTGCGCTGCGCTCCTCTCAAGCAGCGCATTTTACTTTCCCGCTACCGCTCACGCAGTAAAGAAAAAGTAATGTAATGCTGCGGGGAAAAGCGGCGAATTTTCGGCAGAAAACTCTTAGTTAGTTAGTTAGTTAGTTAATGCCTTATTTTACGTGGCGAGACTCGGGCCATCAGGCCCGCTCTTCCATCTGACCACGCGAATTTCACTACGCTCCTTTCACCAACTAGCGGAGAAAGAAGGTATTATCCCGGGCGACGAAACAGGCGATTTGAATTTAGCTCAGAGGCGTCATTTAGGCTTGAGGATCTTTTATATGCAAGTAAATCTACTAACATGGGACAGCCGGCTTTACTTCCCCTCCGAAGGAAGGCGTACGAAGGATTTTTTCGCCCTCGGAACTTCGCGAACTTGGGTATGACAGTTCGGTACGCTAACCGTTACACCATCGAATCCTTACTGCAGGGCCCTGGGGGAAAAGGGTTAAATCCAGTTGCTAAATTTATACAAAAAATCCTTTTAACTCATGGTGCAGACAGAACCCATATATTACGGCTGATTGGTACCGAAAAATCGATTGACGGCAACACGTCCGTCCGTTCGCCCATCCGTCTCTCAACGCAGCTAGCGGCTAAACCCGTCAGCCTATAGTCTCTAAAATTGATATCTCCCAAATGACCTGGCTGATGTCGTGACCCCTTGAATTTGAAACCTATATTTTAATTTTGGGGTGTTCTTTACATAAAGTGAATTTTCAAAAAAGTAGTTTCATCGTTTTCGATTAAATTTTGTTGCTGAATAGTGTGAAGGGCTTTCAAAAGAACGTTGCAGGTCTCATGTTCGTTGAAAACCCTGACTTTTCGGAAATTCAAAAAGTTCGATTTTTTTCGGAGTATTCCTACAACTAAAATACCGAAGCCCAAGATTTTTCCCTAAATGAAATCTGTTCCTTAAAGATATATTTCGAAATAAGGTGTTTAACAATTTTTCGAAAATTTGAGTACTTTTCGCGTAATTTTGCGTGAAAATACGGGCGAGAAAGTACGGGCTGTTTTAGCACAACTAGTTTAACTCATATTTATGTTTAAAACACTGAAGTTTTAGTTTAGAACGTTCGTATTTGAGCTTTCTACTAAAGTAAAATTTCGTGATTTTTGCTTTAAGTGAAAGGTAATAGGCCCCAGATGCATTATTGTTCGCATGCAATGAAACCTTATCTACACAAAATTTTGTTCATTGTATTCTTCTGCGAAGTGCAAATGGATTGTAGTTTTGGCACTTGACGCAGACAAGTCTTCGGGTGTGAGGTTAGAGTTATGTTGGCCATGACTGTGCAATCATGCTCATTACAAAAGAAAATAGTTATCATATTCACGATGATGCCTCTACTTTCTAAATACGTAGTATAAGAAGATTTGCTACAGAATGTTCACCAATATGTCTGAACAATCGCGCTGTGTGGTACGCTTTCCTGCTCATTCGCCGTAAGTGCGTATTATTGCAGACTATTTTTTAGGCATTGCATCAAGAACAATAAAACTTCTCCCTACACTGTGCTTGGTTTACTATATATAGTGGCATCACTGAATTTTGGTGATTAAAATTTTTTAAAATACGGGTTCTTAGTTCTTGCCAAATGCGACGTAAAACGACGTGCTCGAGAGCTTTGTTGACTTAGGCAGCGCCGTATGGTCGGCTATCTCTCCCGCACTTTCCGCCCGCCCCTTCCTTTCTTTGTGTGGCTTCGATGAGGGCAAGCGGCGCGCGCCGAATCCCCATCCCCTCCTGAATCCGAATCCCCAAACAAATTTAATTTTAAAAAAAATCTCTATCGTTAATTTTGTAGTTGTCAAAAGAAGCTGAAAAAAATTCAAACTTTTGCAATTTTCGAAAATCTAGAGTTAACCGCGAAATTCGGACCTACGCCACCGTAATAGATATTTTTACTCTATTCTTTCCAGAAATTTGAAGAAATAATTTGGAGCCGTTTTTGAGAAAATTTAGAAAATGTCCGGGGGGCTTCATGTAAAGTACCCCCAAATTTTACATAATCTTTTCCAAAATCTCAAAGCTTCGACTCGAACCAGATCGACAGGAGGTTTCTTCGATTTGAAAAAAATCATCAGAATCGTTTAGGTGCTAGTGGTGTTCACAGACTGACGTTTTGCTTTCAATGGGTTTTTCAGTATCAAGGACTAACAAAACAGGGATTCTGGCTACATCACGTGTTAGGGGATTTTTTTCTTAATTTAGCAACTGGATTTATCAACTTTTTCGTTATCAGAGCCAGGCAATGAATTTTTTCTGCTGAAAATTGGCCATTTTTTCGCGCAGCATTACGTAACTTTCCTTATACTCCGTATTTTTCTCCGTATATACGTATACGGAAAAGTAAAAAGTGTTCCCTTCCGTTAAACCATGAAATAGACCCGAGTCTAAATGGTTAAAAGTTGGCCAAATTCGAGTAAATCTCTAAGTAATAGCGATAGGTTCATATTTAGATCGGATTCATTGAAAGTTTCCAGTGAATTGAGAGGAATGAAAATAGATAACCTAAAGAAAAATATCATCAATATTGCCAACATTCAACACACTGAACCTTCCTGAAAAAGAGTTGTCACGAAGATATACCAGACATGTGATGTTTACATTCGATGTGGAAAATGTGAATTACAGAAAAAAAGCTCATGTCTTTCTTTCGTCATAAAAAACATGGGCAAATATAGGACCAACTGCATCTTAAAGTATAGATATTGAAAATGACATTTTTCTTGACCTTGGCCTTGCTTTTACACTCTTGTGACTTTCCGTGTCTCATATTGACACTGCCGTTAAAGAATTCTTCTTAAGAACACGATTCCGCGAATTTTTCTTCGTAAGAAATCGCGTTTTCATCTACTACGGCCAGAAACTTAATGTGTACAAAGAATCGTAAGGAAAACGGGCAGATGAATTCCAAAACTGTCATTAATAATAAACCAGATAAGATAAAATCGGTGGCGAACAATCACATAAATTTGTCTTAATTATGACGAAAGACCAAAATATTTAAATCATCAGCCACTAAAGACTATATTTCTCACAACCTAGCGGACGATCTCTGACATTTAATAGATTTTAAGATACTTTATTAAGGAAATCTCAACCACTGAGCATAATTATCACACATGCTTCATTACGAAACGTTGATATCACTTTTAATAAAATTGGTAGTCGTGGTACGATACACAAAAACCTTGACAGTAATCTCCCAAATTATAGTTTAAATATTGTCTAAAAAAATACAAAAAATATTCGAAACAGAGTTTATTTATTTATTTGGGCTACAAAGATCCCCTATAGAGGCAAAGGTCTCCTGCCTGAGCAGGGATGATTAAGTCACACATCTGCGAACGCGCAGCTATGAAAAATAGGTTGGTGACGCCATCTATCTTCTGTTGCCCGTATTCAAAGCAACCCAGGGAGTCCCATCAAAATACACAGGACTTTTAAAGAAATTATATGGAAATAATACAGCAAAAATAAAGACGGTCATAAAAGGAGACATGTTCCAACAAAGTCAAAGTGAGTGAATGCCATCGAAGATATTTACAAGCCTCCTAGAAGATATATTCAGAGTACATAGATCACACTAATTATTTCAGTTATTTAGTATCGACTGCTGCAGTATTGAAATTATCGAAATAACTGCTGATCAAAAATGCTTACTTTTCTTACATTACTAATTTTGATGAATCCTTGTGTCAATTTAAATACGAATTTCGAGAAACAATCATTTGTCTGAGGGAAAAAAATGTCCAATTTTACAAAAATGAGTAAGATGTGTCAAACATTTTTTTATTAGGAAAGTTTGGTACATACGCTATTGTCAGTCCCCTTGAAGAGTGAAACTATTAAGATTTCAGTACTGAATTAATAAAAATAAACGTCTAAAAATTAAAATTCTTCGGGTAATGAAGAAATGGCATCCTAATACGAAAATATGTTTCCCAACAGGGGCTCCTTATGTTATTCATTTTAGTTAAAGAATTGTAATCGAGATCAAGGTTTCTTTCTCTGTAAAGGAAGAATGCTTAAACGGAAATATAACTCTGCAGTTCCTGAATAAAGGGAGATATTTCCTTGACCCATATTAACGTGTAAGTTTGCAGGGAAAAGACACATGTGTGGTTGAGATATGCGAAAAGCAGGAAACTCAAGGAAACAGATTGAGGAAAAATATTCTAGTTTGAATTATGCTGATGTTTAGTATGATACGTAGTATGTAAACAATCCTTATAGCACCGAATGAAAACATACAGAATGTGTTAAGGTAGCCCATCCCGAATGGATGAAATGAAAAGCGAACCGATAGGCAGTGCGCATGTACGAGAATATCTTGGGTGAATTTTGTCTCGACAGTAAGGAAGCAAATCGGAAATGAGAAACAGAATTTCCGATTTCAAACCTTTTTTCAGGTTTGCGTATTTATCGAATTGGTGCATATTTCACATGAATATCTCTGTGAAATTAACTGTGTAAATTTAAAGTTTGTTCGGTTGACAATATTTCACTTAAAGTTTACATTTTGCTTCAACTGCCGTAATATCTTGGGAAGATGTCAACATCATATGCTCTTTTCAGGTATGTAACTGGTAAATTTTACACAGTCTTTGAACAGGTATGATTAACAGTTTTTATAATTCTTTCATTTCCCTAGTGTAAGTTTTTTGGAATGAAAATAGTATAACTATTGAATGTAATATAAAAAATTAAGAAAACTAAGACTTTTCATTTATAAAATAAGATAGTTTAAGAAAATATTGTGATTTAAACTTAAGTAAAACTAGAGGAAATGTAAAAAGGTAAAGAAAAAATCGTATGATAACATTAAAATAAATAAAATCTACTTGTGGGACTATTCACAGAAATCCAAGAATGGGAGGTTCAGGAAATCTAATAATGGAAATTTTTCGACAATAATGGCATTATTATCTATTTACATAAGATTAATACTAATATTATTATTAATATTATTAATAATACGAGAATTTGTACGAAACATTGTTGCTATTTTTTGTAATTGCAAAACGTCAATGAATTGCTCGGACTAAATTCAAATGATATGTGAATGGTCGCTCGGTTCGCACAAAGAAAAACCCATACAAGTTGAACACTGTCTTCGGGACAAAACAATGCCACAGACATTATCTTAATTCGTATTTATTTCTAGATATCCTTCCCCTCTAGTTCCAGCAAATTCCCCCGACGCAGCGTGGTGGGTAACCCCAATATCCGGCCAGCCGGCGCCGCCAATAGCTCCTGACGCGAGCGCAGTCCACGGGAGGGCGCGGGGCTGCGACTATCTTCCGGAAAACCGCCGCTGCGCGGGGGCGGCACTTCCAGGGGCGGCGGCGGCGGCGCTGCGACGTCGGGGCCGGTGGCGTCGCGTCGGAGGCCTTGCGTCGTATCGCGTGGCGTGGCGCAGGGGGGTTTCCTCGTCCGCTCCGACCACTTCCCAGCGGCCGAGCGCTTCCTTCGGCGTCAATGGCCAAGAATACCCGGCGTCTGCGGCGGCCGCGCGCCGCATCCTTCCTCGTCGGACGCGGCGGGGCGCGTGATGGCGAGACGCGGCGGAACGGGGGCGGCGGGGCGCGTGATGGCGAGACGCGGCGGAACGGGGGCGGCGGGGCGAGGCGGGGAGGTCTCTCGGGATGGCGGGGCGACACGGTCCTGCGCACCGCGAGGCGGGATGGCAGGGGTCTGGACGGCGAGGGCAGGGCGGGGAGCGTGGGGCGGGGACCGTAGGGCGAGGGGGCTTGGGGCAGGGCGGAGTAGCGCGGGGCGGGATGGCAGTGAAGGCGCAGGCTTGGCCGGCGCGGGGCAGCGCAGGGGGCGTCGAGGGCGGGGCGCAGCGGGATGGCAGCGACGGGGCGGGGCGGCCTGGGTGGGGCGGGGAAGCGCGGGGTGAGGCGGGGAAGGACGGCAGCGACGGCACGAGGCTGGACGGCGCGGGGCTGGACGGCGCGGGGAAGCGCAGGGCGGGGTGGGTGGGGAGGGCGGGGAAGAAAGGGGCGGAGCAGGGAGGGATGGCAGGGACGGCGCGGGGAAGCGCAGGGCGGGGTGGGTGGGGAGGGCGGGGAAGAAAGGGGCGGGGACAGCGCGGGGCTGGACGGGGCGGGGACAGCGCGGGGCTGGACGGGGCGGGGAAGCGCAGGGCGGGCCGGGTGGGGAGGGCGGGGAAGAGAGGGGCGGAGCAGGGAGGGCTGGCGGGATCCTCGCGGGCCTGAGTCAGCGCCGCGCCACGCCCGCGCCCCGTGCGCCTGCGCCTGCGCCCAGCCTGCCGCGGCCCGGAGCGTCGCCAGCGTTGTCGCGGCGGAGGGCATCTGCGCCAAGCGCACCGGAAGTCACGTACGCCTCTCGGAGGTCACCCCGCGCCGCGCCGCGTCACCCGCCATTCCGCAATCCCCGCGGGTCATGCGTTCACACGCCCCGATCAGTGTTCCATGCGAAGATTGGGCACGGTCGTTAACAATAGGCTGTTACTAACGATATTCTGCCTAACGACACACACAGCGTTAGTTGTTATCTCTTGGGCTGGCGCCGGTGTTTACCTTCCAGTCACTGAATGTGGAATTTGTGGAGGGTATGGAGGAAGGCGACGGGACAAACATTGGGTCCTTCAATCCTTTCCTTTTCTCTGCCTTAGATATCAATTGCTTTGTCACCACTACCATCATATACTAATCCATTTGTTGTTATATACCACTGCTACTTCGAGATGAAATTCACAAAAGGTCAAAAAAATCATAATAAATTAATAAATATTTTCAAACAAAATCATTTCTTTTGGCGTACAGAATTTTAAAAATATAATAGGCCAGTGAAGTAATTATTCATAATGAATGGTTTGTATTGTTTCTATTTCACATAACAATAATGCCAGTTACCTTAGATCATGCATACTCAGCGGTTCCCGCGAACGGCGGCGAGCCGTTCCCGGTGAACGAACCCAGAAATTCTCCGCGAGCTGCGTTTTGTTGGGAAGGAAATGGACGTCACTCAGCGGTAAGGAAAGGAATTCGGGAAGAGACTGTGGTGCGATCGAACGCATACAGGGATTGCAAGAAATCGACTTACGAATTTTTTTTAGGGAACCCCTAAAAGGTTGGCAATTGGTATAAAATGATATACCAAACTTTCACGTTACGTTAAGGTAAGAAAGAATTTGCGTTTAAATAATATGAAAAAGGAAACAGTTTGTTTTGAGTGAAGTTCTTTTTTTGCGAAAATGAGAAGAGTTTGTTCTAGGAGCGTCTTCATTATTTCGTTTTGTAGAGAGTCAATTTGTCTTCTGTTTGACAAACGTCCTCAGAGCTTGTTTGAAAATCATCGATCTGCAAGTCAGTTCAAAATGCCCTGAATTTATCGAAATGGTATTGTGCTCTCCCCAGTGCAAAAATGGCCAATCCTCTACAAGAGGTGATACACCTGCTCCCTCGCTTGTGAGTCAGCACCACAGCAGTAGGCTCTGGAATGCGAAATACAACAAACACATAAGGGTAAAATCACGAACGAGACTTAGTGAAGAAATCATCCCCGCTCTGGAAGGCAATACCTTGATGTACAACAAGGACATTTGGTTGCACATCATCAAATGAAGGGAGTGCTGAAAACTGAGCTTGCCAACCGACTCAAGACAAGAAGTATTAAAAACGCCTCAATTCTCGAAATCTCACGACTCCCAATCAACTCGAATGCTCTTCCCATTATTATATTCTCGAAGGGTATACTTAAGTGGTGCACAACGGATCTAGAGGAAATGGAAATGGTTCAAATGACACATCTCGTTCGCCATCATCCAAAAAGTAAGATTCAGAGGGTCACAATGCTGCGTCATACGAAGGCGTGGTATCGTAAAAATAGTGAACCTCCATGCCAAACAGATAATAGCTATGAGGAAGTACTTTCTAGAGAAAGCATATACTTCTCAACTTCACAACTTACAGGCTGACGAAAATTATAAGCCACTCATTGTCAAACAAGATATGGAAATCCAATAGTCCTCTTTACACCAAGAGATTCTTGGAAACAAAAAACACTCAGCAGTGCATATCCTGCTGCAATAACCAATCCAAATGTTGACGAAGAATTATCGTACAAATTGAGCAGTATAAGATATTTGAACATTGAGGTCGAAGGTTGCATAATAGCAATCCAGATCAGGTGTAACCAACTACCTTAAAGATGACAACAAAGATTTAGGAATATTAAATGCTGATAGTCTTATGTGTGGTCAAGATCATGGAACCAAAACAAAATATGATCTCAGGTTGTAGTTCTCTAGCTCCTACAGACTACAAATTGAGACATCATCAGGAGGGCTGGGTCGTCAGTAGCAAAGTTGCTACGAAATAGAGGCTAAGGAAACTGATACACCATACTATCAGTATCATCGAGCAGCTGTACTTGAAACCAATTAATGGTACTGGGACCTCAGTATTCTGACCGAAAGGACATTTCAGCACAACTGATTCAATGTTACTGTTCGAACAAGCAAGCTATTTATCATTTATTTATACATGCCCATCGCATATGATTAAGCTACATTTACAACCATTTCATTAGTATTTTATTGGTATTTGTAAAATCCGTTCGCCATATATCAACCCGTGATTCCGAGAAAAGGCTCATCCGCTTGGCACTATCGCCCGAGCGCCTTTCCACGAATTGCCCTCGGCAATTTCACCCGTTGCGCATACATTGTAGTTCCTAGCTGTATGAAACACATTATAATTTTTAGCATTTAAAACTCTACATATTTATATGATTTGCCTAATTAAAAAATTAAAGATACCTTGCCCTTAATTTCATAATCTTAGTAACACGACTGCGTATTGGCTGGCGACGGAAAAACGCGACAAGCCGAATCGAACTCTCGAGACGATGCCATGCGTCGTCAGTGGGGCCTCATATCTCGCAGCAAGCACACATGTTTTGCGCAAGCCCACTCGCATGTCTATATCTTCACATTGCAACATCTTATGTATACGCGTGTGTAAGATTACCTTAACATGTTACTTCTACAGTTCAGTGTATTGTACGATGAACAGGTGCTAATCGCCCGAACTCGAAACATTTACGTTTCAAGTGCACATTTGTGAGCGTGGTGCAGAACTACTTATTGCAGTGATCAGTAATTGCCTTCAATTGCTTTGTGAGTTTGCTAGATATACGGCAGGAAACACTCATGCATTCCTCGGGTTCTGTAAGGCGCCAGTAAGCGCATCCAGCCAGCGGGTCATTCTTTGCTAGCGCTCAGTAGCGCTTGGTTGGTCTGCCAGTGAACTTAGTGCCCAGTGTTTGTGTTCCCGCAGTGCGAAGTAACAGAGACTGGTGCTCGCAGTGAACGTTTCACGCAAACGAGTAACCAGTCTATGTCTTGT
The DNA here is from genome assembly GCA_031308135.1 of Acheta domesticus. NCBI lineage: Eukaryota > Metazoa > Arthropoda > Insecta > Orthoptera > Gryllidae > Acheta > Acheta domesticus. The sequence goes on from JAHLJT010000631.1 coordinate 222,866,224, forward strand.
GGCACTGACCCATCAACAGGGCATGCTATTAGTCAAGCCCTGATAACTCTTCACAACAGTGACATCAACAATTTCATCAACGGCGACGAAAATTCGACGCCGCTAATTCTATCAACAGAGGTCGCCATGGAAGAGGGATTCGGCATGGCCCCGCCCCAGAACAGCATTGAAGGTAGCACGGAGGCTACCCAGTCAACTGCAACTTTACTCAGCATGGAGCAACATCTTCCACTGCAAGGTGCGGTGAACAGAAAAAGGTCAGTAGGTGAACTTGATGACTTTCAGAATAAAAAAAAAAGTGCGGAATCCAGCAATTATAGTGATCGTAATGGTGATGGTGAACATAATGGTGACCTACAATATAACGTCCCTGTTGGAAACAGCTTTGGCCCGCTTGCTGATAAAGATACCATGCCCGAGGACACAAGGTTCGAGTACCTAAAAAATCATCAACAAGATCAAATAAGTGTGCCAAATAGAATCCCACCAATATTTGTTGCCCACATCGTTCAAGTTAATAATTTCATCAAAGAACTAAAATCAAAAGTAACGCCAAATTTTGTAGCAGACATTAAAAACAACAAAGTTAAAATCAGCCCTAACACATCTACAGACTTTCGTAGCATAATTAAATATTTAATTGAAACCCAGAGAAGCTTTCATTCGTTCAAAGATCCATCCAATAAAAAATATTCAGTCGTTTTTAAAAATGTTCATCAGACTATTTCGGAACTAGAAATATTCTCAGATTTAAAACAGCGTCATCCATCAATTATCAAAGTTACAAGACTATTAAAAGACAATAACCCTATCCCGGTGGTGGCCGCTGAGTTCAACGGAGCCGAGCCAATAGAAACAATTCTAGCTATAGTGCAAATATGTAATCACCGTGTGAAAACAGAAAGACGTAGAAAACCTCAAGGTCCCTTGCAGTGTCAAAGATGTTTAGATTACGGCCACACGAAGAATAACTGCAATCATGTCATCAAGTGTGCTTTTTGTGCCGGAAATCACTATTCTGTGACGTGCCCCCAAAAAGATGAAACCCCTCTTTGTGCGAACTGCAACGGAAACCATCGTGCGGACATACGAAACCCAAACTGTAACTATTTTAAAGAAATCCTTGAAAGAAAAAACTATGTTCGGAACAAAAATCTTAGTAATGTAAACCGTCAAAACAGTCAATCCTCTCCACCACCCTCTCCCCCAAACCAATCCAGAGAACCTTTCCCAGAATTACCCCAAACTAGCAATCTCCGAAACTTCACCCATATATCAAATGTGAATAATAGAATCCAATCCAACTTTCAAAATTCCCGCACGCACTCCCAGCCAACTCCTCATCCACAAAATTCTGATTCTAATAATCCTATTCTCAATACAATAATTAATTCAATCACATCTTGCATCATTAATTTTATAAATTCTTTAATCCCTTCCATCATCAACACCATTCAAAATTCAGTCACTGCATATTTAAGGAATAACAATGCCAACACAACCCAGTAATAATATATCCTTCATGAATTGGAATTCCAACAGCATCAATAATAAAAAAACAGAACTCATTCATTTCTTGCACCATCATAAAATCGACGTAGCTTGTATCACCGAAACACACCTCAATATTAAAAATAAACTATTTATCCCAGGTTATAACTTATATAGAACTGATAGAACGGGAAATAAAGGAGGAGGTGTACTTATCGCGGTCAAAAGTTTCCTCAACCACCACCAAATTAAACTGCCCGACACACCAGGCATCGAATCTGTCGCTATCCAAATTTATATTAACGCCCAACCATGGAAAATAATAACAGCTTATAAGCCCCCAACAGCCAAAATTCTAAATGCAAATTTTTCTAATTTATTTCACCCTACCGAGAAAACCTTGCTGTTAGGTGACCTCAATTGTAAACATTTAAGCTTTGGATGTCAAACAAATAATTATAACGGAAAAATACTAGCACAACTATTAAACATTACAAACCTAAGAATACTGACTCCATCGGAACCAACATATCACCCTCGGGATCCCACTCGGAAACCGGACATCCTTGACATAGGCATCACAAATACTAACATTAAATTCTACTCAACACCTATTTTCGAACTCGACTCCGACCATATACCGGTAATTATTACTACACACCAACTCACACCGCAACACGCCCCCGCCCCAAAACCAACTTTATTAAAAATTAATTGGCAAAAATTTCAAGAAACTCTAAGAAATTCTCTGCCCAAAATAAAGATATTAGAAACCCCGTTGGAAATAGATCAATCAATCTCCCGCTTCAACGAATTAATACACTCCACGCTAAAAAATACACAATTAACTATTCCACCGAATTCAAAAACAACCAGACATAAAATACTACCCAAAGAAATATTAAAAGCAATTTCGATAAAAAATAAAACCAGAAGACTTTGGTACCGATTAAGAACATCTGAACTAAAGAGAGAACTAAACCTAATAACAAATATAGTAAAAAGACTTATAACTACCTTCAATAACCAACATTACTATAACTTAATCCAATCACTCAGCGCAAATAATAATTCTCTATGGCAATTCACAAGAAAAATTCTGAAGAAGAAAAATACGATACCTCCTATAAACACAGCAACAGATAAAGCTTACACATCCTACCAAAAATCAGAAGAACTAGCGAACCATTTTGCCTCAACTTTTACTGTTAATAACACTAATTTTCATCCGGGACACATCACCATAACCAAATCAACATTAGAAAAAGAATATGGACCTCACCAAAAAATACATTACACATCACCCTCCGAAATTAAAAAAATTATTAACAAACTACCACTCAAAAAATCACCTGGCCACGACAATATAAATAATGTTGTTTTAAAACATTTACCTGCACCAGCAATAGCCACCCTTACAAACATATATAACTCGTGTTTCAGAACAAATTACTTTCCGCATACCTGGAAACATGCCATCATTATCCCCATTTGTAAACCAAGTAAAAATCCTGCAAATACTGACAGCTATCGTCCGATCAGTTTATTGCCATCTTTATCAAAAATTTTCGAGAAAATTATACTAAAAAGATTAAACTCTCACCTACACATAACGAAAACAATCCCTAAAGAACAGTTTGGATTTACCGAAAAATTGTCTACACAGCACCAGTTACTAAGAATATCGGAACATATGTACACAGCATTTCAAAAGAAACATCACACAATAGGGGTATTCATTGACATCACTCAGGCATTTGACCGGACATGGCACCAAGCTTTAATGTACAAGATAAAACAAATTGGCACCCCATACTACATAAAATCCATTATCAATAGCTTTCTCCACAATAGAACTTTTTCCGTTAACGTCAATAATCATCATTCCAACCCTAGACTAATTAACGCAGGACTCCCTCAAGGCTCACCACTTTCACCCACACTATTCAACTTATACGTTGCAGATCTTCCAAAATTAATGAACATTCACACTGCCCAATTTGCGGATGACACAGCAATATTCTCTTCTGGCAACTCTATCACTGAAATCAGAAATAGAACACAAATATACCTCAACTTACTCGATAGCTGGGCATCCAAACTCAAAATCAAACTAAATCCAACCAAAACCGCGGCAAAAATATTTACGCTAAGACCCTATACCTCTCCCACCCCCCTAACAATAAATAGCAATACAATAAACTGGTACCCCCCAAACAAACCTATCAAATATCTGGGATTAAACTTGGACACTCAACTGAATTGGAAACAGCACATAGACGACAAAGTTAAACAAGCTAAAATAAAACTACAGCAATTAAAACCTCTAATCTACAGAAACAGCCCATTACCATATCATTCTTCAATCGCTATATATAAATCCATCATAAGACCATTACTACTATATGCCTGTCCCATCTGGATAAATGCCTCAAAAACTAATCTAAAAAAATTACAAATCATACAGAATCAGTATCTCAGAACAATATCTAATGCACCATGGTTTGTCACGAATCATCAGCTTCATAAAGAACTCAGCCTAGAACCCATTGAACATCACATCACATACCTAGCCACTAACTTCTACCATTATTTACCCCAAATCCCTTCCCTTGCAACCTTCAGACTCGCAATAAATCCTAACCACACCAGAATAAAAAACAGATATCCCTACAACATATTCCTGAAAACCTTCTCCGAATTCGAACCATATTAGAGGACCCAAAAGGGCATCCTCACCCATATGTTAGATTTAAGAGTTAGAAGTAAGTTTTGAATGTAAGTTAGCATGTAAGCCTTCAAACATATGTTAAAGTAGTAATTTTACTGAACTATGTATAACCAACATAAATCAATAAAAAAAAAAAGCCAGCGGGTCGCCCTCCGCTGACCCCTGCCTCGGTCTCCGCATTCGCCGCATGGCGTGCTGAGCGCCTATCGCACTGTGAACTCGGCGCCACCTCCAGACGTCGAGTGTAACAATCACTTGTCTTTCTTTTGCAGCATTACTGTTAATTCCAATGTGATTCCTTTTATAATTGGTTAATCTTTGCGTATGCCACATACATGAATAATATTAACCTTTCTCAGTGATTCAATGATGGCTTATAACGTTTAAGTTCTACTACACCATCTGTGTACTCGTTGAATTTCATAATTTATGCCTTCGGAAGGATCACAATTCTGCCAATCTAATTTTCGTTGCAATATTTATTTAGTATAATTATATGTGTTAACTTCACATATTTCCTCATTTATTTCAGAGTGATGATGACAGCACCTGATTGATCAAATTCAGTAACGCAAGACTGGCGACTTTCAACCAATCAATTATTAATCTATCGCCAGTGGTCTTCCACGGGAAGTAGAGTAATCAGAGGATGGTGGAGTGGTGTGTATTGGTTCACGCCTTAATTAATGGTTAAACATACGTGCTGCTTCTCCAGTTACCCTGTGGAACAAATCTACTAAGGAAGTTTGGTAGTTTGAGTTTGCAGTCGTGAATTCCAGCAACACGACGACGACATACCAAGTTAAAATCCATAAACGCAGAGAGCAAGCATTTGCTTTAAAAGTAGTGGCGTGTTTCAGAAGTGAAAACTGATCCGATTGTACTGTCAGCAGCTGACGTCGTACAAAAACCTCTCAGCAGATCTTCGGAAAAACACGACTTAGAGAGTATTATCATAGGCCTCCAGAAGTCGGTTATCAACATTACGTGCACACTAGTCAGGAGGTTCATGAGAGGGCATAGGGGGTTTTGCAACTAAACTGGAAATTATATTATTGTTGTAGAAAATGTTTTGTTATTTTATGTTAATATGTTGAAAACATGCACATGTTTCGTAGATTTCAAATAGGCCAACGTTACCATGGTATGATATTGAATCTGTGTGGTTTCTGTGGGATGTCATCGTTTTGAGAATAATAACAATAATAATAATAATAATAAATCATGAATTTTAATGAAATGTCAATTGTAGCTCTTGAAATTTGAATTTTTGATGAAATTTTTAATTTAAGGTTTTTATGGATATTTAAAAATTTCTTGTGATCAATGACAGTACCCGAAAAGGTAAAACGCTTAGTTTTATGAAACGTCGATAAGTAAAATCATAAAAACATCAAACTTCGTTTCACTGTATTGTGAATTGCCCAAGTAGGTTTTCCAAGTAATCATAATTGATCATGAATTTTCACGTTTTTATTTTTTACGACCATAATAAACCAGTCAAAACTACTAACGAAGTGTTTTCTGAATTGTAGTTTTATCTGCGGTTTTTATCAAAAATATATAAATAAAAACCTTTTAGCAACCTCCCGTCTTCGATCCATCATGAACTGCGTCCTCTAGCGCTCCCACCCAATTTCAAAGCCCTTGTCTGCTTATGTTGCAGAATAGTGCAGCTTCCTAGTCCAAACGTGCAGCCAAATTACACGGTGATTCTTAATTTTCGAATCAGACATTAATAATTAATAAATCGAAACATTATCAGTGGTCTTGAGAATATATTTTTCAGATTCAATATTGAAATATTTGGCAGTTTTTGGAGCAGCTAGTGTGCGGAGACCTTTAAACGTTTTGCAGCTTGCAATTAGTATATTTGAAAAGCGTCGAACAGCCTTCTCCGGATAATACTGTCGACATAAAAAGTCAAAACATTTGAAGATTTCACCAAAAATCTAAATTTATGTTTAAGAGTTACAGTTTCGTCATTATTAAGTCTGATTTTGCCATGTGTGATCAAATTAGTGAGCTCTTCGAAGCTCTTTGTAATGATGACATTAGTTTGTAAATATTGGAAACTATATTTTGGAAAGTGAAAAGTGCAAAAGACAAGTCAACTGGTCAAAATGAAACCGAATAGCCTGCATATACGCGCAGTACTATGGATCACATGCCATGTTCTAAAGAAAGTTCGACAGTGCTGTTCCTCGGCGAAGAAAATGAATATCTGAAAGAACATGAAATTTTTCACGGTACGAAAAGCAGTGAGCAACCTTTGAGTGCCCCCTTCAGATTATTATCTAACCTTGAGGAAACAACCCTTCGCAAACTTTAGTTTCTGTGCCTACGCGATCGTCGCTCAGTTTGCAAGGGCTGGCCAGGTTCTCTTAAGAAACGAAAACTTGTATGGAAATGTTCGCGATTTTGGGAATGTTTTCTAGAGATTTTCAGTGCACATTGGGAGCCAAAATTCTGATGATGGAATAATAACGTAAAATTTGTAATATTAGAGGAAAAATAATTTGGCATATTTCAATACGACCCTCTGAGCATTCCCTCCCCAGTATTAACTTGCTTGAGAGCCCTCATCTGAAGCCTTTTGGGCAGGCCATCCATAGAAATAATAAAAGCGTATTTTAACAGAATTTGTTCTCTTAATGAAGCGAACATTCAAAATAACGTTGATGAATGGAATGACGAAACATAAGTGAAAAACGTGCGTCCACTCAGGCTAATTATCAGTATTATTGTTGTTGTTATCATCGTTAATATTTTTTTGTTTCACGAATTGGCCATCAAGGGGCCACGCGATGTATCTCACCGGGGTTCAGACTTGAGTGGAGTAGGTACACGTTACTTTTCTACAGGGGGAATCAGCAATTTTAATGCTGATTCCATTTTTATACACCAGGGTTGCTAGCCCTGGGGTATTGTGATGATGAGAAATGATGAAATAGACACACCAAAACATCCAGAGACACTCATAAACAACCATGCCCGAGGCGGGACTCAAACCCGTGATCCTTTGGTCCGAGATCGCCACTGCACTACTGGCAGCAGATGCAATCTTCCTTTTAAGAAAATGTTTTCGACATTTTGAATTTGAACTGCTAATACTGTTCACATTGTGTTATCATATTTTATTATTGATGATTGCTTTTTCATTTTTTCGCCAAAGTAAAACATATTAATAATGTTAATACAATATGGGCTCTTTAAACGCTTTACAAGACTGATATTGCCACTGAAAACACTGTAAACCAGTATTAAGAAAAAACGTTGGTATGACCACTTCTTCCCGCATTATTTACCACGTTATTGATTCTTTTTAAATACAGGGATCGAGGAAAGCAGTGCATTACAACGTTCTTTCGACTTCTATTCAATTTCCACATTTGGACAAAGACACTCTGGTTTACGGCATTCATTGTTAAATTCTTGGACGTCTTTTCGAAATGAGTGGAATAGGGAGCGTAGTTTACAAACGTTTCAACCGGCAGAACATGTCTCCTCCGGGACCGGTTTAATGTGTTTTGGAAACTGTGGTCAGAGGCCAGACACGTGCTGACCCGCAGAAACTAATTTGGCTAACACATTTCAGTAATGTTTCCAAAACGTACAAATTTTAGCCAAAAACTGAACAAAAACTCATTTATTTTCTTATTAGAACAAATTACTGCCACAGTTCCCCTCCTCGAAGTATTTGTTACGCGACACACAACTATTACAATAATTGTTATGAAGAAAAAATGTTTAAAACATATTTCTCATACATATAAATTGATTTAGTAGTTTTTATTTGTAAGAACCAAGGAAATTAGTTAAGTTTTATTGTTGCCTTATCTTAAAATCTTCTATTAATACCTGCTCTAAACCTATGATAATACCTTCCATTACCTTAATATTATGAAATGACTTACATTCGTATCCAGACGACGAAAACAACAACAACAACAACAACAATAATAATAATAATAATAATAATAATAATAATAATAATAATAAGCATTTGCCAGGAGCAAGTAGAAACCATTGATCATATTGTCTCAGCTTGTCCAATCCTAGCAAAGACCGAATACCTGAAAAGACATGACAGGGTGTGTAGCTACCTCCACTCGCAGATCTGTAGCGCCCTCGAAGTTCCAAATACATGCCCCAAGTGGTGCGAACACTCACCAAAACCGGTGACGTCTGTTGGATTGTGTAAGATATTGTACGACCAACAAATTCAAACTGATTGCACGATAGCGGCAAACAAACCGGATATAGTTATCCGGAATTTGGAGAAGAAATCGTGTTTACTTGTCGATGTTGCTGTACCTTGCGATCAAAACGTCGTTACCAAGGAGGCAGAGAAACGTTTTAAATACAAGAGTTTGGAAATCGAGATCAGCCGAATGTGGGGCGTAAAAGCACAGGTCGTCCCGATAGTTATCGGAGCTCTGGGATTTGTTCCGCAAAATTTTAATAAGAACTAGTTTAAACTCCCTGGTAATTCAAAAGACTGGGAAGTGCAAGAAATTGCTTTATTTGGAACAGCCCACATTTTGCGTAAAGTATTGTAGAGGCACTGATAGTCACCGGATCTGCTCCTTAGGTAGCTGGTTGCAACCTGGAGTAGATTTTATATTCAGCGGACTCATAACATCTTTAGTCGTGATGTAATGGAAAAATAATAATAATAATACACAAAACTCACCGACATTGTGTATCTACACCGGCACAGCCGGCACAATACTGCAAATACTGTACATCAAGCACTGGCAACCAAACACGGGCAGAACAGGAAATAATCCCTTATTATGAATAGGATGTTAAACCCGCCATAAAAAGTAATAAGTTCAAAATGTATCATGACCTAAAAAATACTGATAAAACGATTCTGTCAAATATATGCGACATTCTACTACAGAACGTTCAGGAAAATAAAGCATCCATCATTGATGTTACACACCCTGTCGATTACAATATCAGGAAAGCAGAAACAGAAAAAAATGTCAAAATACTTTCCCCTCTCAATGGAATATAAATAAATATATAAACTTTGGTCTGTTGAGATTAAACTAATTTCAATAAAAGAGACTGATATTGTTAAAAATCTAAAGTATTATTATGAAAAATTAGGTCTTCCTTTTCACAAAAATTATTCCAAAAGTCAGTCATTCTTGAAACCTGTCGGATTGTTCGCACAGTGCTAAATAAGGCTAGGAATGTGGCCTCCAGGAAGGCCTCTCAAACACGGAACTCCGGATGAGAAAATCCCGAGGAAAAAAAGACAATAATAAATCTTGATAATAATTTAATAATAAAACTAATAATAATAATCATAACAACAACAATACCACTAAATTCGATCGGTGTCTGCCGAAAAAGCTCTTTTTTTAACAGATCATAAAAAATTCGTGAGTTAAACTGAAGAGGTAAATGTACAAACATGCTTAAACAAGCGCCATCGTGTTAATTTTATCCAAAACCTTTGGGTCAAAGAAAATAGGAAGTTTAAATGAAACATCTAAATATCGTACACTACTGACCATCAACTGGAATATATACTTTCTTTATTTTTATGATACTGTTGTAAACGAACAAATTATAAGAAACAATAATTTTTGTTTTTATAATTCAGAAACTTATTTTGTGTAAGTTGTCAAGAACAAAGAAAAAATATTTTGGTGACATGGTGGTAATCTATAGTTCGAAAAATCTTTAAAATGTTTTAACAGTCCTTACACAAAATGTATCAGCTAAGACTTACGACGAAAGCACCTTGGAAATAGAGGCAAACAATGATGTACTAGTGATCGGCTACTGACCAGATGTCGACTGTTGATGAAAAGAAACCCAGCTAGAACACAAATAAATAGCAGAATGGAGAAATTCCTTATGAATGATACGAATGTTCTAATATTGCACATACATGATTTGAAGATAACCATACCTCATACCAATATTTTCAAAAATACCTCGATTTCTAATAATCGTTTCTGAGTTTCTAATATTCATGTAAGTGAAATTGTTACAAAATACAGTCGTTCTAACAACGAACAATGCATGCGAAAGTAGTGGAAATTTATTATTTATTATTAGGAGTTTGACATTTTAATATCGGAAAACAATTAATTATCAACGTCATCGATATTTTTAATATTCAATGGCTATTTACCCCCCTCCCCATCGACTGCTGAATACTTGACCCCCTGAAAATTTCATCGACCTTCAAGAGGTCAACACCAACTCCGTTACGAACCCCTGCTCTATACTGAGATTTTCCTAACTGTGCCCCTGACAGGAATCAGCTGCTTCGCTGCCATCCAATCGGGAGCTTGAATGTCGCCATAGTGAGGTCACTATGGTGACGGTCAAGCTCCCGATTGGATGAAACCGTCAACAGCTGATTTCTGTCAGGGGCACAGTTAGGAAAATCGCAGTATACACCAATCTTACTCCGTTAACTACGGTAGGGAAGTCTCTCCTTGTAACATGATCTCTCGCGTGAGGCCACAACATAACATAAAACGCATTTTGAGAACGTATTAAAGCAAAACTGAATCGTCGAAGAAAAAACACCATCAACATTGGACGTGATTTGTTTGCGCCGGCAGACCTTTGTAGGAAGAGGCGCGTTACATGGGGGAATCCGCCTAAAGCAGGGCTTTCCAACAGGCGGCCCGGGGTCGCATGCGGCCCGCCGGATCTTTTTGGGCGGCCCGCCACTGCTTTGAAACATTGCGTTATACCAACCAAATACAACGTTTCTTTTAGTTATTCTGTCATGCATTTTTATAATTACGTAACTGCAATTAAAAATGTGAAATAAACCTCAACATAAGTGGTCTACTGAAGGTCTTATATACGTATTGTAGAGATCGCTGACTATAGATTGTATTATAATGCTTTGTATTGTTCGTGTTTATTTAATGATATATTAATTTTCTAGTTGTTTCTACATTAATCATTAAGTATGTTGAATAAAAGTTGTATCTAATATATATTTGCTTCAGCATAATCTCAGTAGTTAAGTTAAAAACCATCTACAATTACGGTGCGGCCCGCGGCTTGCATAGAATTTGATACGTGGCCCATTAGCCCTTCGAAGTTGGACAGCCCTGGCGTAAACGCAGCGCTCGCAGCCTCAAATGAGCGCGGCGCGGCGTAGGTGCCGCGGCGACTGAGTTCCGCTCCGCCCGCCCTGCGCCCCACATCCGCGCCCGCGCAGAAACGGCCGCCCCGGCCCCCCACGCTAGGGATGCGATATCACAGGCGGTTTGTGGGGGGGGGGGGTATGGGGGACATGGCCCGCCCCAGAAAGGCCTAGAGCAGTGGCGTCAAGGTCTTCTACTGGTGGCAGTGGCACGCGTCGTGGCCCCGTAACATGCCACGAGTTTTTCTGCCCAATTAGCGTCGGGAAAGCAAACTATGGGCCAGTTTCACCAACCAGGATCATGTTCGTAGTTGATCCGAGTTTCGTGATCCTGATCCGCAGAATCAATGCCGACTTGATCCCTATGCGTATCACCAACGTTTTGAGTCCGTGAAGTTGATCTGGATCACATGATCCCGAGCAGACGTGAAAATGCGCGGTTGGCAACAATTTTGCGATGCATTGTGGGTAATCTCGCGATCAGCTGTAGGAACCGATTTGTTTTGATTTCATTTCTTTTCGTCGTCGTGTGGTGTTCGGTTGCGTGTGATAGTTTTCTTCTTCGATAATGGATTCAAAATGTTGAAAAGAATGCGAACTGAGCAGCCAATTCTTTTCCAGGGGGAAGAGAATTACTTATAACTAAAATGAACAAATACAAAGAAATGTTTAACGCTCGTTCCGACAATTCAAAATAATCGCTTCCTTCGCGAATTACTCGTGGTTTCTATACGTATGTCTCCCCAGAATACATATTCTATTTTCGAAAACAAACTCCATTCTTACGAAGAAAATTAACCTGACATGAATAAAACATTCAAAGTACCACTGCACTAAAAAAATATTCAATAAAATTATCACACTGTAATTGCATTCCATGTATCACAAAATTCAGCTAGAATTACGGAAAAATATCGCTTGCAATAGACTAAAACTAACCAAAGGCTATTTTAGTTATGTCATTTATAATCCACACTAATTTCAAGCAAAAATATATTTAAATTTTACTCCCCAATACCGAGTATTCTAACCTACAATTGTGATAACTCTACTTTTATTTACAATACTCTCTTAAAAAACACATTTTCCGAACAAACAATCACGCACAACCCTGCCTGTTAGCGAATACTTATAAATTGAATATAAGTCCACCTTAAGGCATTAAAAAAATACACGAAAAACCGAAATAGTGGGACGAGAATTTGGTGCGGCCAAGCTGAGAAATAACTCCTGATCCGGTCGTGATCCGCCGGTCGGCGACGGATCAATTTGCGAGTCAAATTTGATCCGAGAGAGAGACGTTGATTCGTTTCAAGTGCGTGGTGAAACGTACAAATGGATCAACTGGAGTTGACTCGGATCAACTCAGGATCATCTTCTTGACTCCGGTTGGTGAAACCGGCTCTATAAGTAACCCCGCCGTTTTACAATAGTGATGGCGTTGTCTAGTGGTGGAGTGCTAAACTTCTCGGAGGGGCGATTTCGTCGTGGCACTCGTGCCACGGACTTCCACGCATTGCATCGACCTTGACAACACTGGCCTAGAGTTTTCGTTTACCTTCCTTTATTTGCCAAAATTGATTTAAGTATTTATGTTCGAATTATGTAATTATTTAAACAAAAATAATTTATAGTAGCTTATCTACAGTACATAAATGATAAATAATTAACAAATTTGTTATATTGTGTAACATAAATCTACGATGTCCCCCCAACCTAAAATGATCGGCTGGATCCACCCCTGTGCGACATCGATGTCTATATTTTCAAAACATTTATGTCTTTGTAGAAACATCGATGTTTTAAACATCGAGAATTAACGCCGATATTTTTTAACATCAATGATTTGTGATCGATGTTTTTCCTTTTCCAAAGTTTTGTTTCTGAATGAAAAATTTCTAGGATCACAATACTGTAAAAGTTAAAATATGAAATAACTCATGGTAACACTGTTACTTCATGTGTTGGAACCAAAGAAACGCTGTTTGTACTTCCTTCATCGGCCAAACTCTCTCTAACGAGATGACCTGCACGCCCTTGTATTTCCTCTCTCTTCATATTCATTTCGCACTTTGAGATGTGTTCAACAAATAGGTAGTGAGCGTAGGTCGGACCCTCCTTCTCATACCCTTATCACGCGAATTGATGAACACGACCACTGTCAAATTAAAATTTAATGCAAGGATTTAATGTTGGAGGTTACTAAACCAGCTTGAAAACATGGATGTTGAGAAACATCGATGTTTTTTATACTTCGTTTTTTCTAACTTGGCCGATGACATTAGGAAATTATGAGATCCCCTGCTTCATGAAATGAATATTTTTCATTAATTCGCGACCGTCCTTCTCATCTGGGCTCGTGGCCTTCGACATGTGCTTACCACTGCTAAAAAGATTCATTTTATAAGGCAGGAGATGTAATAATGACCTAATGTCATCGGCCACGTTAGAAAAAACGAAGTATAGTCTATGTATTTTTAACATCAATGTTTTAATTTTGAACACGGATGTTGGCTGACATCAATGTTTTATTATCAATGTCGCATCACTACCGTGCGGCCCATATCCGCACCCGCGCAGAAACAGCCGCCGCCGCCCCCTCAAACAGGGAGGATGGCACGGGCGGCGCGGGGGGAAACGGGGCTGCACAAGAGGACGGGCTCGAGATAACGGGCAAGGGGCATGGTCCCCCCTCCCGCCGCGCTCCTCGCACCGCTGCTGCCCTTTGCCCGTCTTGCATTACCCATCGCCCGAAATTCCCTCGTTTGTTGCTCCTCGCTAGCGGGCCACCGGTCGCCTGCTCTCACTCCGCGTGTCCTCTGTAACGGCGCCTTTGAACTCACCCTCAAAATCGGAGACAAAGTTGCGAGGCTGCTAGTATAGGAGGCGCTAGTGTCACTGGGTACAGCTGCTGGTTAAGATCACCAACTTCCGCACATAAAAAATAGCTAAATAGTGAAAAATACGAAAAGTGATTTCTAAATGTTCAATTGTTCTTAATATACACGTAAAAGAAACCGCTGAAGAAAGCGGGAACGTCGGCGCTATCTTTTGTAAAATTTGTGCCTGCTTGCAACCCACGTACCCACGCAAGAGCCACGCACGTATGGAGCGATTTTGAAGTTTGCCCCTCAAGGCACGTCTTCCCGATGGAATATGTCACGGTATTTTGCGTCTTTCTCAGTCGTGCCGCTAGGTATCGCATGATCGCGACCGTATAAAGCACTGTTTGCGATCATGCGACTGCGACATCTAGCGGCTGGAGCGAGAAAGACGCGAAATGCCTTATGATTTCCATTGTGGCCATAGGGGCTTTGAGGGGCAAAGTTAGAAAAATTGCACTGTAATTGTCGTTAGCAGCAGTTCGTATTTTAGTTCCTGTAAGAAGGTGCGACAGGAAGGAGCGCCACTGCAATGGTCCCCACCACGCTGTATAGGCGCATCCTCACGATCCGTCTTTTCTGTGCGTCAAGGGAATAGAATTGCATGCGCAAAGTTTGAAAGACGAACGTTCAACACAGCGCACGTGTGCTACCTTGTCCACACGGTGCAACATTCTGCGGTGGTTGTTCTATTCTTCACAGTGGGTCCAGCTATTTACACGGTAATTTCGGCAGTTAATTTTATAATCTGTAGAAAGGAGAGAAAACTTCCTTTTTCCTATAATCGTCAATGTACTGAAGAGTAAGTTCTTTGTTTTCAAGAGACATTCTGAAAATACATAACTTTAATTGAAAGCTATTGCATTTAATTGTTTCAGCTATTTAACTTTTTAAATAAATTTTGAAAACAGGCTTTAACGTAAAAATACAATAAGAATTAGGGAGAACTAAATATTCTTCTCTCATCACTGCAACACACCGAACTAGAAATGGCAATAATCACATGTTCATTTTTACTAGTTTCCTCTATACAGCTTTATATATATATATATATATATATATATATATATATATATATATATATATATAAAACATTGATATTATCGGAACTATATAATAAAAGCATAATCTGCAACAAATTCGCAATAAAGACGGACAGCTGACAAAGAACTCTTACGGTTCGGTATTCCGGATGACTTCGCTATGAAATACACGTTCTTTGAAGGAAGAGCACGAGGAAGACGAACGAGATTCCCGTCAGCTCCGGGAAGCTTGCGCTATTGCATGCGTCCATCGTTTTGACGAAAGGACGCATGTCCCAAACGCATGCGCAAAATTGAACGAAAAGACGCATCGTGTGGACGCGCCTTATGGGAGTTGAAAGGCCGTGCTCTGTCATCTCCACTTCGTCTCTCTCGTACGCCCGCTCGCCCTCCGATTCTGCTCCCGCCCATCCTCCAATCTCCTTGCCATCGGCCCTCCATTGCCCGTCATCTCCAGATGCTGCCCGGCGCCAACCGGCACGACTGGCTGGGCCTCTTTCTGACCCCAGACACCTGTTCCCGCGCCCTTACTTCGGCACTTGCCGTTTTTGGTTCATCCCCCCCCCCATATTCCCATTCCTGTGGCGGACCGCAGCCTGTGAAACTTCGGCGAACGAGAACTGTTCGCTCCGTTGGCTGTCCTCCTACCGCCGATCAGGCCCGGCGGATTACATGGGTATGGTGGGTAGCAACATACACATGAAAACTTTCGAGAGGGTAAAATACCCATTCGGAATTAGGGGTGAGAGAAATATTCCATAGAAATCAAATTCCAGAAATGAAATACGTTTCTCGCTGTTGCGTTGACTCAAAATGTATGTGAAAACAAGTGTGTTGCAAGATCGGCTCAACAAGTGATTTTAAATGTTCATAGCGACAAGAACGACAAAATCTATTTGCAAAAATTGTTAAATAAGTTTATATAAAAATTGCAAAGCGCAACGCTATTTTTGCATTGCAGAATTGAACTGCTGAAGTTACATAAAATAGATCAGATGACAATTTAACATATAACTGTGCTGGTGGAGTCTATGAGATCACCACCGACATATTTTTTTAAATAATTTAAATATTTTTAAAAATAATTTCTTAGTGACTTGTGTATTCCTTCCAAATCGTGGGATTTGCAATCTGACGAGCCACCATCTCGTTACTTTGTGCACTGACGAGATATAGTCAATTTCAACTTGTCCGGGTATTCTAGACCCCACTAGCATAGTTACGCAAGTTTTTTTTTAAAATTCGTGTCTGCTTATGTAATCGATATTATTTATCAACGTCGTTTATTATAATTATAATGGATTAGACCACAATCAGCAGCTCCAAAGAAAACAAGAAAAACTTTCTGTGAAGATTGTCTGCGAGGATCTGACAGAAAAAACAAACTCTTTGCATTAACTGCCCCTTACTTATTTGTTTGCAACGCTCAAATGTTGTTGTTTCTATTCTTCGGTTTTGGAAATTCAATAACATTCTAATAATTTTGTTGTGTTCTTGTGTGTTTATCAATATTGATGCCTTTTATGCTTATATTTAATTTGTCCTTTTACTTAAATATAAACTTATAATGCTGAATTTTATTAAATATACTTTTCGTAGAAAAGTATTGCGATCAGCGAATTATCTTTCTACCTTGGGTATCTGAGACCCCACCAGCACAATTACGCTAGCATTTTTCACGAGCCCAGTTAAAAGTTGATGATAAATATGTCAATTCGAAAAAATTATGATCTTGGCCGTCCGGGTGACGCTGCGTCGAAAGCTGTATTGCCGACTTTTCGACCATCTTATCGTGGTCTTCCTCAGGGCTGGGAAGCGTCGGCAACACAGCCTTCGACGTGGCGTCACCCGGACAGCCAAGATCTTCTACATGACTCCGGCCGCGGAAGCTTACGACTTCGAAAAAATTATGATTTATATTTTTCTCTTCGTATACATTTTCGGGAGATGGAGGGGGAACCGCAACCCGGGTCAACTACCACTCGGACTTTACACAAATCGCCAGCCCTGCCGCCGATCATTACTACCGGTCAATCATTACTACCGGCGATCATTACTACCTTTCTCATAACACCTACAACTCTCCTCTTTTCGCCATCACCACCATTTCTATCCACTTTTTCCGTCACCATTGGTAACCGGGAACACTCACATTGACTCGTCGTAGCCTCTTCCATTCCCTTGGTCGTGACGCCGCCACTACCGTTACCGCCAGCGTCCCTCCTCCTGCCGCCGACACTGTCGCTTCCGCCGCCGCCGCCGCCGCCGCCGCCGCCACCGCCGCTACCCGCCCGGCTCGGCTCGGGCGCACACGAGCGACGCGGGCGCGCGAAACCGGTGACGTCACAACGAGGAAAATCGCGCAGAAATTCGACGGACGGGTGGCGCGGCGCGGCGCTCACCTCGTTCGTCGAACGGGACGCGGAAAGTCGGCCTCCGAGGAGTGGGGCGGGGCGGGGCGGGGCGGGGCGGGGCGGGGCGGGGCGGGGCGGGGCGGGGCGGGGCGGGGCGGGGCGGGCAGGGCGGGTGTGGGGGCGAAGAAGGGGCAGGGTGGAGAGGAGGCGGGCGGAGAGGGGTCAGGACGAGAGGGGGCGGGGCGGGGCGGGGTGGGCGGGTGGAGCGGGTCGGAGAGGGGAGAGTGGAGGGAGCCGGGGTCGGGGGAGGGACGGGAGGCAAAGGGGAGGAGAGGGAAGGGGCAGGCGGAGAGGGGGCGGTGCCGACACGGCCCACGGCGTAACGGCCGCGGGAAGCAAGCATGCCTCCTTCTCTGTCTTCCCTCGTCTCTCCCCACCGCTTCCTCTCGATCCAACGCGAGTCTATCATTTGGGGCATCGATTTCTTCCCCGAGCTGACAACGCGTACACAATGTGGCGCCTTACAGACGCTCACGCACATTCTACATTTTACATTTGACCGAAACGTTCAAAAAGAAAGTAATAAGAGATAATAGAGTAAGGTTTACACTACTAGCTCGTTGACATTCTGCTCTAGTATAATTTGCACAGCATTGGTTAACATTGCAGCACAAAATAACAAAGACCAGATATTTCTTTTACATATATTATATGATTTTTCATTTTCCACTTTTGACGGCGCTCACAGTTACTGTCGCTAAAGATTGTATCAACATCCATAAAGTAGTTATTAATACATATGTAATCCAAACTATCATTTCATATTGGTCGTAAATCAAATCAATTTGTTAAACGTTAAATCCGATATGAGAATGATCTAAGAGATATCAAGGTTTCGATAGTTTGTCATTTCCTGCAGAGGTCTCCAGTATTTGACCGAAACCTTGAAAAAGATAGAAATACAAAATTAAACAGTAACAGTACGTAACGAGATACAAATTAATTCAAGTAATCTATATCGTGTAAACTCCATTGTAAATATACAAAGTTTTTTCCAACATTTATTCAATCGTCAATAACACAATATTCTGCAGATCATAATATAAATATATGTACGAATATAGTAGAATTGTTATTTGTGTCCTTACGTTTTATTTTATGTACTTGTCGCGACAAATATAAATAATGTACTTAAATGCATTGAGAAGTAAAGAGAATCTACGAAAATCTTCGTATTATACGTATGTGCTATATGCTTGTATGCGTGTGGAAAAATAACTACTAATTTATATATCTGGGAGAGTCGCGGGAGCGGGTGAAGGGTATCTTTTCATTAGGAATTGTGTGTTATGAACGTATTATTTTAAGAAAATTTTAGATTCTGTCGGCTTTTAAAGAAAAATAGTATAATTTACAAGGGCAATAGAATATGATAACAATAAATTGAAAATATCTGACAGTTTTTTAATGCTAACGAATTAAAGAGGTGATCATATATATTCATTAATGATTCAATGTCACATGTTAATACATCTTAGCAAATATAAACTAGTTTTGAAGACTTGTATTGATCTTTGACTTCATGTTGAATTTTTGTCATTTAATTTTATAGTGCTTGCTAATCTCTGTGCTTTACGACACATGCATTTAAAAAAAAGGGATTTTTTTTCATTCAGAATTTCCTGGACATTAGGCCTCCTGTTCAAAAGGTTTTTTTTTGTTTGTTTGTTGGTTTTCTTTGGAATCTACTGTGTAGTCGTTGCCTTCCATTGTTCTCCAATAGTTTCATTCTTCCAGTGTCATTCAGACACTAAAAACGTTCAGCGCCACGCTTATTTTGTGGCCCAGACCTTGCAGTCGAAATCTCTTTGTTAAGGAGAGGTCAGAAACTCGCAGCGAGAATCCGAGCGGTGAACCGCAACAGTCCAATGTACCTTCCTAAAACAATACTTCATTATAACAAGTACATTATTTTGGGTACAAAGACAAATTCGAAATATTGAAAAGTTTATCTCGACTTAGAAAAATGACGTTTCTACGTCTAGATTTCGCAATTATGAAATAAAATTTAATTTATTTTTAGCTTGGGAAGTGTGTTCATAAAAGAAAAGTTGATTTGTTTCCTCATACAGTAATCAAGTTACCTACGTCCGTCCCTTCGTCACGCATGGTTAGGGCCTCTGCTCAGGAATGTTAGGTGGACGGGCGTCGTAGAATAACACAGTATCATAAGCGAATCGGCACACGAGAGCTTTGACCATTCCGCACAAGATACAATGTAAATCTATGACGCGCGTTACTTAACGCGCGCGTTACTTAACACGCGCGTTACTTAACGCGCGTCACCCCAATGCTCGTGTGACACAGGCAAATGGTGTGTCATTCGACGCTTCTTCGTTTCCTGATGATGAACTGATCAATTTTTGTGATGTTCAGAATAGTTTAAGAAATCCCTAGAACAAAGTGGTTTTTGATCGTAAACATTTAAAACGTGTTTTGGGGATTTACGACATCTAAAGAGGTGATTAATAGCTCATTTTATTCCTCTCCACGAGATAAATTGGTACAATTATTATCCGGTTCCTTCTGGGACATTTTGTATTATAGAGAACACAGGTTTTTGATGCATCTACGAGAACATCGTTGAAACTCTGAAATCTTCCGGCATTTATGTGAATCATTACGACTTGATTCATCAAATTGACGATAATTAAATCTAATTTTTTAATGAAACAAATATATACAAGTATATTATTCGACACATTTTCGTGTAACTTTCTATGCCCGAAAATGAACGAGTTAGGCAATGTAATATATTTAAATGTAATAGATTACAATGTAATACAATGTATGTAAAATCTTGCAGTTAAATAATAATCCAGATGTGCGGCATACATTCATGGGCGACATGCGCAAGTAAGTAAGTGGTTGACCTAAAGTCCACAGGAAGAAAAAACCATCTAAATAAATATGACTCCAAAAGAAACTCAAGTAAACGAACATGGAAGAACTCGACGTCCTTACAAGGAAATTCGTGACATACGCAATCGTTTTATGCTCAGTCAGGATGATAAAGAATATATGATTGTGTAGAAACTTACTCGTAAATACTCCATAACCGACTAGTGCAAAGAATTTCCACAATGAAGGTTGTTCTAAGTGAAAAGTCTGTAAAGACATGGAGCAGTTAAAACTGATGTGAAAATTGCGACTCAGCAGTGTGGCCCATATGGCGTTTTATAATTTGAAAAGCAGAAGGCAATGATACTCCTCTCTTAAAATCACTAGTGAAGAATTCGTTCGCACTGAATTAGCATATAAGGCGCCGATTAACCTAATGTTTGTTACTGGGCGTACGCGACCTCACATAATGGGAGACGAGAGAATGACGTAAATCTCTGAAAATTTCGAAAGTGGCACCCTAGCCCTATATAATAAAATCGTTTATTTCCGTAATACGTATAATGCTTTGTTTTACTCTCTTCAAGCTGACAATTTGGAGAATTGATGCACTACATAGGAGATTCCGTAAGTTTCCGGCCTGGCCCAGATATCGCTCGTCAATAAGAAAAACTCCTAAGCAATTTATGGTTTATATTTAATTGTTGTATTACTATAAATTTACAGCTGGCCTCTACCTCACTTTTGCAGAGAAAGGTGCTTGAGTTGGATGTGGTATTTGAAATCTCTCGTCGACTACGCACCTGTGCTTACTACTCAGATTGTCAAGAATGTTATGAAGGACTATGACTTTAAGGAGTTAGACCATTGACACCACAGTCCCAATTAGGCGCATAACGACGTCTACCACTTATCAAAACTGGAGAGAAACTTTCAGGGAAGAAACTTTTCAGACGAGTGTGAGGTGAAAGAAGCAGTTTTGATCATTTTGCGAACAAAAATTCCAAGTATTTTTTTGAAAGACCTACAAATGTTAATAAAACAGATGTGAAATGTGGGTTGGAGTAAAGGAAGTTAAATTGAAAAGTTTTTTTCTTTCTACGAAAAATAGAAGTTAGTGAGGCCAGAAACTTATGGCACCTACCATGTAAGTTTGGGGAAGAGGCTCTTCAAATTATCAGACAACCTGTAAATGGTTCAAAAGAAAGTCATTTATAGTATGGGATAAATATTAAAAGAATACATTTTCTTTTCTGAAAAATAACTCGTTGAAGAGCTTTCTGAAACTCTCAAGTTATCTATGGCAAGCAACTATGGCAAGAAAGGCCAGAACTGACACGGGATCTAATCTTACGAAGGCAAGGGCGTTCCCGAGATAAATATTTGCATTATTGAAGGGAAAAATACAATGTATTGCTTTTTGAAACAAATTATCTCGGCCATGAAGCTAAAACACTTTCTAATAGTGATTCCAATCCGAAATTTTCACCTGCAAACACTTCCTAGTGGTTTTGCGATATGTAAAATTATTTTAAAATAAAAAATAGGGTCAAAGTTTAGATGACAATAAATACATTTTATTCAACAAACCGTATACATTTGAAACTCGTATTTCGAATTTGGAGCAGAAAAGGAAAATTTCAAATTTTCAAATATTTATAGATTGAAGTTCAATATCACATGCTATATACAAGGGATAAATAACAGGTAGTGAGTTATTCCACCACAAGGAATGGAGTACCTGATATGAACCTCCAGGAAAACGGTTCGGAAACACTTCTTTAACATGTAAGCATAAAAAAAGGTTCATAAAAATGTTATGTGAATTTGAATGAAAATTGAAGTCGTAGGCTTCCGCGGCCGGAGTCATGTGGATGATCTTGGCTGTCCGGGTGACGCCGCGTCGAAGGCTGTGTTGCCGACGTTTCGACCATCTTGTCGTGGTCTTCCTCAGGGCTGGAATGCATTCACCCGGACAGCCAAGATCATCCACTTGAATGTAAATTGTTGTAAATATAATAATACAATCAAAGGAAAGCTGTCGCTAAGATCCCTCACCATTCGACAAATTATTTACAAATACATTCCTCTTTATTTAATAATTATATTATACCGTGAGAGTATTATGTAAGTGTATGCATGGTACAAGAACAATCTTAATGAAGTTTGCACAACATTCTTCGTTTAAGAGACACATAGTATTAAAATTAATTTAGAGAAATAAGTAGTTTTATCAGTGCAACCAAATTAATCCTACCGCAAGCTGCTAAATTTTGCTGCCCGTATTACTAATGCGAGTGTGATTTCAGAAGCCTTCACCCGGACAAGTCAAGTACAGAAACAATGTCGCCTCCGCCCCACAAGTGCGCGCAAGTGCAGTGCAATGACGCACGAGGCACGCGGATATCCTTCCTTGCCCACAAAATTGTCGCTCCGTGGGGTAGACTACACTTCCTCTGGGCACATACGACAAATTTAACTACGCTTTTCCTCTGAACTTTGTACGTCAGTGTTAACAAACAAAGTGTCTCCATAATTTGTGTAAAACCCAATAAACAAATAACCACGAGAAATATATGAGTGAGGACATTGCTTGTTTTCCAAAGAAGAATATATGCAAATTCGCTTGTTATTTAAAGAAGCTAGCAATTTGTGAGCCTATACATTCCTCCAAAATGCCCACCAATTAACTTATCAATTTTCATTTAATTATAGCATCTGTCATTGAACATTATTTTTTTAAGACTTTCGAACAGATGTTACACCACTCGTAAACCAATGTCGCGAAATCATCGGTGGAAAAAAATGTTCAGACAAGCAGGATGACTATGTTGAAAAGTAATCAAACTGGTTCCTTCCTAATATCGTTTGTATCAGTGTAAGCTGGTGCGGAATAAATTAAGTCCATGTTACCTGATATATTATGATCAGCTTTCACTTATAATAATGATGAATTAGGGTGAAACCTTTTAAGAAAATCATCACATCGAGACGCCTGTACCTCTTGCTGAACATTCTGATGACCAATACATCTGAAAATGAATAATACATTTAGACAAAGGCAAAGAAGCCGCGACCACACAAAGAAAATAGTAGATCAGTCCGCTTTGTGGAGTATGCCTGGGTTCACCAGAGACATCTAGCTTACTGAGGCCACAAGGATGCGAGATGTCGCTTCAGTTGCGTGTAGAATATCAGCCGGTAATCGGATATGGATTGATTGATTGATTCGTGTTTACGGGCGCGTCAACTAATCAGGTCATTTGTCCCGTAAGTGTAGTGCGCGTTTTTCGTCGTGAGGTGACGATGATTTTTTCCCCGCTGGCTGGCGAGATCTGGCGCCGAACTACCGTCGCCTGGCGGGGTTTTCCCCTCAACCAGGTATCTCCCGCCAGCGGGGCACCGCCCCAGCCGAGACAAGCAGTAAGATCCCGACCGGTCTCCCAGCATGTGTAATAGTGTAGTGTATGTTGGTGTGTGTGAGAGGATAGGATAAGGAAGAGGAAGGAAAGATCGCGCGCGGTCCGTGGCCCGTTTGTTAGGGCACTGCTCCGGCATTCGCCTGGTGTTGATCGGAGAAACCACGGAAAACCACCGATAAGAGCAGCCGGCCGCTAGAATTCTCCTCCAGACAGCCACTGAATTCGACCTAGCTGACAAGCTAGTGTCGAAAATCCTGCCGCCGTCGGGACTCGAACCTAGGACCTCCCGATCAGAAAGACTGCAGTGACATCAGGTTGATGCACTGAGCCATCTCTCCCGGTCGCATATGGACATACTGCAAATCCAGTTTATCTATTTTAAGCGTTTTGCGTTTGAGTCCAACAATTAGTGTTTTCTTCCAACTTGGATTATTCGTCTCTTATTTTCATTATTTATTTTATCGCTTAGGGAGACGAGTTGGCCGAGGTACATATAATCTTCTACTTGCTCTAACTCCCATCGATGATAATTTTGTCAGCTGGCCTGTTGGACATTAGTTTGGCTTTGTTTTAGTTCATCGTTAATCCTGCAATTTTCCTGGTCCCGTTCAACTCTACAAGCATCTTTAAAATTTCTTTGGAAGAATTGGCAACCAATATAATGTGATTCGCGAACCTTAAGTGAGACAATTTCTTTCGATTTATTTTTATCCCCTTTGTTGTTCCAATTTAATATCCTGAATATGTCTTCCAGAACACAAGTGAACAGCTTAGGAGCGATAGGATCACCATGTCTTACTCCTAGTTTTAGTTGGAAAGCCCTACTAGTTCAGATGGTACTGTGGTAACGCTTTGTCTGTACAGTTTTTCCAGTATTCTCACATATTTTGTTTCTATCCCTAGGTTTTGTAATGCCTCAAGGACACTTGGATGTTCGACGGAGTCGAATTTAATTTTTTTAAAAAATTTTATTTATTTGGACAAAAATCAGTACAAACTATATATGACGTATGGGGGAAGAGATTATCTGCGCACATTTTCTTGAGGCCCAGAATAAAAAAAGCCCGAAATTAGCAACATTTGAAAAACCAAAAAAGAACTTAGAAAAATTATTCATTTAGAAAAATAGAATTAGAAAACGTTTTGTTCCCTAGTTATAGAAAATAAATTTCAACGGTAAATGAACTGCTGATTTGATTTTTCTGCATTGTTAACAAAGTAGTAACGAACATCAGTTCTACTCTTACCACTACAAGCAAAAGGAGTGCTCAACAAAACGTACGCACAGTCAAGCTATATTTACATCCTGAAGCAAAACAAGAAACAGAATAGAAACAGTTATGCAGCAGAAAAGATTTTACTTTTAACTTAAATTTGTGTACCGACTTTCATTGTTTAATGTTTTCTGGCAATGCGTTGTAAAGTAACGTACATGTATAGTATGTGGATTCCTTGTACTGAGCTGTTGATACTAATACTTGATGCACGTGATTTCTACGACGTGTATTGTTATTGTAAATATCAATATTGCATGAAAATGTGTTCCCTCCGTTAAGTAGGTCATTTTCGACAAATATGACAGATTCGTAAATAAATAGGCAAGGCAATGGTAAGATTCCAAGCTCAATGAAAAGAGGCTCGCAGGGATCATGTGGAAGGCATCTTTTCATTATTCGAACAATTTTCTTTTGCAATTTGATGGTCTGAGTACTAAAGGATGCGCTTTCCCAGAATATTATGCCATATCTCAGGCGGGAATGTAAATTTGCAAAATAAACGCAATGAGGTGCATGAAGGCTGGCAGAATTTGAATGAATTCTGAATGCGTAACATAATGAACTTAATTTAGTGTTTAATTCTGTTATATTCCATTTGAGGTTTGGTTGAATTGAGAGACTTAGAAATTTTGTTACCTCAACATCAGCTAATTGCATGTTGTTCACTTTCAATAGAACATGCGATTGCCGATTTGAAATGCAAAAATGCATTGAAACAGTTTTCTTTCGTTAACAATTAATTTGTTATTATTAAACCAATTTGAAACTTCTGAAATCGTACTATTTACCGCTTCTTTTTTGCAAAGAACATTCCTGTCATCGGCAAACAGAACCTCCTTAATGCATTGCTGTAATCCACAAAAGCTAAGTGTAAAATCCTGCAATTCAGCAAATTTGTACATGACCGAAACATCCACGTTTTATAAGAAAATTCACCCTGATTTTGCATTCTTTGTCACATTGCATAAATTAAATTATTCACAAATTGATAATACAAACAGATAAAGAAAACTACATTGTGAAATAAATTCGATTTCAAGACTGAATTATAAAAATTCGTTGAGAAGATAAAAACCGCGATATTCTATTCCTGCGTCCACAATCTTCCATTCCGTAACCATACATGGCTTTGAGAATTACACTATTATATCGAGTGTTGAAAGGGGCACAAATATTCTATGTCTGTATATTTCAAAATACAGACATAGCAATATTATCTACAAAACAGAACAGGAATTTCGGGTATTACCGAATACATTTTCATTTCAAGCAATACCATTCCAATTTTCCTATATTTAATATCCAAAACGAAATACAATAACAAATTTTATCCATCTGTTATTAGCTTTCTATCGTTAAAGGTCTTTTTTAAGAAATTTCATCAGATGTAAGGTCATTTTGTGTTTTAAAAATCCTCTTATGGAGGGTAAGAAATCATCGGATAATGAGTAAAACAAAGTTAAAATGAAGAACCCAACAAAACGTCGCAAGAAACAGATTTATTGATTAAAATATAGCTGATTTCGAGGAAGTCAATAAAGATGTTCGTTTCATTACATTTGCACAAACATACGGGTCTGCCTCTGCTTCAGAAAATTCAAGGTAAAATGAAATTCTGGTATCCTTAATGCCCGACCCTCTCCCCACGGGAACAATTACCCTTTAATTATTAGAACGAAATGCAAACTAAAAACCAGCAGTATACGGTAAACTGTATTTGGGTGTACTTATTCCCAGTATTAATGTAAAAATATCACTACAAATGAAAAAAAAAAAATAGTGTTGAAAACGAATGTCCTAAAATTTTCCAAACACGTAATAGTTATTTATGTATCAAGGGCGTTAAGTAGATGTTTTTGGCCCGAGGGCGACTTCCAAACTCTAGGGCCTCTGGCCCAATGGGTTGGAAGTCGCCTGAGGGGCAAAGCATCTTGTAACGCCCGTGGTGCATCCAAAACTTTATGGTTTACTAGTTCGTTACTGAATAAATCGAGAATTCGAAACATTTTATAATATTTCTTGCGTCTAAAGTGAAAAGACGCATTGTAATAGTCATTTGTCAATATGACGTCGGATAAACAAAACAGTGTATACTTGGGTTTTTCGTTCTTGGCGCACCAAGGTCACGGACGAAAAATGGAGAGGGAAGGCTCTCTCCAATAGGGAGCTACTATTCACTACTGTGTTGTGACGTGGAAGTTCCCTATTGGAAAAAGCTTTCCCTCTCCATTTTTCTTCCGTGTCCTTGGTGAGCCAAGAACGAAAAAACAATGTATATATCTAATTTCTACGGCATAATCGTTATCGGACTGATTTGTTCGTACGAAATGAAAGAATATCGTGACGTTCCTGCGGAAATTCTCGCAAAAGCTAACAAAACTACAGATAGTAGTTTGCCTTAAAATCTTGAGAAATATATGAAACTGTTTGTGGTGTATTTGAGATTTACCAGTGTGAATAACAGTGTAAATTGCGCCGGCGGTATTGCCGCCGGGAGACAGACGTTTATTATACAGTACAGTTAATATTCCGTATTCTCCGGCTATTAAGTATAACTCAAAGTTCTTCTAAAGACAAAAAGCAAGGGTTTTTTTCTCAAACATTTTTTAGCCAAATTAAAAGTAATATAATGAAACAGCGTGTCTTCGTCTCTTGTTTCTGTAGCAAATAAAAGCAACAGAGACCAGGGCTTTTCGACCTATGGTTCGCGTAGATATGTACTCGTACGTTGTATGGAGATATGTGAACTAATTCTATGGGAAGATTTGAATTTTTTAATTGTACCTCATATCGCTGACCGTGTCACCTCATATCGTGGCATCGAGATTATAATTATTGCATAAAGTTGGCTTTTTTCGACGTTCATAAAATGACTTATTTATACTATGTAATTTTAAACAATTTAATAGCTTAAAAAGCCTGAACAATAGGGAAAGATAATATAATTGAAATCTCACTTTAATGGAATTTCATAGTAGGAATTGAATTTATATTCATGTGTGAGGGATATAATCCTTGTAGAGTTCGAGAACTCATTTCATGAAACGATTATTGCAATGCATCATTCTACGAGTTTTTGAGTTTTCTAAAATAGAAATGTCTTTACCATAGTCACGATGAACATATGTACTATCTAAATTAATAAAAAATATATTCATATAATAATTGTTAGTACCTATTATAACACAAAGAGATTTTTTTATTTCAATCTCACTTCATGAGAAGAGGAACCAACATCAAATCTAGAATTACATTTGTAATTCTAAACATGTCATAATTCTAAACAAAACCCCTTCCCCCTCAAACACAGCCTCTTTAGCTCAGAGGCAGAGCACTGGTCTCGTAAACCAGGGGTCGTGAGTTCGATCCTCACAAGAGGCATTAATTTTTGAGGAACGAGGAAACGGTTCCCCAAAAATATCGTTTCTCGCCGAAGTGTTGAATTCATTGCGAGAGAATGTCGGTCTTACAGTTAGCATGTAGGAACAAAAATTCTGAACAAAACCATACAAAATGGTTTCGCAAAAGTAGCACGCGCAACATTCAAAAACAACAAATTAGGCACTTTTGTTTAACATTGTAGTAAATTAAATATTTTAACGAAAACAGTTTTCACGAATACTGCAATAATATAGCCTACCTTACATTCACCAATTTAAGCTTGCTCAGTGCTTAAATCAACCAAAATGTACTCACATGCATATATAAAAACATCGTCACGTATTAAAATATTAACAGGAAACCCTTAGAAATAAAAAGATAAAATTTCAAAAGCACAACAAGAAAATATTGTATATTTTGATATACAATATTTTCTTGTTGTGCTTGATATACAATACTTGCTTGATATACAATATTTTCTTGTTGTGCAACAAAGATAGCGATTTAAAATATAGAGGTCAGCAAAAGGGAAACACGAGGTAAAAATACGGTAGCATAAAAATAACATTAGAGAGCCGCAAAATAGACAAAGTTCTCTTACACAACATAGATTATATCATAATCATGAAAAAGACTTTGTTAATGTAAGTAAGTACATTGGGCCATAAAGAAAGTATTTCGCGTGATTGACATCAGATAACATACGTATAAAAGGTGTATAACACCATGAATACTATGAGAGAACGTACACAAGTATTTAGAATAATTTACTTATGAGAAACATTAAAGATACTCATACAAATAAATTTAGAAGTGACCTACACTAATCTCTTCATGTAACTGTCAGCGTTTCTTCTTACTACCCCCCATTCACCCTCCCTAACGACATTCTACCCCCCTCCACTTTCGTCTTTTGGCCATGCTGTATGAGGCGATTCTACCGTTTCTCCTATGAGCAGTCTACAAACCCCTCCCATTCATTAAACGGGGACACGCACAGGTTTCCTTGATTTAAATCGTTCCGTTAAGGAACTGTTTTAGTATCTGTTTCTTTTTGCAACGGCCCTTCTACATAGACTTATGTGAATTTATTCTTCCAACATGTGTGAGGTAACTGTTTGCATGTACTTGGTACAATTTCATATGTTTCGAGTCTTTGTCCTTAGTGTAAACCTTTCTAGAAATCTATATCATTTTACTAGTGATTTACACATTTACTAAAATAAACTAGTGATGCAACAGAATGGCACAGACTCTCCCGTATTAGTTTTCTAGTTCCTTGGGTCTTCGCTAGCTATTCGGAATTGCCACATACTCTTCCTTGCCAGCTGCCATCTATCACCGCCAAAAGCACATTTTTTGTCATTTTCTAAATTTTTCGGTTTCTTATTGGTAGAATGGTAATATTAATTTTAGAATATTAAAGAACACAAAAACCTAGTCCTAAATGTCAATTTTATTTTATAAATTATGTGCCGTTTTAAAGAAAATGGCGTTTTAGCGCTACTAAAAATGCGAAATTTGAAGCTCATGTTCACAGAAAATGATTGAGTTTTCAAAATACTTTTTTTGAAGTTATTTAAAGCACTTGCACTCACAAACCTAATAATCATTACAAATTGCTGGTAATTTGCATATTAAAGAGAGATCTTTCAAAAAAATCACATTTATATAATTTTTGAAAAAACAAAAAAATAACTCAAAATAAACTTTACCTCATATTAAAGAGTGTAATTAGCACTACCCGTCACATAAGTATCAAGAAACAAATTGCAGCCATATATGAGAAAATGGCGTTTGAGGTTTTCTGAAAATGCGGAATTTTCAGCTACATTTCACAGAAAACGGTTGTGTTTTCGATAAACTTTCCTCGACATTATTTAAAGCTCATGCACTCCTTAATATAATAATGTGAAAAAATCGCTGGTAATGTAAATATTAACGACGTGAGAGGCAAGTCAAACAAATTTCATTTTTCCAATTTTTGAAAAAACAAAATAATAGAGCAATATGGCGTTTTTGTCATCTCATAAAATACATTAGGCACTATACCTACCAAAAGTTTAAAGAAAACATTTGGAGCCGTTTTTGAGAAAATCCTGTTTTTGTAATATTATTTAAAATCGCGCAATAATGCGTACAAAATGTGCAAACACTACTAAAATTTTCAAAAAATGTATATGACCTTAATGAAATAACTCACTTTGGACAACAAATTTTATTTAAAAGAAAAATCTATGCCACCTTAATAAGTTTATTTTACTCTATTCTTACAAGAAATTTAAAGAAAAAATCTGGAGCCGTTTTTGAGGAAATTTTGAAAATGTCCGGGGGGCTTCATGTAAAGTACCTCCAAATTTTACAGAATCTTTTTCAAAATCTCAAAGCTTCGACCAGAACCAGATTGACCGGGGAATATCCATTTTGGAAGAAATCGGACGTATGGCTTCGGCGCTAGCAGTGTTCACGGACGGACGGACGGACGTTTTCCTTTCAATTGGTTTTTCGGTATCAAGGACCTAGAAAACAGGGTTTCTGGTTAGACTACGAGTTAGGGGATTTTTTTCTTAATTTAGCAACTGGTTTTATCCAATTTTTCGTTATCACGGCCCGGCTATGAATTTTTTTCCGCCGAAAATTCGCCATTATTTCGCGCAGCTTTACATAACTTTCCCTATACTATGTATATCACTCCGTGCATACGTACGTATAGGGGAAAGTAAAAAGGTTTATTACGGAAGGTTATGGGGCCATTTGAAACTTCTCAGGGGCCACTGCCTCCCTGGGTCTCCCGTGCCCACGCCTATGTTGATCTGTCAATGAATGAACCGCCAACAAGGACTCTCCAAACTATTTTAAACTTCAGACCGCAGAGAACGGATGTCGGGAAATTTTATTTCACTCAAGTCCAACGATAACGGAATGGAACAGATTGCCTGCAAAAACCTTTGAAACCTTTCCTCGAAGCGTTCAGATGAGACGGTGAGATCTGAAATAAATGTAAAATATTGCACGCAGACTAATTTTCACAAAACAAATTCTTAAATAGGAAGAAAAAAAGCAAACTTTTCTTATTTAATAGTAATTTTTCCATCTCTGCAGATATTTAGATATTATGCAGCACAAAATCAATTATGTTTGTTAGTAACACACAATTGAACACGGGTAGCTCACGACCAGGTGGCAATGCAATATCAGCACCGAATGACACAGAAGGCAGAATGTAATGAAATTGATGGATATTATTTCTGAAGTTTTTTGATGTATCATCGTTTCCTATATACAACTGTTTCATTTCTTCTGACATACTGCTAGAAGGCAAACTTATATTTTCATTTAAGCACCACAGATTAAACTGGTTAGCAGAATTTCTCTCACAAAGAAAAAATACTGACATTTCATAGATTAAGACCCAGTAAATAACAGTAAGAACAGAAAACAAATTTTCTTCACTGTCACATCTGCGTAAAACAGAACAAAATTTACTGTCCGACAGTTCTCCACAAAATACACCACGGAAACAAATACATCCAAATTTTGGATTCCAATCACAGTACCAAAATGTAATTATTACTCGTAAACACAACCTTGACGAATTGTGAACAGTAAATGCGGCGAGGACTTCCATTCATATCTATGCTTCGATTTAAACATACGCCTGTTGACGTAAATTAGCTGTTATGGTGTCATCCAATCGGGAGGTTGCTCGTCACTATTGTGACGTCACTGTAGTGACGCTCCCGATTTGATGACATCGTAATACCTGATTTACGTCAAATGACTGTGTTTAATTAGAAGTATATTGATAATTAAAACACAATCTTTGGAAGAAAACAATTGACTACTGACAAGTGTATTATTAAAGAATTATTTAATTTACACCGTAAAAGCTAGAGAATCAACACAAACAATATAACACAGCTAAAATCGTATTCTTTCATCCAAACGAAAAATAAATACAATCGGTTCTGCAGGAGCTCGAAACGAAGCCATGGCAGAATACCTTATTTTTTTAAATATATAGATTAAATGTTGTGTCAACTTTCCACTATTTAAAACTGGATTAAAATCTCATGCAGGCCGTGATCTTCGAACAGCAAATTTACTCTCTCATGTTACATTGTTACGTACCTTTTTTATCGAATATCATCTGCACACATGGAAATGTACCACCCATATGTGGTTTCGCCACACGGCCACATCAACACATAACAAAATGGATCACACTCCATACAATCATAGTTTATTTTTTGGAGTCCAACTTTTGTATACATTGTTATGTGCCTACGAGAAGGTGAAGCAGCATCTGCGTCAAAAGCAGCTGCAACTTCAAAACATGTTGGAACATTGTACCTGCGAGTATCTTAATTTGGCTCATGATAGAATGGAAGAACAAGATCCAAAGGTGGACGATTTTCTTTTAATGGAAATCGCTTTTACTTCACAAATTTTATCACGCATTATTTTTTGTCTTAACGTAGAGGTTGTATTTATATAATACACTACTGAGAAATTCAATGATGACTTTTCTTAAATTACCATTAGGGGATTATTCAGTCTAATTGAATTAGCATCTGAAACATCTAAAATATATCTGTCCATACGTTATACTCTGTGAATCTTCAGAATATAACGATGATATTCTATGATGTAGAGGTCCCAGAATTTTGAAGACATATGGTACATGAGCAGGTGGCAATGCAGTATCAGCAATGAATGATACAAAATACACGGAACTATTTATGTCGGACAGTATTTCTGAAGTTTTTTGATGTGTCATCATCTCCTATAAACAGCTTCTTTGTGTTACTTGAAGGCAAACTTATTTTCCGTTTAAGCAACACCAAGTAAACTGGAATTGCAGAATTTCTCTCACATGGAAAGTACAAAGCAGAACAAAACTGTCATTTTATAGACAAAGACCCAACAGAAAACGGAATTACCTCACTATCACGACATCTGCGCTGATTGTCTCTTTCCCTATGTCCATTTAATATCTATAAGCTTTAATGTCCGTCTTTTATGGCGCGTGGTCAACGATTCGGAATGCAACATAACCTTTGAACAACTTCACTGCTTCAGTAAAACCCAACAAAACACTGTTCGAATGTTCTCTACAAGATACTCCACTAGCCAACACCAAAATACAATGTTTCATACGAAACAAAACTAGAATTGTAAACAAATCACAACAATCAAAACATTAAGTGGCGTCTTTCATCTATCGATATACTAATGTCCATCGATATTGAAACACAGCTTTGGAAGAAAACAATTGACAACTGATAAGTGTACTATTAAAGAATGATTTATTTAATTAATTTACACAGCAAATGCTGGTAAATTAACACAAACAAAATTTGATAACATATATAGGGTCATATTCTGTCAATTAAAGGAAAAATACATGCAATCGGTTCAGTAAAAGCTCTCAATGAACATTCACAGAATACCTTACTTTTTTAAATATGTAGATTACTAAGTAAATGACGGAAAATAGTAGGTTATGTGGAGATGTATAAGTGTTATATTGTGAAGTGAGGTGTCGTGCAGTGTAGAGCAGAGAAATAAAGAAGGAAGTGTTTTAGGGTCGTAGTGAAGTCAAGTGCAGTGCAGTGCAGAGCAGGGCCAGTGCAGTGTGGTCTTAATTGTACATTAACATTCATTGCGGAGTTAGATTACAGAAGTTTCTTTTTCTTTATGTTTTATGAATCAGTCAGTTTTTATATTATTATTATTATTATTTTACCATTACTTTTATTATTGTATTATTATTAATTCCATTATTATTATTATTATTGTTATATATTTTGTATGCTAGTTATTTTGCCTAATTTATGTAATTAGCTGCCACCGGGTTATACCCAATCACAGATAAAATAAATTTATCTTAATCAATACCTGCTTGACGAACTTCACTTCAACATAAATAATGATGGGGAAGCGCAAGTAATTCGTGACGGGAACCATTTCAAAGCGGGTAGTAAAGAAACAACCCTAGTCGAGCACCGTTCTCATTTAATACTGACGGTAAGGTGTGCTTCTGTGAAAGGCTTCAGTGCGTTGATTAATCGAGTGCTGACAGAGGTAGAACATTTCTTGTGACGCTGTCCAAAACGAATGTTTCAATAGAATAACGCCCGTTTCGAGGTGTCTTGAGAACGCAAAACCGCTCTTCCCATTGTCTCCGCATTCACCGGATGCAGGCGCTGTTGTACACGTGTGGAACTCGCTTGCTCCGAGGCTGGTTCGCCAGGTGCCTCCACTTACCTCGACCAACTGTACACTTGCACGGGAGAGCCTCTGGGAGGTTTTGAGTGGCCCTGTCTCAGAAATAGTTGCGAAAAACTTTCAATGCCATAATGTGCAGGAATTTATGTGTGTGTGTGTGTGTGTGTGTGTGTGTATGATTTTTAGATTAAAAGATACAGGTGCGTCAAGCTGGAACAGCCATGTCAGCTCACCGGAATGAAACATGTCAAATGATTTATTGCTAATTAATTGCCAATTAATTGCCACAATTTCGAATTAATTGCCACGTATCTTCGGGGCGAAAACGGGTGTGAGCTGGTTTGACGCGACGCCAGCATACACATTAGTGAAATTCGGATCGCGGCCCGCTTAAGAAACCCTCAGGTAATTATTTGCAAATTAATTGTTAATTAATTGCCACAATTTGGAATTCATTGTCACGTATCTTCGGGGCGAAAACGAGTGTGAACTGGCCTGGCAACGCACACATCAGTAAAATTCGGGTCGTAGCTCGACGGAATGGCAATTAATTAGCAATAAATCATTTGACATATTTCATTCCGGTGAGCTGATATGGCTGTTCCAGCTTGACGCACCTGAAAGATACAGTTCGTTGGAGAGAGAATAGGAGGATGTGCGCAAGCCCGCGCGTATGTGTGTGTGTATATATATATATATATATATATATATATATATATATACATATATGTGTGTGTGCGTGTTTGCGTGCGTGCGCGCGCGATTGATGTGTATATACAGAGTGAGTCACTTCGGACGAAAAAAAGTACACCACCGTCTTCTCCTCAACTCGATGAACTTAGAATTGTTAACACTTAACACTTAACTCGTTTCTTGTGGCATTTTGTTCAGAAACTAATTTCTGCGCTGCCTTTTCACAGCAGAGGATTTCCTTTCATCTCTAACGTCCCGCTTAAGAAAAGCGAAACCATTTAGGATATTTCTAAGTAATTTTGTCGAAAAAAATCAGAGTATTTTGCTTATGACCGAGCGCGGTTCGGCTGTTATTCCTGACCTCGCTCGGCGACCGTAAGACTCGCAGTACATTCGCTGTTCGCAAGTTGTCAAGTAATACAAATTGCAGTTGACTCCGGTTATAGTGAACTTCTGGAGACTAACACGTTTGGTTAACTATATCACAGGTTAACTATATACAGAGTGTCTGGGGAGGAAACGTCGAAACTTCAAAAATAAGCGCTTAAGACAATTCTAAGCATATTTTGTCTAATAAAGTACGAGGATATTTCGAATGGTTTTAGCCGCAATAAGCACTAAAAAGTTGGTTTGAAAAATTGCTGTATAGGCAAAAATTTGCATTATAAAAGTATAGAAATCACTGCAGAAACATATAAATTGGTTATTATTTATAAAAGAAATGAATGTATTTATTCAGAAAGAAAAATTAAGTGGAAATAAAAAAGGACCCAATTTACACAATTCGACTGCTTTTTTATTTCTCGCTTAATTTTTCTGCCTGACCAAATATACTAATTTCTTATGTAAATAATAAACAATTTACATGTTTCTGAAGTGTTAGTAAGCTTCTATAATACAATATTGGCCTATAATCAATTTTTCAAACCAACTTTTGAGTGCTTATTGCGGCTCAACCAATCGGAATATCCTCATAGTTTATTAGAAAAAATATGCTTAGAATTGTTTGAGAGCATATTTTCGAAGTTTCAACGTTTCCTTCCCGGACATTCTGTATAACTATATCGTTATTAATTTTTCTATATCCTTCTCCAGAGTTCGTGCTCTTTCCATACTTAATTCTCCATTATCCTTTGTCTAAATTTCGTAGTGCAGTCTTGACACCCTTCATTGCCTCCTGCACTTTTCAAACACCGTCCAACACTGAAGGCTCTTTTAGTCGCCTAATAACATAAGAGATCCAATTAATTTCTAGGACTTACTTCCTGCGTTTTCTATAGCCGAGGTTCACGTTCACATCCGAATCTTGTTATGCTTATTTGTAACGTAAGTGAAACGGGACCAGTGACTTGTGTTCACTATAACAGAGGGTTCACTATATCCGAGTTCATTACAACCGAAGTCAACTGTACTTCCCTGAGTAATTACTTCGTAGAGCCGAACACAGACACGCAGTTCCGATCGTGTCCTGCGTTGAGACTGGCACACTGAGGTGATGTCCGAGAACGCTAGTTCCGGCTCTGACATTATCGAGAACGAACGATATCGATAATAGTATTTTTATTGGGGATGCTCTCCGCGTGAGCGGACGAAAAGGCAACAACGGAGAACAAATCCATTCAAATTCTCACTTTTTCAAATAGAGAATCGATTAATGATGAACAGTCAAATTGAATACATATGAATACCCTATTTGAAATCCCATTAAGAGACTTAGGAGTTAAACATAGTTGCTCTTTGCTTTTTCACTCATTTCTCTTATTCACTAACTTTTTTCCAAATTTTATTCATAAAACATCTTGAAACACATTTTAAGACGACACTTTCAAAAATAACATGTAAAAATGAGTATTAATCTGTGATGCTTGTCTGGGAGTAACCCTGCCACGACACAAACAATGAAGTATCACAGCTTCAGAAACTCGTGTGTATCAAAAGTGCCTGACGTCAGTAATTACATTCTATATTTATGATTTTGTATCTGTTTTTGAGATGTTGATTAATTGTTTATTTTGTTTCTCAGAGATGCATTCAATCGAATACACATCTTCAAGATTGGAATTTAAAATGTAAATGTATAATTCTTCAGACGTATTCAAATATATTCTTCAAAGCTAATTGAATACTTCTTTTCGCATTCACTTATTGACTATGAAGTTAACTTTTATAATGGGATATTAAATGACAATGAACTTTCTCAACATCGGCCTCACCATCGCCATACTTGGAATGGTTCCCTGAATTTTTCCCTGAGTTATAAGTACAAGCAATCTCCGCAAACAGAAGAAAATGGCCGTACATCGTAGCAGGAATATGACGAACAATTACGGTTCCCCAAACAAGGCACTCGAAGGCAAAAAAAAAAGTTTGCATCTGGTATCCAAGCGGTGGGATGAGACCGCAAGTATCTCGTCTCAATGCACCCACCGCACACGAACATCTTGTCCTTGCGTTCATTATGCGTCTCTTAGTCTTAATCGCTTTTGGCTCAAGTCATAGGTTACCATCAATAAAGAACATCTTTTCCTGCTTATTGCACGCACTTTCACCATTGCGGAAAAGGCTGGCGTCGGGATATGAAGAGAAACTTCGACACCTTGACCTCTCACATCTGCAAGAAAACAATGCAGGGGAACGCAGATGCACGCGCTATTATACTGCGATTTTTGTAGGAAGAGCTCTGAAGATAACTCAAATCCCATCTTCGCGATGGAATATGTCACGGCATTTCGCGTCTTTTCTCGGTCTTGCCGGTAGAAGTCGCATGATCGCAAGCACTGCTTCATACGGTCGCGATCGTGCAAAAACCTAGCGGAACAACTGTGAATGATACGAAATGCCGTGACATATTCCATCGCGAAGATGGGATTTGAGTTATCTTGAGAGCTCTTCCTACAAAAATCGCAGTATAGCGCATTAGGCAAAGGTGAATCTATAGGGAACGAATTTTTCCGATACTGTGCGTAAATCAATACCTTCTGATTTTTTTTGTTTGGGTTGGCGAAACTGCG
The DNA here is from genome assembly GCA_031308135.1 of Acheta domesticus. NCBI lineage: Eukaryota > Metazoa > Arthropoda > Insecta > Orthoptera > Gryllidae > Acheta > Acheta domesticus. Next base: position 222,904,779 of record JAHLJT010000631.1, read on the forward strand.
TTATGCGCAGCTGAACAAGGAAAAGTCGCGAGCGCAGAGAAAAAAACTCCTCGTGAGCGTGGGAACGTGCAAGGGGGAGGAGTGGCATCAAGGCGCTGTGTGACTGGGGCTGCAAGAGGTGAAGCTGCATTTCTACGACCCGCAACACATGTTCTCATTTATTCTTTTATCCTCTTTCCGCCATGATCCTCTTTCTGCCTCGTTCATCCTGTTTCCGCTTCTTTCACCTTCATTCCATCTCTTTCATCCCCTTTCCATATCTTTCATCCCCTTTCCATCTCTGTCATCCCCTTTCCATCTCATTCAACCCCTTTCCATCTCTTTCTTCCCCTTTCCATCTCTTTCATCCCCTTTCCATCTCTTTCATCCCCTTTCCATCTTTTTCATCCCCTTTCCATCTCTTTCATCCCCTTTCCATATCTTTTAACCTCTTTCCCCCTTTTTCTACCGTACTCTTAGCTCCGTTCTGCGTTTTCTGTTGCATTCCGCATTTTCTGTCTCGTTTCACCCCTTTTGCTTCATTCCGCCTTTTTGCTACTCCGTTTCACCTATTCTGTCCTCCCATATCCTCTGCGTCATTCCGCATTTTCTTCCTCTTTCCCCCCTTTTTCTGTCCCATTTCATCTCTTTATGCCCCATTCCGCATCTTTCTTTCTCATTACTACTCATTCCGTCTTATTGTACCCCAGTCTTCCTCATTTGCATTGCATCGTCGAGTTAGGGACAGCAAGTTCCTCAGAATGCAGCGTTCACATCTTGCCGAAAGTTTCAAATGATGACCAAGAATCCTGAGAAACAATGTGCTTTGTAAGTATTTCGATACTCATAACGTTTTCATTTAACTCCAGAAAGGATATATACGACAATATGTTAACTCATATCTATAGTGTTTTGTTTGCAGTGTTTTGTTTCGGAAATGAAAAGTGGCATGACCGAAAGTTTGCTTTTGTTCTCCTTCGGGGTTAGCATTCCTCTTCTTCCAAATCAATTAAATGTTTTATGAAGACTCTCCCGAATTTTCTTCATGCATTAATAGAGAACTGACACATTGTAAAACTTTTAACCAGTGCATAAATAAAATTTGAGTGTCTTTCTGTTATTTCAAAAGAACTGCTTTTTATGATAGCGTAATGTCTGAAAACCCATTCCATTTTTTTTACAATTTTTATTTGTCTGTCTGTCCGGATTAATCTCGGGAATGGCTAAATCGATTTCGATTATAAGGCACAGTGTTTTGCGAGGTACGATTTTGGCTACTTTTACAGTTAATTATTTTCTATTTTATGAAGAACAATGCTCATTCTTTGAATACAAATCTATAGTTTTATTTCCATTTTAATGAAATTTTGTATTTATGACTTTCAAAACTGTAGTCGTATTTAAAATTAAAGTGTGTACTCTCTCAGTTGTTCGAGAATATCACGTAATGATGAGGAAGTTTATCAAAATGAATGAAGCCCAAACTAGGTGCATTTTGATTAATCCCAACAGCGAAGTCAAGATTTGAGAAATTGAAGGACAAAATCGTGACTGGACGTTTACCGGGAGAATGCAACAATGCGTCTGAATACGGCTGCGCGCATATACTCTTTGGCTGCGCGTAACAGATGGTGCTAGCAACTATAATTGCAGCAAACTCAGCAGGGCTGGGCAGGGAGTGGCAGGAGAGGAACTAAATGAGCCGGGACGGTGCAGGGTGAGATCGGGGGGGGGGGTCGAAAAAGAGACGGGCAGGGCCCGACAGGGCAGGATGGGATGGGGTGGGGTTAGGTGGGTGGCTCCGGACAGGGCAGGCAGAGCGGGTAAAGGATAAACTATACATATTCATAGAATTGATTCCTTTTCCTGTCTACGAAATACTTATGATTAATAAATACTTGGGTACCACAGGGAACTTCAGCTAGTTATTATTAATTAAAGCAGTCAAGTTTCTAGTTCTAGGCATCGGCAGAACCATTTGTATCAGTTACATATTCTTGTTGCTATTATTATTATTATTAAAATATTATAATAATGCATCTTGTAAGAATAACGCCTAAGAATTCTTCAGCAAACTATTGGAAGCTTCACTTCAGTAAATGAAGCGTGGGAAAGCAGACGAATACATATCTTTAATATATGAAAGACTAATAGTTTAAAAAAATCATTTTTGCTATTGAATTCAATGTATTGTGCTCTATTCTATCAAAAAATTTAAATAAAAAAAGTATTTGATCGGGCTGGAATGTAAACTCCATTGAGGTTTCCAATGACAGACGCTTACCACCGCACAGTGACAGTTCTTATAAAGTCCAGCTATTACAAAGAACTCTTAATTGTGCAGTGACGATAGCATTAAAGATGGCAGATTCTCATATAACTCAAAATTTCGCGAACTACTGTTACTAAAAAAATCCTAGTTATGAAATACAAAAATCATTAAAAAATTTTAAAACACCTAAAAGAATCTCAAAAAGTGCCAACTACAAATTAGGCCACAGTTCTTTGAGACAGGAAACACGATTGATCGTAACTGGATAGAATCAAACTTTGAAAGAAGATACAATTTCAGTAGGCTTGTAGCACCACAATAGCAAGACGAAGAAATCATGATATAACTGATTTGCGTGTGGATAATCTTGCAAAGCGGCTTGTGAACGCTATCATATTGAGAGACGGAAGTCTCGAAACAAATCGATTGGTGAATATGTAAGCTACAGAAGCTCTTGAAAGTAGAGAAGCCAGAGAAAGAGAAGGTGCAATGCGTTTTAAGTAATATGATACTAAGAGAAACGTACGTTTAATTGCACACATTGCACACATCTAATAATAATAACAAGTTGGTTGCCAGGGGCTCCCAGGGGCATGGTTCAGTCGATCCTCGGGGGTTCCTCATTTCAAACACTCCCACCCCCAATTCACAAATAGAATTCATTTTTCCATGCATCATAAATAACTTATAGCGTTACATTTGGCTTAGAGATAAATATATTTTTCAATTCTTTCGAATGAAAAAATATCGGGACCCCAAATAAGTCGGGGCCTGGGGCAAGTTGTCCCAGCTGACACCCCCCTTCTGCATGCCACTGTTCACTGTTAATCTGCCACTCTTGTGAAGTTCATTGTATGTCATCTGTTTAGCCGCAATTAGCAGATATGCTTTTGTATTTATACGAATAATTAATTGAATCTCTATTCTCCAACTAACGTTAATCATGTTCTTAGAGGAAATTCTATTATCTGACCTGTAAATTAAATAATATTTCCATATAAAATGAAGTGATGCAGTTAGATACGAGTTTTTGAAATGGCTGGTCAAAGGGCTATTTTTCACGTAAAAATGTTCTCATACTAAATTCGCGTCAGACTGAACACTCAAACGCTTTTGTGGTCTGCAAATATTTCATTACATTTCCTGGCGCAAGGGCAGCAGGTGCCTAGAAGGGAATATATTCTGAACTAATAAATTATAGTCCTCTTCTGGGCTTGTGCAAGATGCATTATCATGTGTTTACGTCATCGAATGTGGGTGGGATCGGAGTGGGGCCTCGAAATGCACCCCATGCGACCAATAAATCAGTCATAAGTTCACATTGGGAAGGGCTAGACAATGGGGTGATTCGTGCGTCATCAACTAAATCTTGAAGTATGTTTTAACGTATGTTACGTCAAAACATTTTGAAGTAGTAATGTGAGAAGTGACACACAGTGCATATTTGGAATACGTTAAAATGTAGCAGCATTAGGAGACACCGCGACTGTGAGGTGGTGAAGGAGACATAGGAAATAAGCAAAAGTTTGTGGAGATTTTATTGGCACATTTTTCCCCTTGGACTTTTATCCAGCCCACTGCTGATTACCCTTTACGCCCGATGGGGCGTACATTAGACCATTCATTAGATAATAACGCACTTGCGGGATCCTCTGATCTGGGGCAGCGACAATTAATACATGAGAGTCAACGGACAAACAACCATGGCCAAGGCGAGTCTCGAACCCGCAACCCTTCGGACCGAAGCGCTGAGTCGGAACACGCTCTTAGCCACCCCGGCTACCCAGGCCGGCTATTGGAAAATAATTGAATAAAAATTACGAAGACCCTACTTACACGAATCCTAAAGGAATCAAACGTTTGATGATTGATTTATTGTTGTGTCACGTCTGACGTTCAGGAAGACATTGTGCGAGTTCGCTAAACCTTTGTAATCGTTGAAATTGACTTATTTTATCAAACACTAAACAACTGTGTGTGTGATGTATGCGGGAAAAGTACGTTCTCTTCACGTTTTCTTCAGATCCAGCCCTACCGCACTTGTTTACTATTCGTAGTTGAACACCGAAGAAAAGTCGAAACAAAGCGAGGTACGCAGGATTTGAAAAGTAAAATTATTCGCTCCCGAATTGTATAAAACTTGTTTACATCGGTAAACAAACTACTAATTTGATTTTATTGTATTGCTAACAAATTAACAATTCACAACCCCGCATCCATTCCTATCACAAGTAGCAAAAACAAAGATGAATAAAAAACGTGCACATAATGAACCTGCATGCATGTCTAGAAAAACAAGGGGCAATATCAAGGCTCAATAATTTCCAGAGTTTATTGTTATATAGTTTCCATAACGTTCAAGTAAGAGCGTTAAATTAAGAACCTCATACCTAAATATAATAATATTGTTTTTAATGCAAAATGTCAACCTCCAATCTTTCACCATTACTGTAAAAATAAGTGTAAAATTTACAAAAAGCTCAAAAATATAGTATTTTAATCCACGTTCTCATAAACGTATTCTTATAAAATAATTAAAAATGTATCCCAATGCAAAAAGAAAATTTGAAGGCTCTAAAATAGTGGTTTTATTTCCCAACGCTGGTATTCAATGCCTCAAATTCAATGCCTCAAACATTATAATGGCAGCGAATTCTATTTAACAAACATTAAAACATTCTATTTAAAAAACAAACAAACATTTTGATTTCACAAACAAAAATCCATAATTTTGATTTTTCTTTTCTCGGTTTATCATAAAATAGACCGTCATCGAATGACCCTAATGGTAATGTAGAGATACTAGACTCCGATGTTGGAAATGATGTTGGAAAAACTCCGATGAAAGAAAATTCATTTTTTGATACCAGCATAATAAATTGCCACTCTCTTTACAAGAAATCGTTCATAAAATGGCATCTTATGGCATAGATTATGACGTATTTACCGCGTGAATAATTACGTCATCACAAATTCAGCCAATCGCAGCGAGTGAATCGTGAAGTGGTCGTGAACGCCGAACAGCCGAAAACCATTTTTACTTTCCCGTATACGTACGTATACACGGAGTGATATACGTAGTATAGGGAAAGTTATGTAATGCTGCGCGAAAAAATGGCCAATTTTCGGCGGAAAAAAATTAATTGCCGGGTCATGATAACGACAAAGTGGATAAAACAGTTGCTAAATTAAGAAAAAAATCTCCTAACGCGTGGTGTAGCCAGAAAACCTGTTTTCTAGGTCCTTGATACCGAAAAACCAATTGAAAGGAAAACGTCCGTCTGTCCGTCCGTCTGTCCGTCCGTCTGTCCGTCCGTCAGTCCGCCCGTCTGTCCGCCCGTCTGTCCGCCCGTCTGTCCGTCCGTCTGTCCGTCCGTCTGTCCGTCCGTCTGTCCGTCCGTCTGTCCGTCCGTCTGTCTGTCCTTCTGTCTATCCGTCCGTCTGTCCGTCCGTCTGTCCGTCTGTGAACACTGCTAGGGCCTAAACCATACGTACGATTTCTTCCAAAATGGATATTCCCCGGTCGATCTGATTCTAGTCAAAGCTTTGAGATTTTGATAAAGATTCTTCAAAGTTTGGGGGTACTTTATATGAAGCACACCGGGGATTTTCAACATTTTCTCAAAAACGGCTCCAAATTTTTTCTTTAAATTTCTTGTATGAATAGAGTAAAATACACTTTTTAACATAGCATAGGTCCGATTTTCACGTACAGCTCTGAATTTTCGAAAATTGTGAAAGTTTGATTTTTTTCGACGTCTTTCTCCAACTACAAAATTGAAGATAGAGATTTTTTCTTCAAATAAAATTTGTTCTCCAAAGTGAGTTCTATCATTAAGGTCATCTACATTTTTTGAAAATTTTAGTGTTTTTCGCACAATATTGCGTGCTATATGTGCAATTTTAAAAAATTATAAAAACAAGATTTTCTCAAAAAAGGCTCCAAATTTTTTCTTTAAACTTTTGGTAGGGATAGTGGTAAATGTACTCTATCAATAACATAAAAGCCATTTTGGTCTATCGGTTTGTTTTTTCAAAAATTACAAAAATTTAAATGTTTTTACTTGTCTCTCACGTCGTTAATATTTACATTATCGGTGATTTTTTCACATTATTATATATACGAGTATATATGCTTTATATAATGTCAAGTAAAGTTTCTCGAAAACACTACCGTTTTCTGTGAAAAGTAGCCCAATTTCGGCATTTTCAGAAATGCTCAAACGGCATCTTCAGAAATGCTCAAACGCTATTTTCTCGTATATGGCTGCAATTTTTTTTTCTTGAAACTTTTGTAACGGATAGTGCTAATTACACTCTTTAGTATAGCCTAAATTTTATTTTGAATTTTTTTTTTTCAAAATTACATAATTGTAATTTTTTTTGAAAGATATCTCACATCTTTAATATGCATATTACCAGCGATTTGTAAACATTATTATATTTGTGAGTGTAAGTGCTTCAAATAACTTCCAATAAAGTATTTTGAAAACTCAATCATTTTCTGTGAAAATGAGCTTAAAATTTTGCATTTTTAGTAGCGCTAAAACGCCATTTTCTCTTGAACGGGACATCTTTTTTAAAAGAAAATTGCCATTCATGACTAGGTTTTTGTGTTCTTTAATATTCTCAAATTAATATTTCCGTTCTACCAATAGGAAACCGAAATATTAAGAAAATGACAATAGCATATTACGCAATTAGTTTAAAACGTTGTCCTTCTTTTACACGAATAAGATATTACCGATCGAACGACGTTAGAAGTGAGTTCTGTAATATCTTCTTACGAGTGCAAAAAAGTACCATTATAAACGAATTTCATACACCATTTTTTTTGTATAACAGTATTACAAGGATTAAAGGAAGCGAAATTAATTGTGTTAAGTTGTAATTCGTAGTTGTAGTAGATCTCCAATTCATGTTTTGTCATGAGTGTTACCTAACCAACAAATTCGTTTACACATGGCAATTAAATTGAAAGTCCTGATTCAAACATATTGCATTTGCCTAGAGAAATTGTGGTAGAATCTGCAAAAGCAGAAAATGCTATGATACCGAAAAAGCCTTGCAAACTTTATGAGAAAGAGTACTTAAATTTAAGGAAATTTATGGATAAAAAATATGCAAATTTATTATGTAAAGCTGCTTTTCTTTCGTATCTATCCGAGCAGTTTGGTTAAGTAAGTATAATGCACATGCTAGAATAAAGACGTTTGTTAATTTAATGCATGCTTCTTTAAACATTAAGTCTTCAGCATGTAAAGCGTCGACACTATGGTGCACGTATTCCAAAATAAAGGAAATGCTAAAGATCAAAGAGAATATTAATATTGGAACTTTTCACAAAATAAGTTTACTTATGAAACACGTAAATGTGGGATATCAACCTATAAAGGCAATGATATTTTCCCAACAAGATATAAACACACTTCTTACAAAAGCTGATGATGAAACTTTTCTTTAATGAAGGTATAATAATGACAGGGGCAATAATAGTTAAGTTTTATTTATTAACTGGTGTATTGTATTAATAACTAGTATAATTTTCAGGTTGTTGCTATTTTTGGCATATTTGGTGCTTGTAGACGTGTCGAATTGTACAATTAGTGCATCAACTATGTGAAAGAAGAAGGTTCTGTTTTGATAGTGAACAAAAAATGACAAGCCCGGAATATTTACTATCGTATCCAGTGAAGAATTTAATTATATTGAGGTCTGTTAAAAATACATTTCCTTAAGACCCTTACATGTTAAACACAAAAAACTTTTTTGTTTTAGAATCATGGCAAATGCAGCTGTAATCCAATTTTTTAAAAGTAAGTTTTTTCATAACGTATTTGATTTTACTTCGAACTCTGCAATCTATTTATATGGTACCACTACGTTCTTTAAACTCCATAACTGAAAATATATAGAGGCCGTGACTATTACGTCAGTGATGGCTCATATTTCGTGCAGAAATAGCGATGACTTAATGATTCGTGCAATAATATGCCATACTATGAACGATTTTGTTAATGTAAAAGGGTTGTTTATAATACTGGTATACAAAAAAAGTGTACTTTTGGCGGTGATAGATGGCAGCTGGCAAAAAAGAGTATGTGGCAATTCAATATAGCTAGCGAAAACCCAAGGAAATAAAAAACTAATACGGGAAAGTCTGTGCCATTCTGTAGCACCACTAGTTTCTCACATAAGTCAAATACTTGCAACGTCATAATTAATATGTTTCCAAACATTAACTTTTGATTATCGTACAAATTTATAAAGCTGTTGTGAAAAATACGTATGCAGGTCGTTTATAATGTTGGTTCATTGCATTCTAACAAATTTGAAAACTCGCTTCTAATGTCGTTCGCTTTCAGAACATGTACTTATGCAATAAGGTTTAAAATTATAAACTAGTTGCATAATACACTATTAAAAGGCTCTTATGGTCGGTCCCGCCAGGTCCCGTTCGAGGTGAAATGTTTTGGTTTAGTTCCAAATATATATTAAATCAAATGGCCCACAATTTGTAGCACTGAGATCCGAATATATTCTGGAATAGACGTCTTTCCTCAAAGAAATCTTCATCAGAACCCGTAGAGGGCCGAAAAGTTTAGGCGGGCGCTCTTGTTAGACATCGCGTCGACCAGTTCAGAGGCTGAGGCCGAGAACCACTCGTTTCACTATGAGTTATTCCCACTATCAAAAGAAAAATGAATTCACGCAAAAAGGTAACGGTACTGTAAAATACCACCACTCCATTTTTCTCGTTGCTAATCGAGCAGAAGTCGCATCAGGAGCAATCTTGGCGCAGTGGACAAAGAAATAGTGAAAAGAGACGATAACATGCGGAAGATGAGGACATTTTTTTCAAAACAAGATATTACCTATGGGAAAGAAGTCGAACATGGACTGGCGAGGCGCCTAAATTTTACCGCACGCGCATTTCTCTGCATAACAGTATTTGAATCTCACAAATTGAGTTCAATACTCGTACTATTGGATGATTGAATAGGATTGTTGGTCAATTTTCAGTGAATAGCAGTCATTTTTTAATGAGCAGGATTAGTTTTGCCGTATTTTGACAGAGAGAAAAGAAAATTGCAAATAAAAACTTTGTGCTACAAGTATCGTAAGCCATTGCATACAGAACGAGTAACTAATCACAACATGTATACTACACGTTACAAATATACTTCATTAGCGTCCGAATACGCATAGCAAGACTAATGTTGCCCCTTAAGTAATTGATTCTGTTTGGACGACTTGCCGAAACTGAACCGGTTATGTGGAGTTTCCGTAATTGGGTCTATCCAGTTTAGTCGGCTAATAGGCATTATTTTATACTTCTTCGCGTCAACAGAATTCAATGGAATGTAATTAATATAAAAAGAAGGTGAAATTGATGCCCCGATAAACACGGGAACCTAGTTCTAGCAACATTGCACAAATTGGAATGACGAATTCTTTTCAGATGATTATATCAATAAAAACAGGAAGCAATTAAAACTAAAATATTTAACAATACAGTTTTCCCAAAGTAGTGTTATGATATCATTTGCAGAAAGAACAGTTATAACGTGCAGTTCATCCAAACAGCAACTGGGGCAATCGAAAAGGCAAGAGAAAATATTTCACAAATAAAACGTTTTTGTTCCCAGATATCAAAGTATATCGCGATGACAATGACTGGTTCTATACGTAAAAACGAAAAGGAAGAAGGTGTGATAGTGTCCGGCATGTCGATTGTAACTTCACCCTCGGTGTGTTAAAAAGAAATCCAACGTTAAGAAATTTGTCTGCAAAAATTGTAGAGATGAAATCTAACGTTACAAACCCCCAAGTTGGTTATTCTCTTATTTCTCAAGTCCATTTGGAAGGTTGTTATCGAATAAAATGTCTATAACTTTATGACTTACGTAGTGTTACTTTTTTTCATTAATTTGAAATATTTCATTGATTAAAGATTTCCATAATTGTATTCTGGCGTATAATTAAGGTTAAAGCCAATAAAATAAATATTCAAATTCAAATATTCATTCAATTCATAATTTGAAATATTGGCAGGTAAATTCAGTTCAATCTATTAAAATGATTACCTGTAGATATAATCTTCAACAATAAATTGAGATAGGGAAATAATTAAATAAAGGAGTGAACTGTCGATTATATTTTCCCAAGGAAACTGTAATTTCTTTCAACGAATTCAATTATATACTTTTGTACTTATCGCAAGTATATACACTGAGGTGAGAAAAGTCTCGGGATAGCAATACGCAAATGTACAGACGGCAGTAGTAGCGCGTACACAAGATATAAAAGCCCAGTGCAGTGGCCGAGGAGATTTCATTTGTATTCAAGTGAAAAGGTTTCTGGCGTGATTATGGCCGCACGACGGGAACTAACAGACTTTGAACGCGGAATGTTTACTGGAGCTGGACGCATGGGATATTCCATTTCACAAATCGTTACGGAATTCAATCATCTGAGATCCACAGGGTCAAGAGTGTGCCGAGAATAGCCAATTTCAGTCAAAATCTCTCATCACTGCCACGCAGTGGCCGACGGACTTCACGCAGTGGCCTAATGAGGGCAGTGGTATTTACGTAGAGTTGTCCGTGTGTAAAATACTGTGTAAAATAACCGCAGGAATCTATGTGAGACGTACGACGAACGTATCTGTTATCTGCGGAGAAATTTAGCTTTAAGGGCTACGACAACATAAGACAGACTTTAAGTGTCTTTACTAACAGCACAACATTGCCTGCAGTTCTCTTGGGCTCGTGACCTTATCGATTGGACACTAGGCCACTGGAAAATCGTGGCTTGGTCAGATGAGTTACGATTTCAGTCGGTACGTAAGAGCTGATGGTAGGGTTCCAATGTGGAGCATGCCCCATCCATGGATCCAAGTAGTCTTCAAGACCCACTTCTCTGGTCCAACTGAACCGATTATTGACTGGAAATGATTATGTTCAGTTACTTAGAGACCATTTGCTACTTGGAGATCATTCAAGGACTTCATATTTTCAAACAACTATGTAATTTGTATGTGATTTTAATATTATTTTATGTAAAATCTTAAAAGAACGAAGTAGATTAACCCACATTAAACATAAAAATCCTAAAACACCAAAGTAGACTAACTCACAGTATTTATTATATGTTATGTGTTGGTACTTTTATGTACCTCCAGTAACCTTCTAACATGCCACAGTGACTTGAGACAGTAATATCCCCAAATAAAATAATTCTGTAACACAAGTTTCTTGAAATATTCAAACCCATTTTTCTCTGATTTCCTCCAAAGTGGGTTAGTCCATTCTGCTACTCATAGCCTCAGATATCTTCAAGTCTAAAAGAAGCCTCTGAGATAAATTCAAATCGCCTGTTTTGTCACACCAGTGATATCCTATTTCACCGTTATACGTAGCAAAATTCACCGAACGTAGCAAAATTTGCGCGGTCAGCCGGAAGAGCAGGCCTAATGGCTAGTCTCACCATGTAAAATAAGGCACCATTGAATTGAATTAACACTCTCGCCTGTTCCAACAAAGGTGTCTCTCTTCCTTGGCCTTCCTACTTCTGTCTTCCCGTTTGACATAGCGTCGCGCCTACAAACCCGGGTATGTGTTTTTTTTTTCAAGTGCATGTGTTACGTAAAGTTAAAGTGGAGAAAGATACCAGGACAAAAGATTGGAAAAATTTGGACTGTGCTTAGAATTGGTGCCTTAACTTTAAGACATATATTCATTTCTAATTGACTCATTAGTTTTCAGCTCTTTTATATTAGGGTGATCATTTTTTATGATATAAAACAGGACATTTGTGAAATATGGAAGAAAAAAACAAAATATGGAAATATGGAAGGGCAAAACAGAACATGAGCTTATACAGAAAATATGCTTCACTTGTGATTGCACTGAGATAAATATAAATTACTTTTATACGTAAAAAACATTTTAATAACCAACTTATCTACAACTTGCTGAATGTGACCTCGTGGAACTTTGTACTTATCAGGAGATTTGATATTGTAACCGTACGTGCTGTCGGTTTCCGGGGATTTTAGTGGGATCGTGGCTCATCAGAAGATTTCAAAATAAAAAAAATACAAAGTCGTGATCACAGAACAACATATAATTGGACACGCGTTGAAACGAAATCACAAACTAACTTGAAGAATGACAATAACATTGATACACAAAGAAAATACACAAACAACAAAATTAACACAATTCAAAGAAAATATCAAAAGGGGAGAATTAACTGCAAAGTTATCGCGAATTGATTTTAAGATTTGCACAACTTAGAATCACGGCAATATCTTCAGAGACAAAACAAGTTGAAGCTCAACAAATGGAAAGAATGAAATCCCAGTTGGGATGAGTGAAGGGCACATGCTTCTCGCATGACTCAATGTCGTAGTACCTTCCGTTTACGGAAATTGCAGTTAACTGTCCCTCATTTTACACTGCATCAAAACACATATGCAAATAATTTCGTGCACGAATTTCTCTAGAATCCCCCAAAAAATGTCCATTCAATTAAATGAACAAATATAATGTTTTCTTGAAAACCCAGAATATTCAAAAGAAATTTCTTTAAAAGTAAAGAAATGACAGTACAAGAACAATATTTTGTATTCTATTACAGTGAATAAACATATTTTGTTGATAGCACAGAATATTCAAAAGAATTTTCTGAGAAATAACGTTAATGGCCCTTAAAATTATCTCTGACGGTGAATTGCGTGAACACGTGCCTTACACCAGTCTGCATTCTATAACTAATTGCTTCAAAATTTTCAGTTCCAGTATGGAATGCGCGGCCACTTTAGTTCCGAGATTATTTCCCTCATGTCCCCGTAAAACACCGCAGCACTTTTACGCCACTGGTGTTATTACGCATTATACACACCTCTTGCGAAACAATAAACTCAGTTTCACGCAGTCGGGCACTTCGTGTAGAAAAAGCCCGATGTAGAACATACAAGGATCGAAATACCGATCTTTGTCCGTTGGAAAAATAGCCTCGCCCAAAACAGCAAAGCTTGCAGCAAGAACAATGTGTGGCGAAGGCCGCCTTAGCATGGTACAACTTCTCGTTGACTTGACTTGCGGCTACATATCTAACTCTCTCCCCTACCGCACACGTCACTACCGAGATAAGAGGTGCACACCCCTTTTCCACCCCTCACAGCCACCGATAAGAAAAACCGTCGCCCGCCCGGTGGCGCGCGAGCGATCTCGGGCAGTGGATCTCGTACAACCGATGGCTGAAAATCAATTTAGCCAATATTTGGGCTGATTGGTTTCAATATCTTGCAAGAGTTTGGATTAACTTAATGAGTTAATAACATGTAGAATTCATTACAGCTCGGATCTTAAAAATGAGATTTTAAAATTACAATTGCTTAAATACTTTCGGTAGTAAAACATTTTTCATCAATCCAAAGGGAGTTCATATTTGAAAATACTCTTTCCACTATTGCATTTTTGCATGGTAAAGTCAGAGCAAAACCACCTTTATCTTTTTATATGGATAGCCTCTGCTTTGAAATGTGTGGAAGACATTACACCATTTTTTATCAATCTATCTTTTATCTTTTTATTTATCTTTTTCCCTTTCCTCAAATTTTCTGGATAAAAGTTTGTTGAAATGTACGAGCTAGAGAAGTAGCGAAATTTAGAGTGCGCCTAGGGAGAGCGAGGTTATAGCCAAGAATGAAAAAACGGGACATTACGCTTCCCGTTAATATTTTGTGGGAACAATGGGGCCGGTGGCGTATCTACGGTATGGCAGACATGGCACCTGCCATGGGCGCCACTCACAAGGGGCGCTATTTATAGTACACCCGTGAAAAATAACAACAACCCTAATTTGAAGAATCCTGACAGGGGCGCAAATTATATGCTTGCCATGGGCGCCTGAATACCTAGGTACGCCTCTGAAGGGGACACGTAATGAAAAAGGACAATCCCGTTAAAAACCCTATTCTTGGTCACTCTATGTTACATACCTCAGAATCCCATACTTCTGCGACTTTTCTCTTGTTTCGCCTGAACGTTGATACCAACATTTCGCTGCCACACAGGACAGTAGGTCATTTTAAGTTTTAGCTTAAATTCTTGCGGCGCTTTCTTTCCCAATATTCTTTTGATAGTGCTGCAAATGGCTTAAAATTTGTTTAGTATTTGCTGCACATCAATGGCATTTTTTTTCAGACTTAACATTTTCCTATTTCTTGCAAGGTGAGTATTATTTCATGTGGTAAACTCGTTACAAAAATTAAACTAGGATCATGTAAGTGAGCAATAAATAAAAATATAATAAAATATAAATATATTGTTCAAATAAAACGTTTTATCAGAAAAAATCGCACAGGAAAAAATATGTTCAACGGATTCAGCAGGAAGAACTTCTTCATAATCAAATGATCTTGGTTGTCCGAGTGACGCTGCGTGGAAGGCTGTGGTGCCGATGTTTCGACCATCTTGTCGTGGCCTTCCTCAGGGCTGGCTGCGTCAGAGTAGTCAACGCTCGGTTTTTATATCGGAGGGCCCGATTGGGCCGGGTGTTTCAATACATGGTACTCAGTCCCCACCCATCTATAAAACCGAGCGTTGACTATCCCGACGCAGTTTAGCCCTGAGGAAGGCCACGAGAAGATGGTCGAAACATCAGCACCACAGCCTTCGACGCAGCGTCACCCGAGCAGCCAACACCATTTGCATGAATCTGGCCGCGGAAGCCTACCACTTCACTTCTTCGTATTCATCCAGTTTTAATTGCAACAAATCGTCGTAAACCTAATCTATTAGAGAAGTTCAATTTATTTACACTTACATCAATTGTCAACTTCTAATGTTATTTCTACCGCTTTGTCTTTTTTATTCGCTGAGTAAAATTAGCATTTCTTTGCAAGAGGTGCAATGAACAGAGTGGTCAATGGGATGAAGTTGCAATTTGAGTTGAAAGAATTTGTTAGTTTCGACGGTCAAAGGAAGTGAAATACACCACGCAATATATCTGCGCAATCATGAATTTTCCATTTGAAAACCAGTTTGATTCATGTTGGAATTCAAAAGACTTTAGGGTTAATGCCAAGCAAAAAGTGATCATGTAATTTGTTTTTGTTTTGATCCAATGAACTCTCTCCAAGAGGATGTTTGTTTTCCGGCGGAACGACTGCTCACTACCGTTGAATGATACACAAGATCACATAATGATACTCAAGATCAAAATAACTACTTCCTCACTTATCGAAAGAGAGTTGCTGTGCACTCTGTTTACGTTCGTACTACGTTTAAATCATTTCAATATAGCGTGTTAATTTTATTTTCAGATGGAGATAAGTACGCTTATAAAATGGTATAGGTCTAATTTTCTTTAAACTCTGTGTTTGAAAATTGCAAAATTTTAACGTTTTGGCGTGTTTGTTTAACTACAATATTGAAGGTAGAATTTTTTGAGACCTTTAAGTGAAGTCATGTTCAATTTTTTCAAAAGGCGAGTAGGTTTCGCGAAATTATGTATGAATGAAAAGGCAATTTTAAAAAGAACGGCTTCATTTTTTTTTTCTCAGATAGTGTAAACTACTCTTATAAAAATAGAGCAGGTCTGATTTTCGTTGAATGATTTTCTTTTAATTAATTACTCATTTTATAATTTTGTAATTTATTGTTCTTTAGTTAGTTAGACCCATGCCAACATTTTTCTATTTGTAAATAATTGTTTTAAATGTGAAAACAGTTTCGATATTGACAAAACTTCAAAACGGCCAGTCCCTGAAATATGCGCTACAGTATTATAGTTCCAGTTCAGGAAGGTTAATATTATAATATTGCTAAGCTTTGAGATTGAATTGCACAGAGTATCGAATAGTCAATTTAATTTCCCTTAGATTTCCAGATTGTGGTGGTTTCTGACCACCCATACCAAGGAGAGGGAAGAGCCGAGCTTCTAAAAATGTCATTTTGTAGAACAGGGTTGGCCAACTGATGGCTCGCGGGTCGCATGCGGCCCGCGGTGCCATTTATTATGGCCCGCGAAAAAATTATGAGTGAAAAGTGAAAGTCTGTTGCATCTACTCGTATGTCGGGCGAGAACATTGTGCGTCTAGCGCACTCGCCCTGCTGGGATCAACCCCTTATCCCTTAATGTACAAAAAAAATGTTTAAGTTTCAATTTAAGGATTTTTTCTAGTAAATTCAGAAATGTGCCCTCATCCCAATGTGTTCCACTGCGTTATGCATGGTAAGACGTGTGGTTCCATTGTCCCCTCTCCCGTTTCAGAGCAGCCGGGCAAACTGCAGAGAACAAAAGTGCGGGGAAGTCAGGTGTGGATCGCCCGAGAAATGGAAATATGGCCCGCGACCACCTTAAAGGCTTTGGTTGGGACCCTTGAGGCACTGCAATTTGGATACCCCTGTTACAGAATGCGGCTAAAGGGGCCGCCAGTTCCCCCACGTTCTCCCACACATTGCCCCGCATATTCCTCACATGATCTCCATGCTTTTCCGCAAGTGTAGCTAAGCATGTTTTTCCACACGCTCCCCACAAATTCGGCACATATTCCCTCACATCTTTAACTGTAAATCAAAGAGAACATTCATAATTGCAATGTTTTTTTTATTACAAAACACACAAACTTTCCTAAACCATAGGAGCGGACAGTGGGCTCCTCTGAGAGATGAAATTGAAAACTGTGAACAGCTAATTAGCATGAAGAGACGAATTAACAAAAGAATATAGAAGGGTCGAACATTTTCGCAATAAAACGCTATCGCCAAAATATCGCATTTTGCAAATACTTGTTTTCAAAGTGAAAATAGCTTCATACTCAAACTCTACTTCGGACGTTCTTGACAACCAGAATAAATCCTGCCGATCACTGGGGGGAGAGGGGGCATCGTAAATCTTTGTTAAATAATAAACATATTTTTTATTATAATGCGTATTACTTATGTACTGTAGATATGATATTATACAATATAATGGTTTAATAATTCAAACGGTTACATAATTCACGGTTACAAATGGTTACATAATTCAAACATAAATATTTAAATCAATTTTGCCAAATAAAGGAAAGTAAACGAAAACTCTAGGCATTTTGGGGGAGCCTTGGCCCTCATGCTCCCCCCCCCCCGTGGATCTGCCAGTGCCAGAGGCGTATCTACGGTGCGGCAGACATGGCATCTGCCATGGGCGCCAATCACAAGGGGCGCTACTTAGAGCATACCCTCTGAAACAAATGACAACAAATCTAATTTGAAGTATTCTGACATGGGCGTAAATTCTATACTTGCCATAGGCGCCTGAATACCTAGATACGCCTCTGGCCAGTGCTGACAACTCATGCAAGTTATGCAGTTCCCCTGCAAACCTATGTATACTATTTGCCTGATCCAAAAGCTGAATACTGTAGAATGATATGTAATTAAGCCATGAGTGTCTCTTACTAGATGGAGACTTGACGAAACTAGACCAACGAACAACAGTTCTCTCAGGTTCATCGCACAGCTGCCGTGTTTGAAATCCAAGGAATGGAGCGGGCCATTGCAGGAAATGAATGTCATTGTCTTGTCTTCGGCACCGTTCTATAGTGATGCGGGCTTATTCATCGACATTATCTTGTTGGAGGTGACCATCTGCCTGAGGTTAGACTGTCAACATGAACAGATGCACGTGGTCAGCAATGAGCACGTGTGACACTTAGAATCTAGGGTATCATCTTGCATTTCTAGCACCATAATCTCCTTTTGCAGCGTTGCTTAAGTTCCATCTGGCTTGACAAGATCACAGTTTCATAAACTAAGCCCATCATTAAGATATATCGAGAACAATTGGGCGACGTGTCATTTTTTTCTATTCGATAAACCACAATTAGCTTCTCTGTAACATATACACACATTAACTTGTAATTTTTTAATGGCATCTACTTATAAGAAGCAGACAGTACATTTGGAAAAATATTTAATGGTACCGACTTTATTATATTATTGTTGTTGAACACATGATCCTAATTAACTTCCGCTCAGCCTTAAATTTGGAATAAGCTATTTTAATATTTAAATCTATTATTAGGCCATTACTGACATATGCCTGTCCGGTCTGAAATAACACAGCTAAAATCAACATTGAAAAACTTTAGATAATACAGAACATTTTTTTACGAAAATGTGCAAAGGCTCCTCGGTTCATCTCGAATGCACATATTCAAAGAGAACTTCAAATAGAACCCCTAATTGAACATGCCTAGATGAAAGTATTAGATGATAGTATTTGAAATATAAGTATGAAATTCTGTAAACTAGCTAGTAGTAAGGTACAAGAGTGAGAGGTTGTATGCCCAAATGTTATGTGTTAAAAATAAAAATGTACAAAAGCGCTGAAAGGCAAAACTGTCGAGCTAGAAGAAAAAATATTTAAAAATGTTGATCCTCTCCATGGCCACATTGATTCATTCGTCTGCTTGAAAATTTGACTGACTTTGATGCTTACTTCTAAACCTTGTGATCCTTAATCCTAAATAGACTTGATTTCTCAGAAGTATCACTAAAAGGGTTTTTCCGTTGCGCCTTTAATATTTTCTAGAAAAGATGGGATAAGAAAAAGTCAGTACTGATGTTTCAAAAACTTAATCTGCCTAGCACAATGTCTTGTACCCACCGTTACATGTTTAATGTAAGGTATTTTCTTGTCCTTTCTCACCATATTGCGATATCTTCATTATGGTAGGAAATTATTCTTTGGTGCTTACTTTCATATCTGGTGTCAAGGCCTGCGATAGTATTCTACATTATAATGTAATATTTATAAGGAGCATTGATCAGCAGTATCATAAAAAATGCTACAAAATTGTTTGTCGTTATGATTGTTTAGAATGAACGATAAACGAACGAAAAATATTTCACTTCTAAAAAAATGAAACCATGGAATATAAATATTAGTTATAAGAGTGCGGTCAAATTAACTTTGTAAAATTATTCTCTCTCTCTTCAAGAATTAGCAATATCATTGCCGTTCATAAAATTTCTAAATGTAATTCGTTAAAGCATTTTTCATCATTATTAATCACGGGTTCTGCCAAAAAAGTCACGACAAAGACAATTCAGGAGAAAGCATTAATTTCCAAAAATGATTCTGTTATTTCATGTTGATATAAAAATAAAAACTCTGAAAGTTCTATGATAAGTCAAAAACTTTCGAATAACCATCCTCCTTCTGCGACATGGAAGTGATCTCGCAAACAGAAGTTGACAATATGATATAAAAACCGAAGCATATTTTCACAAGATATCGTGGCACTGTCTTAAAGTAAGGTAAAACCTTCTTTCAATAGGCAAAGTGGGAAGAAACATAGAAAGAGTTTTTTGTCTGAAATAATATTTTTAATGTTTTAAAGGTATGCTGTAGATGACATATTACGTCAATCAATTTGACATTACGTGAAAATCTGCCTTATTTAGTCAATTTCCCATCCCTTTTTCTAGACAATCCTACCCACCTCCAATTTACGCTGTCAAACAAGCGACTCCAACCATAAAGATCCATGAGAGTAGAGAATTCATTTTATGACAAGAATAATGTATTCCACTGAAGAGACAGAAAAGAGACAGACATCGATTCCACTGAAGAGACAGAAAACTGAAATTCGTCACGAACTTAGAGGTCATCAACGGATTTACACGGTTCGAAGAATCTCTGCATGACGAGCAGCCGCGCAATTCGCCACATCATGCATTACGCTCGCAAGAGCGCCTCGACTTTCCTCAAGAACTCTTATTCCCTTGCACCTCATAGTGGCCGGAATGACAACGAGATCGCGAACGTTTTCCAAAGCTACAATTTCAAACGGCGAAATGTTTTAAGAAAATTTATATAAAATATAAATAATTAATTTTGTAGAAGAAATAAAATAAAATTTAAAAAAAGCTTCAACGTCAAAGGAATTAAATTTCACGAAAACTTTAACCCATCCGATTACCTTTAAAAGATAATATGTAATTCGTCTTAAATTTTACGATTACATTCGAAATGTGTAGCCTTATGTATCTTTGTAACCTTTCCAATTTTCGAGATATTTTGTTCCCAAGGCTTTGAAAATGCCATTTAGATGTCTACCCGTGCCAAGTGCCATCCCCATTTTTACGTCACCTGTCACTTTACACTTAGTTTTTAAGTTTTTTAAAGACTTTATCAGGAATATTTCTTTCATGTGTGTATTTACAGTGGTGTCGCAAAACTGCCTCACGATAGTCATTGGTTCCTGACATTTCGTCGCCTTACATATCGTGCTTCCTGACATATCGTGAGTTGTAATTTGTTTTTGTGAGTGCTTTTGTAGTGTATTCGTCACTACAAAACACACTACCTATACTACTATTAAGTCACAGAGTAAAAAAGGCAGAATAGGAGGTAGGAAAAATGTAGAAAACAAGCAAAATTGTTTGAACAAACAGGGAAGTTCAGAGATTGTCGAGGAAGATGAAGTGCCAGAATATGCATCAGGAATGTGTTAGAGATTTATTGTCACAAAATCAGTATTTCCCGGAAATTATTATTTTTGCCTTCATGTCCCTTTTCCTCAGAAGCTATTGCATATAACTCTATGAAATGTTCACCACTTGTGTATCATATATTTGCGGCGATTTGTTGTTTATTATAGAAGAATTCAATCATTCAAAACTTAGATATTGACTTAACTTCCAAAAAATCTTTAAAGAATAGTATGTTTCGAAAAAAAATATTAAATAACGTTGAATCTTTACAAAAAAAGAAATTTCAAAGAGCTTCATAAAATAGTTTTAGAGATAAAGGTTCATAAACATAACACAATTAACATTACAGAGATAGGCTGTACAACCTCCCCTTCAAAGATAAAATATATTTAGTTTTTATGGTCGCCTTTATATTCTGTTTACTTACGTGTTTAAAGTAAACTGGCTTACTATTATTATTATTATTATTATTATTATTATTATTATTATTAGTTTGCCCACGAATAGGCCGCCTTGGACTCTGCGTGCATGTATCCTGCATTTACCGGAGCTCAATTTCATTATCTTGGTAGCAGAAGCATATAATATTTTGATTAAGGGATCAACATTCAGGTGGATCCTATTTTCATCCCTCAGGATTGTTAGGCCTGGAGGTATGGGAGATGAAATGATGATGATAATGAGGGGTGAAAGGACGACACCCACATACGGACAAACACACACATGCCCGAGACGGGACTCGAACCCTCGATTCTTTTGTCCAAGATAGCCATGACACTACTGTCTTAGCGATCTCGGCTATCCTGACCAGTTATATTATTATTATTATTATTATTATTATTATTATTATTCCATTACATCACGACTAAAGATGTTATGAGTCGGCTGAATATAAAATCTACTCCAGGTTGCAACCAGCTACCTAAGGAGCAGATCCGGTGACTGTCAGTGCCTCTACAATACTTTGCGCGAAATGTGGGCTGTTCCAAATAAAGCAATTTCTTGCACTTCCCAGTCTTTTGAATAACCAGGGAGTTTAGACAAGTTCTTACTCAAATTTTGCGGAACAAATCCCAGAGCTCCGATAACTATCGGGGCGACCTGTGTTTTAACACCCCACGTTCGGCTGATCTCAATTTCCAAACTCTTGTACTTAAGTGATCTCGATTTCCAAACTCTTGTATTGATTATTATTATTACTCTTATTATTATTTTCACCATAAATCTTTCTCCAAAAGATACACCGACTCAGGTGGCTCAAGGCGTCAAGTGATGTCAATGCAGTGTGTCTCTACGGGAGTCGCGAGGCGAGTCGAGTCGAGTCGCGGTGGTGACAAGATTTTCGGCACTAGCTACATAGCTAGTTCGAATTCAGCCGCTCTCTGGTGGAGCATTCTAGCGGCTGGCTGACCTGATCGGTAGTTTTCCGTGGTTTCTCCCCCTTTCTTATCCTATCCTCATCCCTTACCCACACTTACATGCACTACACTACCACACATATCGAGAGCTTAGAGCTTGTTGTGGCTGGAGAAATGCCCCGCTGTTGGGAAATTCCCAGAAGGAGAACCCTCCAAGCCGGCTTGTAGGTCGGCGCTGGATCTCACCATCTACTGTGGGGGAGAACACTGCCATCTCCCGTGGTAAAATCATGCAATGCATTTACGGGACTAATGCCAGTAGTAGTTGACGCTGCGGTCCATTACATGCTTGCGTTACTGCTCCATTATATTAGCGCTTCTGCGCTAGGGAACTTCCATATAAAGATCTCTTTTAGCTACTTGTAAGACAAATAGCTATTACTCTCGAGTGTTACTTTATCAATTTATTTTACAATTACAATTACTCTCCCATGTGTTATTTTATCTACTGTCACTTCACAGACGAAAACGAGAGTGTTTTAACGAAATAACCAGAGTATTATATGTGTATTACTTTCCAGTATACGGAACAATGTATTGTATGTACTTGTAGAATAGAGAAAGTAATATAACGACAAAAAACGATTTCGAGATTTCAACGGAAATATACATTTTGGAGTCCCCTCGACCGAAAAAGTGTTTTCGAATTGGACAGTAACAAAAAATGGTAAGACAATACTAGACAGTGTTGAAATGAGATTTCTGAGGTCAGTAGCTGGATATAAGCTGAAGGACAAGAGAAGAAATTTAGAAATTGGAAAAGGGCTTGGGGTATGTAATTTGGAAGAGAACATTAATTAGGGGAAGGAATTGTACCTCGGACCCATTTTGACGTTTGTATTTTCAATTTTGCCATTTCGGGACAAAAAATGACCGAAATATTTTTTTGTGAATACTCTAGATTTTTATACACCACACACATTTTTTTTCAAGCATGTAGTCTTTCAACATCATTGATTCATTTGCAAACTTAAAAATGTGCAATTAGGTCCGAGAAAGAACACAGGTATTGCACCTTAGACCAGATATATTACGTCGAAGTATTATTGTACGTCGGACCTGTCTAAGGTTCAACATTTTTGATAGGTCCAAGGTAGTACAACACTTTGTCACATAGAAGTGCGCGTCTTTTTGCCATTTTGAGGTAAGGATGAGCTTTATTTAAAACGTGTTGTTCTGCTCTTAAAACAATACGGTATCAGGAATTGCTTTCATTTCAAATGTGATCTTGCAAATATTTGCTTCATAACTGAGATAAACTAATGAAGAATATTTACTTCCGATAGATGATTTTACGTTTTTAATAATTTCAAGTGCATCTGAACTGCCAAATGAAGAAATGCAACTGCACCAAGACCTGGCTTTTCTCGCGAGGTAGAGCTAGAACTAGCCTAGGTCCAAGGTACATATATGTCCGAGGTACAATACCTTCCCCTACTACCGAAATTCCTGGACGCCGCATATTGAAAGAATGAAAGACAACCGCCTGCCGAAAAGAGTTCTACAATACCGCCCACAAGGACGAAGTGGCCGTCTGGCCGCCGAAGAAGAGAAGGGGTGAACAGATGGGGATAGAGGCGTATCAGGCAATGCCTACATACCTGAAGAAGAACAAGTAGAATATTTTATTTATTTATTTACTAGCGGTGTTCGGAAGGCGTTGTACTGCCCTTTATCTACCTCTTTCTCCTTCCCTCTCCCTTTGTCTCTCCATCTCTCCCCATCTCTCCTTCTCTCTCTTCGTTTCTCACCCCGCCTCTCGTTTCTCTCTCCTTCTTTCTCTCACTATTTCTCTCTCTCTCTCTCTCTCTCTGCGACTCTCTCTCCGATTCTCTCGGTCCCTGTCGTGCTCTGTATCTGACTCTTGTCTCTGTGTGTGTCTCTCTGTCTCTGTCTCTTTCTGTCCCTCTCATTCACATTCAGTTGCGGATTCTCCATGTCTTTGAGCAGGTGGGATAATATTGAGAAGCGCGGGACCACCAAAAATGTAACAGAATCTTCAAGATCTCATCCTGTAGATTACGTTATGAGAAACGTCCCTTTGTGGCCTGCGGCCTCAATATTTTAGTTTTATTGCACTAGAACTCTTCGTTTAGGAGGTTATTTAACGATATGGTTTCAAAAATCCTACCCAATGTAGCGGGTTGTATTTGACATTAAATTTTTTTGGTTTTTATTCTATTGCGCCATTTCCCCGATATTTTAATTATAATTTCTGCGATTTTTTTTTATTCTGCTATTCGGGGCGGACATGAATCCAACGAAGCAGATATAATTAAAATTGGTACCGCCACCGTTGATTTATAAATGGTGTAACTAACCCGACTTTGTTATATATACATAAATTTACTTGCTTTATTTAATTTAAATTATTTTATTATTTTTATTTTACTTTAATTCCGTGTTGTTATATGAATTTCGGAACAGCGTGTGTTCAGTTCCTCGGCACGCCGCCGCCGCCGCCACCCCCTCGCCTGACGCAAGATAAACACGCTCCCCATAACGCCGGCTCGCGCGGCGCGATGCGGAGTATGAAACAAGCGATGCGGAGTAAAAACAACATTAATAATTATAATTTCAGCAAATCTGAAGGACACAACGTTCATTTAAATACGCCGCGTCGGTATCCTTCATGCACTTTCGCGTTTCATTTCGATGAGGTTGGCAGTGCCGAAACTCCGCCATGTTGAATTTTTAGGGTCTTTTCTTACGTGGAGACACCCATACCAGGAGGCTCATGAATGCGGCGTCCTTTCTCCTGCGGAGGTGATCGGGCTGGCGCTGCTTCACTTCCCCTCCGCGAAGCGCGCGCGCGCTGCCAGGAAAGCGCGTACCAGGAAAGGCAGGCGGCTGCGCGGTCCTCTTCAATGCAGCGGCTGGAGAGGTTGGCGGAAGAAGAGGGAGGTCGAGCAGGTTGAATATGACGAAAGGGAAGTTAAGGCATAGAGAAAAGATAGTGTTAAAGCGTAGAACAGTGTTGTCAAGGTCGATGCCACGAGCGGGAGTCCGTGGCACGCGTGCCACGACGAAATCGCCCCTCCATGCAGTTCATCAGCCCGCCACCAGAGACAACGCCATCACTAGTGTAAAACGGCGGGGTTACTAGTAGTTCCCTTTCCCGACGCTATTGGCGCAGAGAAGCTCGTGGCATGGCGCGATGCCGCGAGGCGTGCCACTGCCACCAGTAGGAGACCTTGACACCACTGGTGTACAGAAATGATGTCTTCGTTGCTCTATGGCAATATCATGGAAAGAAAAACGAGGGGCCACCGGAGGACAGAAGATGAAACCATGACTTCGAATGATGTTCATGAGTAGACATCGAATGTTTAGGGAAATGCCTATTTTTTTAGCGAACTTATTTAAAGACGGATAATATATGTGCACGAATCATGACAAATGATGACGTATGACGAAGTTTTATAATGCTTATTTTTACTTATTTTAGCATAAATGCCGCTTTTTGCATAAATGTCTTTTCTTTAGAATTATTGCACGTTTTTGCCTTGTATGTATTATTTTTATATACAATGCTAAGATATCAGAAAATCGGCCCTGGTCCAACCTGACCATTCATTACGAAACCTTCAATTCACGTATTTGTATTTTGAAATACGAGAGAATTCGTGAAAGTATACCAACATATATTTCTCCAATTCCCTATTTCATACATATTAGCCATGTTCTGAGAAAATGGTCGATTGACAATACACCGAGGGCACATTTGAGTGGAAATAAAGAAGGTTTCAGTGTTGCTAATGTTGGACTTCTAAAATATATTGCAATGGAAACTATTAAGAATAAAATATAGAAGAGTTGTAAATATGTATAGAGTTTTACAAATAATTTTTAATTTTATTGTGAATGTAATTTATGACGGTGCCTTTTTTCTCCTTATTCTTAACATTTTCAGTGCCTTTTTAGGCGCCTAAAAGACGATCTTTTAGTGCCTAAACATCGGATGTCTATTCTTTTTAGAATGTGGGCGGGGGGGCAAAGGAATAGGAAATAAAATGAAGAGAAGATGTGTGAAGGAATGAAGAAAATGTGATGGGAGCAAAACGAGAGAAATGATACAATGTCTTTAAAAAGACACCGAGAAAGCAATTGTTTACTCTGCGTATTTAAAGTTTGAAACGATATGGATAAAACGATATTTACTTAAAGCTAGGTCCGCATTAATATTCTCTTTTCAAAAATTTGATTTTTAGTAAGTGTACATAACTTAATGTTGATCCTCAATTACTAAGAATAACAGTTTCAGTGCAGGATTATACTAACGGCTACGTGCTTTTAATTACAGACTTCTATTTTCAAAATATATTTAATACATGGTTGCTTTTTAAGCTGGGTTCATTCTACTCTGTATAATAATCTTAAGTCCCTTTGTAATGACTCCGAGAGCAATTAGAGTAAAATACGGAAAATAGGCCAGCAGAGACAGAAATTAGAGATGAGTGAAGAAAAAAAGAAAAAAATTCAGACAAGTTTTGAAAGCGGTTCTTAGGGCGAGAGGTAAAAGGAATGTGACATGCATGTGAACATCGTTACTAATCCCCCAAGTTCAGTGTTAAGATGAACCACGTACTTTCACCCACCACATACAACATCACATACTTTCTCGTGTTATTTCTAAGAGCTCCGCTATATTACACTACTATCTAAGTCGTTTGGTAAGTTTTGTCAATTTCTGTGAAACACCGCAAATTGTTGTTTAACATCGGCATTACTAGGAAACATTATTTTTGTTAGGAAATTGAATTTTCAAACTGTGACCCTTAGCTATTTGTTGGCAACCAGATGAGTGTGCGAGTTTGACGTGCGCGGAAGGAGAAGGAGAAAAATGAGTTCCGTGATGTGATTGAATATTTCTATCTGAAGGGTTGGACTGCAGCGCAGATCGAAACCGAATTAGATAAAGTACATGTGGACTCTGCATCAGCACTGAAGACAATTTACTTCTGGATGACTGAGTTCAAACGTGTTCGCAAAAGCACAAAAAGTGAAGCGCGGTCCCAACGGCCGGTTGAGGTGTGCACCCCGAAAACTGTGTAAATAGTCCACCATCTGGTTGTGGAAGATCGCAGAGTGAAAGCGCGAGAGATAGCTGATACTGGCGGCATCTCAACCGAACGAGTTCACTTCACCTTGCACGAGCAACCTACCATAATAAAGCTGTGTGAGAGATCGATGTTGCGCTTGCTCAATTTGGACCAAAAACAGATTCGGGAGAGCAATGGCCATATGGAGCAGGACATTTGGTGCAGATTCGTGACCGTTGATGAAACTTAGAATTATCACAACACATCTGAAACCAAAAAATCTTTAAAACACTGGACAAGGCTGGTAAGAGTGCACCAAGGATGTTAAAGACTGTTTGGTGGCAGGAATAGCGACGGCCACTTTTTTTTACTTTCTCGCCCTTACGAAGGTACTTCGTAAGAAGAGAAAGTTGCGTCGCAAATCGACGAATTTTCGGCACAAATATCTTATTGCTGTTTCCTGGTAACGAAAACGTTGATAAATCCTGTTCCTAATTTATAAAAAAAATCCTCTAACCCGTGGTGTAGCCTGAATCCATGTTTTATGGGTTCTTGATACCAAAAAATCGATTGCCGGCGAAACAGTCTGTCTATCCCTCTGTCTGTCTCTCTGTGGTCAACGTTAGCGCCTTCGAGAGCCGATTTTCCGATCAGCAAAACAGGTCAGCCGATTTTCTTCAAAATTGATATTCTCCGATCGACCCGAATGAAAGGGTTTTGGGAGTTTCAAAACGATATTTTGATTTTTGTGGGTACTTAACATAAAGTTTCAAAATATTTTCAAAATTTCTTCAAAAATTGCATCAATTTTTTGAGCCAACTTTGTCCTTGGATAGGGGAAAGGACAGTTAAAAGAATGATGCATGTCTCGTGTTCGTTGAAATCACAGAAATTTTGAAACTTGCAAAAGTGCAATTTTTTACCGTCTTCCTTTAACAATAATAATGAAGATAGAGATTTTTTCCCTTAATGAAATCTTAAAGACAAATCTTTAAATAAGTTCAAGTTCAATTATTCGATAATATGATAAATGTTCTTGTAATTTAGTGCGAAATATAGGTAATTGTAATTTTCTTTCTACAAAACGCCCGAATTTTTTTGTTTAAATGTTTTACTCATATTCTTCAACGGCAGCAAAAAATATGGTGCTCAATTTTCGGTAAACTCTCCGCTTTTTAGAAAAGTGCAAATGGTGAATATTTGAAAATTATGAAACTGAAGATAGAGGTTGTTGCCTTAGCCAATTTCTGTTGTAAAAACAGATCTTTAAAACGATCATGTACAATTTTTTTAAAATAAACGAGTAGATTTCGCGTAATTTGGGTCTGAGATTTATTACATTTCTAAAAAAGCTTGTCTCAAAAACTGCTCCAATATTCTTCTTCAACTGTTTTCGCGGGTAGAAGAAAAGACGCTTAAAAGAATGGCGCGGATCTCATTTTCATTAAAATCTCTATTTTTTTTGAAAATTGCAAATTTATAAATAATGTGAGAATGTGCTGTTGTAGCACCTCTGGTACAGAATGGCAAAGGCTTTACAGTTAGTTTTCTAATTTCGTTTGTTTAAGCTGGTTTTTCAGTTCCATCCCATCCCATCTTCTTGCCGGCTGTCATCTATCGCCGCCTAAACTACAATTTTTGTTAATTTTTCTCAATTTTTCGGTTTCCTAACGATAGAACCGAAATATCATTTATAGAAAATTAAATAAGACCTTATTGAATCCTCGTTTCCTCGACCAATATTGAACTTTTCGTTGAAACATTTGGAGCCGTTTTTAAGAAAATATCGTTTAAGCGTTACGGTAAATGCAAAATTTGAAGCTTTTTTTCACAAAAAACTTTTAAGTTTTCGAAAAACTTGATTGGAAATAGTTTGAATCACTTCTACACATAAATGCAAAAATGTATTCAAATCGCTGGAATGTGCTTATTATCAATGTGCGAGGGGTATTGCCAGTGACATCTGCCAGATTAAAGCGAAAATAAACTAGTGGTGCTAAAACAGCACGTACTTTCTCGCCCATATTTTCACGCCAAATTGCGAGAAAAGTACTCAAATTTTCGAGAAATTGAACACTTATTTCAAAACCTATCTTTAAGGAACAGATTTAAATAAAAAATATCGATGTTCAATATTCAAAAAACGGACAGACGGATAAACGGACAGACGTTTTGCTGTCATTTGATTTTTCGTTATCAAAGACCCACAAAATATGGATTCTGGCTAGACCAAGTGTTTGAGGATTCTTTTTTCTAACTTAAGGAACTGATACAAAAATGTAGGCTTCCATGGCCGGAGTTGTAGTCAACGTTTTCTTCCTCCTAATTAAAAAATCGAGGTTTTATTCCATGTTTTACTGAAACGTAATCATAATTAGCAGTAATTATGATTTAAATTATGGCATCTCCAAAAAATGTTATGTTATTATAATGTCTTCAATCATCCTGAAAAATTTGTATAAAATCGATTATCCCTGTAATAACTACCATACCTAGCAAATAGAAGCAGTGGTAGATCCAGGGAGGGGAGGTATTGTATATTATCTAAGGAGGAAAATTCAGTGTATATTATCTCTGTGAAACAAGATGAGAATAAAAATTATTATTATTATTATTATTATTATTATTAATATACAACATTGTTTTTCTCGGTATTCGCCGGATATATATTTGACTTTGTGTCGGGTTAGTAACCAAGACACAGGCCAATTCATGTTTCATCGTAATTTAGGAATTTTCGCACAATCCTACATGTGTTTAAGATTATTGACTTTTGCATCATTTTGAAAGTATATTTTGGTATTTGAATAAGTTCCAGATTTTTATGGATGTTATTTGGTACAACTCCTGTGCATGAAATGACCAGAGGAATGATATGGACTTTTTGAAGATGCCATAGTGCCTTGACTTCTGCTGCTAGTTCTGTGTACTTCGTTATTTTTTCTGCGTGTGCTGTTTGAAGATTTGCTGTTTGTGGAATAGTGATGTCAATCAGGTAGCCAATCTTTTGCCGTTTGTCTACGAAGGTTATGTCAGGTCTGTTGTGATGAATGGTTTTATCTGTAATAATTTCTCTGTCATAGTACAACTTATAGTTTGAACTTTCAAGTACAGAATCGGGAACATATTTGTAATATGGACAGGTTGTTTCTTGTAGTTTGGATTTCGCCGCCAGTTTCTGGTGGATAATATTTGCAACTTGATTGTGCCTATAGGTGTAATCCGTATGGGCCATTAATTTACATCCTGATGTGATGTGCTGTATGCTCTCAACCGTTGTATGACATTTTCTACATTTGTCATCTATCGCTTGTTTGAGGATATGTTTTCTGTAACTTTTAGTGTTGATCACTTGATCCTGTATGGCAACCATGAACCCTTCTGTTTCGCCAAATAGATCACCATATTTTAGCCAAGCGTTTGAGGCTTTTTTGTCTACATGAGGTTGCTTGAGATCATTTGCATGGCGTCCATGGAGTTCCTTTCTTGACCACATGTCTATTTTGTGGTTATTATCTGCAAACTGTGAAGAAATGTCCAGCTGTTTGTTGTTAAGATCAAGAGGGGTTAATTTGGTATCTGCTTGAACTATTGCAGCGTGTAGTTCTGAAGTTGCCTGTTTCTCATAATAGAAGTTCCTTAATGAATTGATCTGTTTATAGCACAGATTCTTTAGATCTATTAGGCCTCGTCCTCCCTCATTTCGTGGAAGTGTTACTCGTTCTATTGCGCTATTTGGATGGTGATGTCTGAATTTTGTTAGAATTGTGCGAGTCAGTCTCTGGATATCTTCGAGATCTGTGTCGCTCCACGGTATTATTCCAAATGAGTATGTATACACTGGTACTGCAAATGTGTTAATTGCTTTTATCATGTTCTTGCCTGTTAATTTGGTTTTCAGGAGTGCCGTGATTCTCGATTTGTACAGTTTTGTCAGTGATTGTTTGATTGCCTTGTTGTCTGTGATTGCTGCCTGATCGAATCCTAAATACTTGTACATTTCTTCATCATTCATTGCCTGTATCGTCATTTGATCACTGAGGCTATTGTCTATCTTCTGTAACTTTCCTGTTTTATCTACGTGAAGTGTCTTACATTTGTCAATGCCAAAACTCATATGGATGTCTTCCGAAAATGTTCGAGTTATTTCAAGGAGATATTGAAGCTGTCTGTCTGTCGAACTGTAAAGTTTGATGTCATCCATGTACATTAGATGTGATATGGTATGGATGGTTTTCTTATTTTTACGAATTTTGAATCCATAGTGAGTACTATTAAGTTGTGTTGACAGGGGGTTTAGAGCCAGACAGAACAACAATGGGCTTAAGGAGTCCCCTTGGAAGATGCCTCGCTTAATTCTGATGTCTTTTGTTGTGATTGTGAAGTCTTGCTGCCTTAAGGACAATGTTGTTCTCCAATGAGTCATGATCTGCTCCAGAAAGTTAATGATGGTTTCATTAATTTTGTATATGCGGAGAACTTCAATAAGCCAACTGTGAGGAACGCTATCGAATGCTTTCTTGTAGTCAATGTAAGCCATGTGCAAGTTTCTATGGTTTTTATGTGCTTGCTGGAGAATGACCATATCTGTTAGGAGTTGTTCTTTACATCCTTTACGTAGTCGTCTGCAACCTTTCTGTTGTTCTGTCATTATTTCTCTGTCCTCAATATAATCTTGGATTTTACTTGTAATGCATGACGTCAAGATTTTGTACATTGTGGGGAGGCAGGTGATTGGACGGTATTGAGAAGGGTTCTGTGTGTCTCTACTTTTGGGTTTCATGTACGTAATACCTTTCGTTAAGAATAAAGGCATGTCTTCAGGGCTGTTAATGACTTGTGTGAAGCACTGGGCCAACTTATGGTGAAGCGATGTAAACTGCTTGTACCAGAAATTTTGAACGTGTTCTGGGCCAGGGGCTTTCCAGTTGTGGGTTTTTGCAATTGCAGTGCTGACGTCTTTTACTGTGATCTCCTGATATAACATTGGCTCTAGAGTTTGAACATTATTTATTTCTTCCTTAATCCAATGTGCCTCACTATTGTGATGATGAGTTTCTGACCAAATGTCTGACCAGTACTGTTCCAAATTTTGTTGATCTGGTGCTCCGTTGTTCTCTCGTTGGAAATTGCAATTTGGTCTGAGTTGTTGATAGAACACTTTTTCATTCTGACGAAACATTGAATTTTGTAGTTTACGTTCTGTTGTTTCTTTGTATCGTCTAAGTCTTCGTGATTTAGCTGCAAGCTTCTGTTTTAGTTCATCTAAATGTTCAGCTATTAAATTTGGATCAACAATTTTATCACCCTGGTCCTTGTGTTTTCTTAATTCATGCTCCTGATTACCGTGTTTTCTGATCTTTGCAAGTGTTTTCTTAATTTTCTTGGCTAATTTCTTGTTGTTTGGTTGATTCAAATATTGCGTTACTCTGCCTATTTCTCGTCTAAGATATTGGATTTGATTTTCGAGTCTTTGCTGCCATGGCGGTTTAGTATAATTCTTGTTTGAAGGCCTTTTCTGACTTTCTGACTGATCCTTTAATTTGAAACCAGCTTTTACAGCTACGGTAGCAGCTGCACAGTAAACTATAGCATGTATGTCTGTTAAAGTGTCTTCTTCTTTGATCTGGAAGGGCAAGACATGTTCATTTATATATTGGATAATTTGGGTGAGCCTGTCCTTTCTATTGATGTTGAGTTTAGGAATTCTGGGGCGAAGTGTTGGATCTAATCCTGAGTACTTGAGAAAAAGTTCCTGGTATATATCAATTATGTCTGACAGGTTATCTTCCTTGGCACCTGCTGTTGATGGATCCTGATCTGCTTCATCTAATTGGGTTGAATTTGGAACTACGTGTGAATCTGCGATAGTTTGTGTCAAGGGACACCCATTGTTGGAGGAAGAAATTTCTTCTGCTACTTCCTGTTTAATTTGTTCCAACCTTACTTTTGGGATTAGATTGTTTGTAAGTATAGCTCTTTTCTGATCTACAAGCCTTTGTTCTGTGACGACAATATGGGGAAACTTCTCTCTAAATTCAGCATGCAGAGATTGTCTGTATCCAGTCATTTCTGTTTCTAAACGTGTGGCTCTGTAGTAGACGCGCATTATATACTCATTTAAGTTACTCGTCCACTTCATACGTTGCCTCACTTTCCCTGCTTTGGTGGTTGCGAGCAGCTGCTCGAGCAAAACACTGTCGGCAGGTGAAGCCACAGATTGCGGGTTGCTTCTTTGGGATTCGGCTGTAGTTTGTTCGGGTGACCCGGTAGGCGCCCGCCTGTTCAGCGTCCTACCACCGGTGGCTCGCATGCTGTCACGGCCGGCACCGGCTCCAGACGTGCCCCGGCGCTCCCCGGGCAGCGGCTCTTTTTCCGAGGCCTTACGACTTCTTAAACGTCTCTCCATTTCAGAATGGGTGATTGCCATTGCCCCTAGCACCTTTGGAGTCGGTGACAATTGCTCATCTTCCACGTGGCACAGTTGTTCTTGCTAACACGTAGGGTTGGACTTAAGAAGACTTGCAGAAAGAGGGGGAGGGGAAAAGGGAGTATTATGGGGAATAGGGGGAGGTCTTGGGGGGGATGTATGAGGAAAGGAAACGACTTGAGAGGACAATTTAGGATAGGGGCAGGAGAGATAATGAGAGACGGATAACTTTCACAGGTAAGGGACAGCGGACAGCTGCTCCGGTTAGTCGCCTCTTACGACAGGGGGAGATTCCGTGGTGCTATTCTACTAAAACCCCCGGTCACCACACGGGGTTTATTATTATTATTATTATTATTATTATTATTATTATTATTATTAATATTATTCGTATTAGCGTATCAGCCATTCCTGACTACGCTACACGATTAACGTGTGTAAAATTTAGGATCAGTTTTTAAGCTGTATCCCTCGCTACGACAAGGTTGTTAGACCTTGAAGTGTTAATTATGAAGTGATAGGATGATGATGAGGGATGAAGGGACAATCACAATACGACCATGCCTACGCAGGACTCGGCCTCCTCGGTGCAGACGACGGCTGCTGCAGCCGTCTGCGCCACGGAGCCGGCTTATTTATTATTATTATTATTATTATTATTATTATTAAACAAAAATCTACGATGGCCCCCTCCAAACAGCTGCGCCCCTGGAAAGTAGCAGGTGAAGCGGCGTGCGTGGGGCGGGGCGAGCGCGTGGGCGTCCCGCGGGCACTGCACCCGCGCGGGTGACCTTCGCGCGGCGCGGCCTCGACCCGCTGGACCACAAGGAAAAGCGCGCCTCGCACTGCGCCGCGCCGCGCCGCGCCGCGCCGCGCCGCGCCGCGCCACGCCCGCTTCGCGGAGCCCGGGGATTCCCCGAAGCGCCGGCCGTTCGGGGGGCGGCGATGACGCAAGCGCGCGCGAGCGCGCAACGAGCGATCTGGAGCCAGCGCAGCGGGCAGGGCAGGAAATCATCAATGAGAAGCGACATTCAAAGGAAGAGGCAGGTCGGGTCGGGAGTCGGGACGGCTGTTCAGTGGCAGGCTTTGCGGCTGCTGTTTGAGAGCCTATGAATGGCATGGCATCGTACTGAAAAGAAAGAAAGCGGACATATCCATTTTGATATTCCGGTCTTTTGATACTCTTGAGAAAGCAAGGAATTAAATTACGTAACAAGATTACACTAAAAATTGCAATAAGAATGCCTGATAACTGCATGATTGTAGATTGTTTAAAATTTGTTAATGCCCTGACTTTCCTAAGATTTACCAAATTCTTTGATGTTTCTATGATTCTTTGACTTTACTTATTACTTTGGCTTAACGATTCAGGTACGCTTGAACAAAACGTTTGGTAGGCGGAAGTGAAGGAATTGTTACAAACGACAAGAAGTGTATCACGAAAACATCGTTTTGAACATTGATAAACAAACGTTGTCCACACGTCTCATATACATTACTGAAGATATTTTATCATTTTCGTGAGGTTTAACATGTATGCGTATATTGTACCCTTGTTTTTACTTTCACGTGTACGTACGTATATAGGGAATAGTATAAGCAATATACACAAAGTTATGTAGTGCAAAAAACGGTGATTTTTTGGCAAAAAAACGTGAGGCCCTGATACGGAAAAAGTGAGTAAATCTTCTTCCAATATGTAATAAATTACTTCCTGCAACACGTTGTGTAGTGAGATGCCGCGATTCGTGGGTCCTTGATACCGAAAAATTGGTTTATCACAAAATGTTCTTCCGTCTGTGAACAACACCAGCGCCGAAACTATTCCTAGATTTTTTTTAGAATTGATAATTTCCGGTCCACCATGCCCAACTCGAAGTTCTGCGATTTTGAAAAAGTTCTTTAAATTTTGTAATCACAAATCCATGTAATTAAATAATCACATGGACACGCCGAAAAAAAAAACATATTTGGAATATTTTAGCAAATGTAAAAAATGATATTGTCATAGTGTCAAACGACGGCATGGAGGCGTAGGAACGTTTTGTGTGTTTGTTACGCCAACGTCGCAAATTTAGTGAAAATTCGAGAAGACAACGACAAATAAATAAGAATATTTTAAGTTGTGATACGCTAATGAGCAATAGAGGCGAGAATAATCTAAATTTTGCAAAATTGTAATAATTTTAATTGACTTCAGCAGTACAAGCTTACACATCATGTAAGTAAGGGTCAAATCATAGCAAAAATAGTGAAATAAGAACAGTTTTCAAGTGTTTAAGGAGAGGGGAAGCTCGAATAAATTGCTCAAGTAATTTATTTAAAGACTATAAATGAATACGTGTCGGAGTAAGGAAGAAAACGCAATATTGCCCACGAAACAATACCTGGGAAAAAGACGAAAGAGACAGTTCTTTGTTTTCCGATCTTTGGTGGTGAATGCAAGCAGCTAGTGTACCAGATGGTGTACGGATTTCGTAGAGGACAGTATCTCGGTATTTTGGAAACGACGGTTAAGAAGGAGTCGTGACTCCAACGAAGAAGGCGTTTAGATTTTGTCGAGATTCGAGATTTTATTAGTGAAGTGAACGATGGAAATCACGGACATTTTGTAATGGAGATCCAGAGTGTGGAAGGAGGATGATGGAAGCTGGTTTGACTGGTGATATTGTGCCCAGCGTTGCCAAAGCGTCAAAAGGGAAGTGTTTTATTATTATTACTTTTTTTGATTGACTGTCGGCATAACGTATGTAAGAAGGTCAAGTTATGTGTTTTTGAGAAACGAAAGACAGATCTAATAATTCTTAAAAGTAATTGTAATATGGCCATGGTTAAAGAGAATGCGCTCAGTATGAATGAGTATTTGAATGTTAAGTGTGCGTGATATAAATATTTATGTTTTGTGTTGTCTATGTTTGTGTATGGTATGTTGTACAGTTTATGTTTCAAGGGTATTTTTATTGTATGTGTTGTGAAAGATAGGATTAATTGTTTCTTGATGTCACTCAAGTGTTGCCCAACGATGTTCTGCAAATGAAACCAAAGTTAAAGGATAAGTTAGATTAAAAGTTATAGGATATCAAGGGCCATGAGAGCATTTGGTTATTTGTGTCCATTTTTGTGAATATTTTAGAAGACTTTGCCTATTATGTTTTTCCATTTCGAAGGCCAAATGTTTATGCAGTATACGGACGAGAAGTGAGGTGTGCCCTAGAACGTGGAAATATTATAGATCTTTTGTAGGAATAGTGTAACGCGTTTGTTCTACGATTTCATCCCAACTTCTGAAAGTGCAAAAGAGTCATTATTTTCAGGCACTTCAGACAATGGATCAAATCAATTTTTGACAGGGACAACTAAAATATAATTTGGAATAAGAGATGAACGTCCAGAATTGTTTCTTGTAGGTTCACTGGTGGCAGCGCGATTGCTGGAGATGCCATCTGATGAGGTAGCAGAGGAAGCCGTGGTCACTACCTTCCTGCGTTAGCTCCGGTTATCCTTGCGGCCGACTCCAATGTTGGAGAATGCCAACGAGGTCAGAAGACAGGGTCTGCTGGAGTGGATGCATTTCATGAATTTGTTGTTATTGAAACTGTTGTTGCGCTGTAGAAGCAGCTGAATTTACTGCTGTATTTCAAATGTATCTGAAGGTCGTCCTTTTCGCTTACTTGAGTCTCGTTTGCCATTTCATCGTCGATTTCCGGGACGATGTTGGACAGAGCCAGGAAAGCACTTCGAGCAGATATGTCGGGTCAATTGTTTTAAATACGCGTCATATACAGAGTTTTACAACTTATACTATTACATAAGTTTATGTATGTTACAGTCACAGTAATTAATGAAGACATTATGAATAATGTACAGTAATTGTGTAATATATACCGAAGTCTGTAAAAGCGACAAATAAAGGAGAGTTGATTTGGTTGATCCAGCTAGCAGTATCAATTTGAGTGATATCAGGTAATTCAGTACGAAGTAATACAGTGCAAGAAAAATCCTGTAGCATTTCGAAGATTTGTCTTACAAAGAAGTCAATACGACACGGTAAAAAGATGTATGCGGAATTGAACATGTCATAATTTTGTCAGTTTTGTAATTTTGTCATAATTTACTTTTCTAGTTGTTTTATTTTTATATTCCCTTTTAGGACTTACCTACTTTTCTTGTGGTTAATTCATCTTCAAGCTCAATCCTACTGATGAATTGAGAGCTGATGTACTGATTTTCTATTATTTACGTACGAATAAAACATGTGTTGTGTAGCCGAAGGCTAGAAATCCATTCTTTTCCGTGTTTTTTCCCACTCGAGACAGTCGTAACCACTCAGTCCGGCCGCAAGGTGGTTGGCGTTCCCGCCCCGCCCTCGTCGCCCTGCCCCGCCCTGCCCCGCGTCCGCACGCCCGCTTCCTTCGCGCCTCGCGCTCCTTCCGCGTTCATTAGGGGCCGGCGCGCTTTTTACTCCCTGCACCCACCCGCCCACC
Organism: Acheta domesticus; assembly: GCA_031308135.1. Classification (NCBI taxonomy): domain Eukaryota; kingdom Metazoa; phylum Arthropoda; class Insecta; order Orthoptera; family Gryllidae; genus Acheta; species Acheta domesticus. The sequence continues at coordinate 222,942,901 of JAHLJT010000631.1, forward strand.
CGCGCCCTCTCCGCCCAGGCCCCTCGAGGAAGCTCTGCGCCGCACGCCGCTCCCAAATGGGCCACGGCGCTCCAAGAGGAGAAGACGAAGAAGAAGAAGATCAACAATAAGAACAAAAAGAAGAAGAAGAACAACAACAACAACAAAAACAAGAAAAAGAAAAAAGAAGAATAACAAAAACAAGAAGAAGAACAACAAAACAAGAAGAGCGACAAAAACAAGAAGAACAACACAAACAAGAAGAAACACAAGAAGAACGAGGAAAAAAGAAAAACAACAATAAGAATAAAAAAACAACATAAAAGAACAAGAGGAAATGAAGACGTTATGATGATGAAATGAAATAAACTGTTACACTTACGCCTCGGTTGTACGCACCTCCCATCATTAGATCTCTGAAGCAATGGTCAAAATGATGGATGGGAGATTTTCATCACAGACAAAATAGTCTGAATTCAAATTTAATATGTTGAACTTACTATAACATGATGTAGTTTCCTAGTTTGACCCACGAGAACATTCCGCCCTTTTCAAATCATTGTTTTAAAAGTGAAAATATATTCATTATGGAACTCAACAGAGAAACCAACCCCCCCACTCTACGCACTGTAACTTTTAGACCCGGCTAGGAAAACCCGGCATACGTTCTGCCCTTCATCTTCCTCTTTCCCCTCCCATCTCCGTTTCTCACTGTCTCTCCCTTCCTCCCTCACCCTGTCCCTGTCTGTCTGTCTCTATCTCTTCTCTGCCACTCTCTGTCCCTCTCATTCACATTTACTCGCAGATTTTGCACGTCTCTGAGCTGGTGAGGTAATATCGGGAAGCGCCGGACCAGCAAAAACGTAATAGAATGTTCAGGAAGAGTTCATTCTGTAGATTCTGTAGAAGAGAAACGTTTCTTTGATGCCAATGGCGTCAAAAGTTTAGTTTTTAAGGCCCTAGAACGCCTTGTTTAGGAGTTATTTAACGATATAGATTAAAATGCTGCCGAGTGAGTTGCAGGTTGCATTTGACATGAATATGTAGTGGATAAGTAGTGAATATGTAGCGCTATGTAGTGAATTTACAACAGAAGTAACAACACATAAACCTTCTCGGTGAAAAAACACCTAGAAGTGCCACTGAGTCGTGCAATTTAGTTTCACAGAATGTGATAGTCAATTTGATTTTACGCCGTTTGCGAGAATCTGCAAGCTTCTGACCTTCCCTGAAATGGGTTCCCAGAAGAGCCGAACATTGAAAATGCAATGAAACATCGATGTCCACTTCATGACTGCGAGCCCCATTCTGTACTTTTATCACTCACGTGTATTCTTACGAAACTGTATGTAGACAGGCACGGATCCACGGGGAGGAAAGGAGGAAATTCTCCCCCCCCTAAAATTTTTCAGTATCCATTTTAACTTGACACGAAACTTTCAAGCAAAAATATTTTCGGATAATCATTAAAACAAATAAAATCGGATCGCAGCATGAGCTCTGTGTAGCCTGCGACATTTTACAAAATCTGTAATATGACACATTCCACGAAAATATTTTGAATTTCCCCACCCAAAATTTGTCTCTGGATCCGCCCCTGATGTAGGTAAATGGCATTTTAGGGTTGGATTAACCCGACGTTTGCCAGCTAGAGGCGTTCGCAGGCCTGGGTTCTATTATTATTTACTACCCACACCTTTATTTACTGATCCACCCTTGATGGTAAGGGAGACTCGGTGAGCGTGACGTATTCCCATCACAGTTCCTAGTTATTTTCCCTGCCTGAGCTGTCTTTCGTCACGCAGTTACAGAAACTGAAACGATTTGAGTTAGAAAGCTACAGCTTAATTTTTTCCGGCCGATTCTTACAAACTTCTAAGGTTAAATTAAAAATTATGTAATTCTAGCGACGCCATGATGTAGTACTTGCTGCGGACGCAAGCTTTCGACACAGTTTCTCCACGCATCAGTATACTGCGATTTTTCTAAGAGCGACTCTCAAGGAAACTCAAATCCCATCTTCGCGATGGAATATGTCACGGCATGTCGCGTCTTTCTCAGTCGTTCCGCTAGATTTCGCACGATAGCGACCGTATGAAGCAGTGCTTGCGATCATGCGACTTCTACCGGCAAGACCGAGAAAAGACGCGAAATGCCGTGACATATTCCATCGCGAAGATGGGATTTGAGTTTCCTTGAGAGTCGCTCTTAGAAAAATCGCAGTATAGGTGATATAAATTCTAGCTTTTCTTTAAATGAATTTTGCGGACTTCAACTAGCCATTTGAAAGATTTCAAGTGGCTGCACTGGATGTACACATATGCTTCCGCGGCTCGAGTCATGACTTCTTGGCTGTCCAGGAGACGCTGTCCTGAGGAAGGCTGCGACACGACAGGCGAAACGTCGTCCTCTCAGCCAACGTCGCGGCGTCTCCTCGACAGCCAAGAAGTCACAGATTTCAAGTTGAGAGCAGCCCAAATCGCCTGTCGAAAACTTATTGTTAATAAAAGATAAATATTAACCAAGATAAGAAAACTATTGGTAATTCGAATGTTTTGAGAAGTTTCATGAATTGTAAGTTAATGTTTCAGTTTGCGAAAAACATTTTTTTACTCTTATAAATTCTACTTTCTTAACCTTTTAAGGGGAAAAAGGTGGAAACATGAAAATATTGTTACAATTTGGTATTTGTGTACGATGTATTGTGTGTTTGTTGTGTTGGTACATATTAACACATTGTAATAAAATAATTTTTATTTTGGAAGTTATGATATGGGAATATATTATCCACTTGACAGTTCTGAGTTTACGTTTACATGCAAAGTTCTTTAGGAATTATATTTCCATGTACCGTTCTCGACACATAAAATGGGTAACGGCCAAATTCAGAAGTGCCCGTCTTTCTGCGCATTCTGGCACACTGTACGGACGATAACGCCATCTGGTTCTTTCATAGTTAACTATTACAAAAGAACACTCGGAACCAACTGCCAACGACTGAGAAGCTGATAGGCTAGATTTCCCGCAATCATGATCTCTAGTTTGAACGTTCTCTATGATACGCGTGTTTATCCGAATGATTGAGAGTATTGGCGTAGAAGGCACAGGGGGCGGGGATAGTCTCCATCGCGTCGTCATGCAAGCCATTCGATCGTCTACAAGAAATATATCAATAAAGATAATATCATACAATATGACATAAAAAGTTCAACACATGCAATAGAATTAGTGGATTTGAAAAGGAAATTTGGAAATATTTAATTCTGATTTACTTGCAAAAAAATCAATTGAATATCCCCTCTTTTAACGCAAAACAACTTACGTACGTGTATGAATATTACGGATCCGAGACGAAGAAATGAAGTGTGTGAAGGCGGCTGCAGAATCGGAAAAATAATTGGGAATGGGAAGTTTTGGCGAAGTAATAGTGTTCAAATATCAGTGTTTACGAAATTTAAGGTTTTTGCAATAATTAAACTAGGTATTCAGTAATAATTTTGCATTGCTTGTCAAAATTGTTAGTTTGCAATATTAACCTCAAAGACAATTTGAGGACCCTTCCTCCGTATAGCGCAAATTTCGGAATTGTTTATAAAATTGTTAATTGTTGAAAAATTGTTAATTTGCAGTTTTCGGTTCTGGAATATAAGAGACCTGTTCCCTCTTCAGAACTGCAAATTTTGGAAATTGTTCATAAATTTACAAATTTTGCGAAATTATTTTATTGTCTTTTCTAAACTGCCTTTGAAGGAGATGCAAAATTATGCAATCCAATCGGCGCTACCGCCTTTCGTTTTCGAGATATGTAATTGTTTCTAAGAATTTAGCATGTCATGACAACTCCCATTTCTTTGGAAGTCAGTGGCAGTTCTCTCACAAATCTACCCTTCAAGCTGTTTCCCAAATGCAACGTGCATTGAGCGACACTCTTTTCTCATGCGACCCTGACACCAGAACGGTATTTGAAACTACCTTCAGAACACAAGTCGATTGCTTTGCGGAATGGAAACATGGGTTGTTACAAATGTTCTCTAAATACGTAAATGCCAAGAAGGTCATCTTATGAGAACACACAAATTCTCTGAGCATGTGAATGAATCAGTCATTTCAACAGCGGAGCCACTACCTTATAATAGTAATAACATCCACAATTTCGTTAATTAAGTGTGTTATTTAAATGCAGCCCGTGTTCAACCCATGCACAAAAGCAAACATTAATAGTATCATTTAAACTAAATATAACCATTGTTAGGATGATTACTTTCAGAATAATTGAACGACCAGAATCTTACGTTCTCTACCATTTGACTGAAACACCGGATAGAGGACGGCGGAGAATGTGATTAAAAAGAAATAAATATTCTATATCTTGATGTCGACATTTTGGGGAAAATGCATAACCTAACTCGTTGGGAGCCGAATTTGATTCTCATAACAAAATTGTGGCTGTCACTTCACGCATAAGATCTTTAAAATCTATTCAAAATCTGCTCCATTTTTTTTAATTGTTACCTAAATTTTAGTAAAATGCTTTTGCAATTATAATTTATGTTCGATAATTAGTAAATCCTCTCGAAATCGAAAATCTGATTTGATTTTTTGTGATCCTGACCTACACCACCAAAATTCAAACCATATTTTTTAATGAAATCTATTCTTCAACTTTAGAACTTTCTATTTTATAGTTTATAGTTTTTCAGAATATTTATATTATTCCGTAATTTGAATATTTCGAGCAAAGCTATGTTTCATTCGAGTGTTACTATGTATTTGTAGTTCTTGTGTAATATTGTCTCCCCTCTAAATTGAAAAACTAGTGGTGGACATACTCTCTCGATTTCTTTATAACAATTACGTAATATAAAAATTCAAGTTAACCCCCAGCAAAAATTTCACAATTCCAACTGGATTGCATATATTGTCGCGGCCAATGATGTCTCATCTCTTAATTAAAAATCGCGGCATTGATCCAAAAACGTCGTTTTGGGAGTGTTTAGCACCCGCGAAATCACTCTCCGAACTGAGATTTGAATTTGAGAGCATAGGTTTCGAGATTTCATTACATAATCCAGCTAGTGATTTACTACAAGTAGTCTCACCAACTGTGAGCCACCCCTATAACTCCTAAACGACTTCCGATATCAAAATACAGTTTTCGCTCAACAATGTGGAGTCATGGAGCAAGTGAAATGGTGTACAGATATTGTTTGAAATACTTTTAGTTTTGGAGAAATTAAATCAACTTTGATTTTTTTTAAATCGAACCATATATTTTTCTTACTAGCAATAGATAAATCATAAAAAGGGGAATGCAATGATGTAACATATGTTCATATTTTGATAGTATTTTGTGTAATAAATTATACTTTCTGGCAAGAGATTGTAAATGAAACCTGCACTTTTTGCTGTAGTTGCTTGTCGCTATTGTCACTTTTGGTAAAGGCCTTCGCGGCCTCTCCTCGAAAAGAGCCAGCGCCGGGAATGCAACCTTCCTGAATGGCAACAGTTGCAAGACTTGACACAGGAAATCTCGTGCATTTAATTTAAAATCACTTGTCAGAAAGTATAATTTTGTGCTCAAAATACTATTAAAACAATAACATGTTACGTCATTGCACTCGTCTACTTATGATCTACCTCTCGCTAGTGAGAAAAAATCATGGTTCCATTTAAAAAATGAAAGATGATTAATTTTCTCGAAAACTAAAAAATTTTCGGACAATATCCTTACGGTACATTACTTGCCCCATGATTCCGCATTGTTGGGCGAAAACTACATTTCTATATCGGGAACCGTTTAGAAGTTACGGGGGAGGCCCATAGTTGGTGGGACTGCCTGTATGCCAAACCTCGCAAGTGTTGGAGCGTTTTCGTTGTCACATAAAAAGAAACTAGTGTTGCAACAGAATGTCACAGAGTTTCTCGTACTAGATCTCATCTGATTTCTTTAATCTAGACTAGTTTTTTGGTTTTACATCACCTACTTTCCAGCTGTCATCCATGGCTGACATTATTTTATTTAACATTTTCTCAATTTTTCAGGCCATTTAAAATAGAAAAATGTGATATTAAGAATATTACATAAGTTAAACCTAATCCTATATCATAATTTTCGATTAAAAATTTTGATCCGTTTTTGAGAAAATTTTGAAAATGTTCGGAGGCTTCATGTAAAGTACCCCCAAAAATTAATGAATGCTTTTCAAAATCGCAGGGCAACGCAAGCCAAATGGACAGGGGTTTCTTCAATTTGGAAAAATCCTACGCATGGCTTAGGCGCTAGTGTTGTTCACATACACCGGACAGACGGACGTTTTGCCGTCCATTGGTTTTTCGGTATCAAGGACCCACAACACATGTATTCTGGATAAACAACGTGTTAGAGGATTTTTTCTTAATTTAGCTCAGGATTTATCCACTTTTTCGTGATCGTGGCCTAAAAATGACTTTTTTTCCAGAAAATCCGCAGTTTTCTCGTGCAGCATTACATAACTTTCCCTACACTACATATATAATTTGTATATACGTACGTATACGGGAAAGTAAAAATAATAAAAAAAGGAGAAAAGAAATAACATAGTGAAGAAAATGAAAAGGATTCACGACAAGGAAACCCAGCCACATACAAAGAGAAAAAACAAAAAACATCCTGGAAACCGTAGTTGGGTATATAAACTTTGTTGATGCATTCTTTATTGGAGAAAATAAAACAGGAAGAATAATGAGATAAAATGTCAATCACGGAGAACAAGAATAAATTAAAAGATAAAGACACTTATATAGAAAATGTTCTCACAAGACAGGAAAGAGTGATCTATGCTGCACTCGGGCAAGTAGCAATACAAGAAAGAGAAGAGGGGGAAATAATGAAGATCGGCTATAAAAAATAGAAATAAATGTAAAATGGGAGTATTGGGACAACACCATGAAAAAAAAACTCAATAAACTAAGAAAAAGTTCATGGACAAAAAGCATCAACGCTAAACAACACACGACTACATCCAAGACACCATATAATAAAGAACAATACGTGACAAAAACAAAAAAAAAAACAATCAAAGATATGTATTACAATAGCAATGTCAGGACATTGCTGTGTGGGGAGAGAAAAATGGAACTCATTCACGCTTCGTATATACGTATGTATACGGGAAAGTAAAAATCCACTAATTTACAAAATTATACTTTTGTCTTGACAATGTTATGCATGAAACGGGCAAAATTCGTGATAGCGAACAAGGAATTCTAAAAAAATTGTAATTGACGTGCGGCATTGAAATAACATGATTTTATTGTAGTAAAATAAATAACACGATTTTAAATCGGAAACATAACGAATTTTAAAATATTGTACTGTTATTTTCTTTTTTCCACAAACAAAACTGTTTGTATGTCTTAGAATACAAAAAGGACAATGGAATTGCGGTCTTAATACTTCGGATACCTCGAAGTTACATACTTCGGAAAGAGAGTCTTTTAGTAATCTTGTAATCGTACGTCGTAAGAAATCTTGCAGAATTTTAGCGATATATCGACAAGAAATAGGACGTTTTTTGTGTCTGTGAGTAATTCACTAAAACCCGTCTTGACTTTTCCTCTTTTGCCTTGATATGAGTTATATTCCTACTATGTATATTGTTTGTCTCCTTTACTTAGAAAGAAACAAAATAATTTCTATATAATGCATGCACTGTCTCACAAACGCTTTTCATAGAGAATGTGAATAAAGATGATAGGAATTGCTGGTGATCAGCAATTACAATTATTCTTACTGTGTCAATACTTCGAATTTGCAATCTCTACTTTGAAATTAACAAGTTTTCCAGAAGGTAGTTCTGATGAATATTTATGGGACGTCTTATAGTTGTGTGTTGAAATTTCATAGCTTTAAAGTAAAATAAAATAAATTTCAAAATTCAATTTGTCGAAAAATTTTTGAAGGTGGAAATGTTTTTGGACATTGATTTCAGATGTATGCAGAAATATATTTTGTGTCTTCTATTTTTTAAAAGACAACAAAGATAATACAGATTTTGAGTAAAAAAATGAATAGAAATTTTTTTGATATCCAGAAAATATTTTTACCAAAAATGACTGCTTCCACTTATACACCGGGCGACAATGTTAGTGATATATCTTTGCTTAATTCGATATTATAGTTCAGAAAAGAGTTGAATAAAATCATCTTTCTTTAGAGGGATTATCGATTTTCTCTCATAAGCCTCAAGCTAGCACTGGCTTGCCAATTTTCCTGGGGAAGCACTTTCGACTCCGGTTGAAATCAGATAAGGGGCTATACAGCGTTGCCAAGGAAAAATCAATATTTTCACTCACGCCAAAGCAAACTGAAATATTCGTATTTCCTATTCATTCTTCTATTCATTCATTCTCAGAATAGCAAAGCCACATAAGAGTTAATTTTCTCATTAGTGAAAGACCTGTCTACTTCAGAGACGCTAAAATTTTGCTTTTTAGAAATAAAAAGTTTAATACTCGCAGTATCACAGTTTGAAATTACAGCAACTCGCTATTTTTCCAGCTTTACTTGTTATATATATTCCTATTTCTGAGATAAAAGCTAACTTTTCTAGTCATACTCCAAAATAGCACGATTTTCTCGTATTTGTTAGTCTCTTAATACTTTTAGTCTGAATTAGCTTTTCGTTTTTTTTCACCCTCTTCACAGCAACTATTTATTGGTGCCTGTAACATATTTTTATTTTTTCATACTTACTTCGTTACAAGAGAAAGTTTTGTAATCGTATGCCGGTGAATTTTCATCAAAAAACTCTTATTGCCAAGTCCTGTTAACGAAAAACTGAGTAAATCGTGTTTGTTTACGAGAATATAGCAAATTATTTATTCTAACACGTTGTGAAAGGGAATGTCCATAAATTACGAAACGGTAAAGGGGGAGGGGGTCTGAGCCTGTGTTACTCTGCGTTACATGGGGGTAAGGGGATATTAATTGTTACGTAACATAATTTTTTTTAATTTTTCAATATTTGCTGAAATGATTCCTTTTTTGAGTCCTGTATTAAAACATTAAAATATTAACACATATAACAATAAAAATTAATTTCGACGGCAAAATGTCAGTCTGTCTGTGTGTCTGTCCGTTCGTCCATCTTGGTTAATGCTAGCGCCTAAACTGTACTTCCGATTTTCTTCAAAATTGATATTCCTCGATCGATTTAAATGATTTCGAGGCCCTCTGAGTTTGCCAGAAACATTTTGATTTTGGAAGTTCTTTGTAAATATTTTAAAATTTTCTCAAAATGACTCCCAAAATTTTGATTAAACTTTGGCCTCGAATAGCGTAAAGAACGCCTAAGTGAAGAATATTAAATTAAAATTAAGTTCATTTCATTTTACTCAGTGAATATAGTACTATCCATGCAAAACATTAAAGAACACAATATTGATGCAGTTTTGAGAAAATCTTAAATTTAATGTTATTTAATGTCGCTCATATTTCAATCAAGATTGTGCAAAAACAAGTAATATATTCAGAAAAGTTTACATGATATTTTATAAAGAACTGATTGTCAAGAACTAATTTCACGTGTAGAAAAAATCGCGTCAACTAAATCACCACAATATTTAAAGAATTATTTTCAAATTGCAGGATCTCGAGTCGGGCCACATCAATAATGCAATGTTTTTAGCAAACATTCTACGAATAGTTTAGGCACTAGTGTGTTCACAGAACGACAAGTGGACCGATGGACGGACGTTTCCAGAAAAAAACAGTTTTCGTATCAGATGACCCCAAAACGTGCACTTCCATTGGAATCTCGAAATTGATTGTAATATTCTGAGCGAATGAATAGGAACGATGAAAGACGTCTCGTAGAGGAAATCTCAAATTAATTTTTGTATTTTAAAATTATTTCTCGTCTGCAAATTTATAATCAGTTCATTTTTGAACATTCATCAAATGGTATACTGTACAACAAAGTATCAGAAATAAATCACTACTATTACATTTTTTGTAGGTTTCATAAGTATTTTTTTTCGTGTGCGCCTGCGTATGCGTTGACGTACTAGTAGATTAATTGGATGGTGATTCGTGTGCTGGCACAATTTCTTCTAATATATTTGGCTTCTTGTGGTGATATGGTCATCCAGTGGAATTATGCCAACGTCTCTGTATAAAGTCCTGTTTGTCACGAACTATGTTTTAGTTTTGAATCTACGAAAAATATTCAATATACGAGTAGTTATTACTTCTCTGTGGTGTCGTATTAATCCATTCGCGTTCCATAGTATAATTTTATGACTTAACAGCGATTCTATTCGTTACAATTTCTGTTTTAGAATGTTTTGATATCTTCGGAAGGAATTTTCGATTTCTTGACACATGTCTATTTGGACAGAAATGAGACTATACGGAAGTGGGGTGTATCGGATTATTGAATATGTGAAAAGGTGGGCAATAAATGATATTCTTCTGTGAATGAGTGTGCTTCTTTAAGTTGGGGAATTTTCTGAGTTTAAAAATGGTATTGTTTGAGTGGAAGTAGAAGTCGTCACTATACATTTTATATGTGAATTATTTTCAATGCATGTGTAGAACTTCATTTAATTCCGATATTCGTAAGATTTTTCACAAATGTTGATGATATACTGATATTTGTCACATTTTTCGTTTACTTTTCATAGCGATAAATTCAGGTCGCTATATTTCGTTCATTAAACTCCAAAATATCCAAGCAGTCATTTCAAATTCAATAAAACTCAATTCAATAATATAATAATACTTCACATGATTCTCTACAAACGATTAAAAAGAGATGTGAAAATGCCGTGGCCGAAAGGATACATGAAAATGACTGACGATGAATGACTTCATTAAAAATAGGATTTTAAGGAGGATCATACCAAGCGCTCAATGCCCCAGAAGGGCTTGTAGATGCGTTACGAACGCAAAACAAATTTAAAAAGAAACTTATTTATCCTAAATATGGATATTATTAGTTTAAATAACAGTATTAATGTTAGCGTTTATGAGACACGGGCTGCATCTAAATAACAATAAATTAAAGAAATTGTGGATGTTATTACTATTATAAGGTAGTAGCTTCGCTGTTGAAATGACTGATTCTTTGATATGCTCTGAGAATTTGTGCGTTCCCATAAGACAGGCCTGTCCAAAACCGTGCTCCGGTGCAATTTTGTCCCACCCGCCCGTGTCCCACGCAGCGCGCCGGCGCAAGTTAGTCACCGGGAGAGTGGGGCATTCCTTCAGTCCGTGCGATAAGAGAACGGACAACCTGCTGCTGGCTAGCTGCTGCGCTTTATCTCAATGGCGACATCGAAGAGTATTGACATTTTCTTTCATAGTGGTTCTACAGGACTTATTTTCTGACCATCTATCTAAAAGACAGAAAGATTTCGAACGGCGAACTCTTTGGAGTATTATGAATATTTTCCACATATAAGTTCTCAAAACTACATATAAAAGCAGCCAAAGTAATTTCTATGTTTGGGTCCACGTGTGTAAATGAGAGCTTCTTTTCATAAGCAGATAACAAAATCGAAGTTTCGAGGGTGTTTTAGCGACGAGAGACTTCGCAATTCCTTGCGTTTGATGGCGACAAGGAATTTTGTGACCCACAGCGAACGAATTGTAAACAAAAAATCCACAATTAAAATTGTTAAAATGAAATTGCTTTTATTTGTTTTAACTGAACATACTTATCCAGGATATTTCGTTTTGCTCCTTAATTATGTTTCAAACTAGAAAATAGCAAGGAAACTTACTGAAATAGAATTAAATTAAAATTCTATTTGATTTTACAAGAACTAGGCCCGAAATAAAACATTGTCGTGTTTGATCTATTCGAAACGAGCTAGTGTGGCCGGTCCGCGAGAAAAGTTTTACGGTAGGAGTGAGTAATTGGCAGCCGGGGGACTCCCGTTGGGCGGTGGCGTAAACAACCGGACCGAAGCGCGCTTCGTCATCTGTCGAAGCGAACTTGGTGCTCCTGAGCATGAGCGGAGCAGAAATCTTGGAGAGGCCTGCCAAAAGATGACCTTCTTGGCATTTACGTATTTAGGGAACATTTGTAACAACTCATGTTTCCATGATTTTGACTTGCAAAGCAATCGACTTGCGATCTGAAGGTATACCATTCTGGTGTCAGGGTTGCATGAGAAAAGAGTGTCGCTCAATACACGTTGCATTTGGAAAACGGCTTGAAGGGTAGATTTGTGAGAGAACTGCCATTGTCTTCCAAAGAAATGGGAGTTGTCATGACATGCTAAATTCTTAGAAACAATTACATATCTCGAAAACGAAAGGCGGTAGCGCCGATTGGATTGCATAATTTTGCATCTCCTTCAAAGGCAGTTTAGAAAAGACAATAAAATAATTTCGCAAAATTTGTAAATTTATGAACAATTTCCAAAATTTGCAGTTCTGAAGAGGGAACAGGTCTCTTATATTCCAGAACCGAAAACTGCAAATTAACAATTTTTAACAATTAACAATTTTATAAACAATTCCGAAATTTGCGCTTTACGGAGGAAGGGTCCTCAAATTGTCTTTGAGGTTAATATTGCAAACTAACAATTTTGACAAGCAATGCAAAATTATTACTGAATACCTAGTTTAATTATTGCAAAAACCTTAAATTTTGTAAACACTGATATTTGAACACTATTTACTTTGCCAAAACTTCCCACTCCCAATTATTTTTCCGATCCTGGAGCCGCCTTCGCACACTTCATTTCTTCGTCTCGGATCCGTAATATTCATTCACGTACTTAAGTTGTTTTGTGTTAAAAGAGGGGATATTCAATTGATCTTTTTGCAAGTAAATCAGAATTAAAAATTTCCAAATTTCCTTTTCAAATCCACAAATTCTACTGCATGTGCTGAACTTTTTATGTCGTATTGTATGATATTATCTTTATTGATATTATCTTATATTGATATTATCTTATATTTCTTGTAGACGATCGAATGGCTTGCATGACGACGCGATGGAGACTATCCCCGCCCCCTGTGCCTTCTACGCTAAAACTCTCAATCATTCGGATAAACACGCGTATCATAGAGAACGTTCAAACTAGAGATCATGATTGCGGGAAATCTAGCCTATCAGCTTCTCAGTCGTTGGCAGTTGGTTCCGAATATTCTTTTGTAATAGTTAACTATGAAAGAACCAGATGGCGTTATCGTTCGTACAGTGTGCCAGAATGCGCATAAAGACGGGCACTTCTGAATTTGGCCGTTACCCATTCTATGTGTCGGCAACTGTACCTATGAAACAAAACAATATTATTTTAGTTTGTAATTTTGTGGGTTCGATAATCAATGGCTTGTAGGTAAACAAAAATATAAGCAACTCAAAGAATCAAATCAACTAATGAAATCGAGTAATAAAATATACATGAGTACGTATTGTTCTTAGAGAGAAGTGTTATACATACTATCCGTGGCAGAAAGACCGGACATCAGAAAGGTTCGCGTTCTTCCAGGAAGGAAAAACAAAATTTCCTGCAACATTTTCTTTTCGAGCAGGCTTGGGAACTTCACGGGGAAAGATGAGACACTTCTGAATTAGAATGTGGATACTGATTGCCTTTCACCGGCAGAGGTGGCTCAGGACTTCGACTGATGTCACCGCAGTGCCCCTGACCGGGAGGTCCTGGGATCGAGTCCGGACGATGGCAGGATTTTCGACACTAGCTAGGTAACTATGCCGGGAGCTACACTACCGGGAGAAGGTTGGAGCGCTTCCCGGCTGGGGCGGTGCCGCGCAGATAGGAGATACCTCGTTGCCACTAGCGTCGGGAGAGGAACCGTTAGCAAATACTATAGAGACAATACAGGACAGTTCCCCGTTCTGCCATGCAACCGATGGAAACAAGTTCCCACTAGCGATCCTAGCGTCAGAACCTGGTAATGTAGTGCCAAATAGAAATGTCAATGTGATTCTTACGGAAGAAACAAATATTTTTAAATCTACCTAACAAAATAAGACTGATTTTTACCTACTCTCGCTGTGATTTAATTATATTGAAGGGCTCAAATTACGGAAAATTATAATGTACAATGTATTATAATGGACATGAGAACATTGAACATTTAATGAACATATAATTAACATTATTTTCACGAATAATGTTACAAAGTATTGAAAGAACAGTATTGTAAAATATGTTTTCCAGAAATCGACCAGAAAGACAATCAAATGAAAAGAAATCAAGCAGACAACAAACACCAACAGAGCACAGAGGTTAGGGTGTAAGAGTTATTACCAGGTTCTGCCACCAGATGCATGTTTCTCGATATATCGCGAAGTGTCCTGTATTGTCTTCATAGTATTTGCTGTTAGTGACCCCACTATTTTACAATAGTGATGGGGTTGACTCTTGCGGCGGGGTTATGAACTGCGTGGAGTGGCGATTTCGTCGTGGCACTCGTGCCACGGAGTCCCGCTCGTGGCATTGACCTTGACAACACTGTATTAGAGGATACACCGCCCGTTGCACCTTTTTGTGTTTGAAAACTTCGAGAGGATTCAAACGCAATAACGCAAACGAGAAATTAGAAGCAAATTTGATTACCTGTTGTGGGCCGAGAAACTGTTGGTCTTTTCTTTTGCTGCTGCCTATGCCGCACCGCATGGCCAACTTGACTGGTCACCCTGGACTGTGAGCAAAGGTCGGAGTCATAAACCGGGGCGTGGTGCAGCCTTCCACCCGTGGCCAGCAAGTAGCGAAGAAACGGCAGGATCAGAGGATTTAGAGAGAACACATCAGAATACATGTTGCCAATGCGTCATTTACGTAACGCAAGCACAGTTACAAAAGTTTGTAATACATAGTACAAAAGTTTTATAAAACTGTTAAATGTGGACACAGAGAATTCCGGGACTCTATTTATTATTTTTCATGCGTCTCAATATGCCGGTCCTCGTGTGGCGTATAGTTTCATGCACAAACGCGATGACCTCGAGAATACATGGCGAATTGCACAACATTGCACCTTAGCGAATTTAAAAGGAAAGCGTCAGATCGGTTTATGGGCGGTGATAAATCTCACTGCACTTCGGAAAGTTAACACTGACTTCGTTGAATTCATTCGTGCATCAAAATATAGACTCGTGTCCGGTCGGGTTTGATTCGGACAGTATTCGATCAGAGGCGTATCTAGGTATTGAAGCGTCTATGGCAAGCATAGAATTTGCGCCCCTGTCAGGATACTTCAAACGAGGGTTGTTGTTATTTGCTTTAGCGGGTATACTCTAAATTGATTCCCGTGTGAGTGGCTCCCATGGCTCGTGTCATGTCTGCCATACCGTAGATACGCCCCTGTATTCGACGCGAGCTTCAGCCCAGAAATTGCTCCGCCATCACACATTAGATGTATATCGACGCTTTCGGACGCGGCATTTGCGTTTCTTCACGACGTATAGTAATAAAGGCCGCGCAGCTTCAAACAAACACACAGCGACCTCGGCGACAAGTGCCTTGGACCTGCAGCGCGCCGCTGTGCCGCCGCCGCGACCACGCGACGCCGCGGCATGAATCACACAGCCGTCCGTGCTTGTTGGCGCTCTGGCCCGAAACAGAGTTGCGTTAAGACCAGTCGCGGGTCGTGGTTTTATAAATGGGGAAGGCTGCAAATGCATTGCATTGCATTACAGGGCATTGCATTGCCTGTCTTGTATTTCTATTAATAAATCTGATACAGACTTAAGGGAGTAGCGCTCCTAGCGCGTATCGGGAAAACTAGTTAAAGAGCAATGCTAGCCGCTGAACTACATAGTAATGCCATCTGGTGAGCACGCCCTTCTTCAGACCCTAGACCTCCTACCCCTGAAGGCTGCCTACCCGCAGCCTTTCGTCCGCCGGTAAGCCTGTGCAGTGAATACATGACGTCATGCCTCCTCGTATACACAGGCCTTATGGCGAAATGAAGTGGGAGCCTACCGCTTCTCTCTTCCTTGTCAACAGCTTCAAATGCGTTACGGACGGCCGTTAACGAATCGACAAAGAAAAAGTTCGATATGATTGTTACATAATACAACTCAGAAATCCATTATTAATAAATAAATACATGTTTAAACATATTTTTAAATTTCTTTTTGAGGGCGATTTCTCTAGGAGAGGCTCCGCCTTACAGCCTTTAATGACGAGCCGCGCCTGGTTAAGACAGAGTACAGAGCCGAACTTCTTGGCCTAGCACCCCAAGCAATCAAAGGTTTGAGGTCCTTATTACCTTATAATTGAACAAAAAATATGTCACATGAGGAACGGCATTCACACGTCTTGAGAGATATTGCAGCACCGGAGGAGTATGTTTGCTGTCGATACGCGGGCGTGAGCGTGATTGTGCAGGAGATGAGATCTTCCGCATACAGGTTTGCTTCTGGCGCTTCTAGACCTGTGATATATCAAGGCACTCTGTATTCAGTAGCGTAACGAAATGAGAGCGCCAGTCCGCAAAACTTTTATCTGAGCCCCATTTATAAAAGTGTATAGCAAACACAAGTATTGTTAGTATATGAAACAATAAAAATGTCCGTTAACAAATGTAGAAACAATTAAAAATAAAAATTACTGGAAGAAAAAGGTAAACAAATTACTGTTGAATGAAAATTAATGGCTGACACCCAAAAAAAAAATTCCAATGAAGGTATTTGGACTTCATTCTGAAAATGGAATTTAGATGGTTTTAAATAACCGTAGCTGACGTACCGTATTAGCAGTGGTTGTATTACAACTAAGTGTATATCATAAAATAATAGTGTAAATGATAATATACGTAATATAGCCAGTGGCGTAACGTTCGGTCCGCAATGTGGGCGAGCCCAGGGCGTACTTTAAGGTTGAAGGAATTGAGATTGTAAGGAATAGTAATTACTTGATACTTTCTCTGATCGTCTTCTTTTGCCTGTTTCCCGTTACTATGGGGTTGACGCTAATGGGTGCAGGCTCAATTTTTATTAATTTTTCGCCACTCGATTTTTTTACAGATTTGGCGAATGCTTTACGACGACCCGATGCCCTACCTGATGCCAACCACAAAACAACACACACAATCACGAAACACACACAACCATGCCCGAGGAGGGATTTGAACCCACGATCCTTCGGTACAAGATCGCCACGGCACCACTGGCTTAGCGATCTCGGCCACCCGGAATCGGCTGATACTTTCTCTGATACTTCGCGATATTTGATAAAATAAAAGAATAAAAACAGCATCTTCGAGAAGAACGATTTTTTGTCGATAATAGATGAGATGGCTCAGGATATTCGATGATGTCAGTGCAGTGCCTCTGGCTGGGAGGTCCTAGCTGGGTCGGATTCAGCCGCTCGCTGTTTGGAGGAGCGATTGGCAGTTCTGGTCCGTAATTTTCCGTGATTTCTCCGATCAACTTCAGACATATGTCACAGTGCGTTACCTTTACAAATGAGCCATGGACCGCGCGCGATCTTTCCTTCGTCTTCCTTGCCGTATTCTTTCCCTTTACTTACACTACATAACCACATACGTCGACAGCCCAATTGAGTACCGCTTGTTTCGGCTGGTGGGAGATGCCTGGATGCCGGGAATCCGCGCAAACCGACGTGAATATCGGCACCGGATCTCATCATCCAGCGGGGAAGATCATCACCAAATACAGTGATCAAAACGTGCACTTCACTAACGGGACTAATGGCCATAACTGTTGAGGCGTCCGGAAACACGAAGTAATAGTGGACCATCTTTCACAACAAAATTGATGGCTTAAAAAATATCATATTATAGTCAACAACATTGCAACATAATTTTCGGTTGAAATGCGAGTAACATTTTCTAGTTTTCTCGATAAAAATTCTTGGTAGCAAATCGGTCAATGCGTTTGTATCATTTGGCCCACTGTGCAGCTCTTGTTTGGGATCTTGAATGAAATTATCCGTTGGTGCCGAAGATATATTTGACAGATTTCTGCTACTCCAACAAATCGCAATTATTCATTTTCTCTATGCACAAGATTGTATTGAAATGATGACAAATATTAATATGTATATGAGACTGAGATGAAGGGTGAATAAGAATGAAATGAACCGCACTTTGTTGCCTAAGAATCGAACAGACGAGATTTTTCACGATGAGCCTTTGTTGTCAAGATGTCCAAAGCTCGGATCCTGGGATCAAACATGTACCATTCGTGACAATCCACTTTCAGAAAAATATTGTCAATAGTAATTTTCTCCTAGTATGGTGGGGAAAACCCCGCCAGTTGACGGCAGGTCGGCACCGGATCTCGCCATCCAGCGGGGGAAGATCACCGCCACCTCCCGAGAAAAGATACGCACTACAGTTACGGGACTAATGACCTTAGCTGTTGACGTGCCCAGAATCACTACTCATTAATGAATTAGGGTGTTTTTGCACGCCACAGCGGACAGCAACCGATCTTCTGCGCATGCGCAGTTCAAGTTTCACGTCACTTGTGCATCTGCACATGTGTAGATCGAGAGTGCTCTCCTCTATGGCGTGCAAAAACGCTTATCAATCCTATGGTCCGATTAAAAGAAGTTGGTGATTGACAGTTGCGAATGGAAGGGAGTGAGGTTGACAGTTTGCGTACCACTGAGCACGTGTTCCCGGGACACGAAAACAAACACTTGAAATAAATACTTATGAAAGTAACCAAATCATACACTTGTATTGCATGGAGATGCAGCTTCAGAAGCACAACTGTCAACCACCAACTTGCTGTATTAATCGGACCCTAGCATAGACCCCGTGATGCACAGGCCGTAGCGCGGATCCAAACAGTTGGACGGGCGAGGCATCCGCGGGGGCGGTAGCAGCGCGGGGGCGTGGCAGAGGCGCGCGGCGGGCGCGGGTGCGGGGGGCGGGAGCGGCGGCGCGGGCGCCTGGCACGGTCAGCGCGTCACGCGGGTGAATCAGCGCGCTCTGACGCACGCGTGCGCGCGCCGCGCCGCGCCGCGCCGCGCCTCGCGAGCGGTGGCGCGAGGCGCTGTCAGCCAGCCAGCTCCGCCCGGGGCTTCCAGGAGACGCGGGCGGCGGCGGCGGCGGTGGCCCGACCGGTCCGTTGCGGCAGGCTCCGCCGCGCCGCGCCGCGCCGCGCCGCCCCCGCCGCCGCCCGCTTTTCTTCGTAACGATGCGCTGCAGTCACGTACGCGCCGGCCGGCCGGTCGGGCGCAAGGTTACCGTGAGATTGAATCACCAGGACCCGCAGGCGCCCCAGCGTCCTCCAGCGTTGTTGCCGAGGCTCTCAAGATTCCTGTTTGTTTAGCTTACGGAGGGATTACAAATACATTAGGTCTTGAAAATTAGGTTTTCTCATTTTCTGGTATCTTTTTCATCCATTTAGTTGATGGAGAGAGAAATCTTTTACAAAATGTTAAATCTCTACAGTTTATTACGAATGTTTTTATTTAGTATTTTATTATTACTATTTCCCCTCTACATCACGACTACAGGTGTTATGAATCGGCTGAATATTTAGCCACGTTCTTACTCAAATTTTGCGGAACAAATCCCAGAGCTCGGATAACTATCGGTACGACCTGTGCTTTTACGCCCCATATTCGGCAGATCTCGATTTCCAAACCCTTGTATTTAAGACGTTTTCCTGCCTCCTTGGTAACTACGTTTATTATTATTATTATTATTATTATTATTATTATTATTATTTTATTTTTATTATTATACCTCTATATCACGACTAAAGATGTTATGTAACGGCTGAATATAAAATCTACTCCAGGTTGCAACCAGCTACCTAAGGAGCAGATTCGGTGAATATCAGTGCCTCTACAATACTTTACGCAAAATGTGGGGTGTTCCAAATAAAGCAATTTCTTGCACTTCCCAGTCTTTTGAAATACCTGGGAGTTTAGACAAGTTCTTACTCAAATTTTGCGGAACAAATCCCAGAGCTCCGATAACTATCGGGACGACCTGTGCTTTTACGCCCCACATTCGGCTGATCTCGATTTCCAAACTCTTGTATTTAAGACGTTTCTCTGCCTCCTTGGTAACGACGTTTTGATCGCAAGTTACAGCAACGGCATTTATCATCTTGGGAAATTTTGAGAACCGCTTTATCATAATGTCGTGTTCTCAAGGCCTGATCTTGGGCAGCTATTACAAGTGCTTCCGATTCTGGCTTGATCCTTCCCCTTTTAAACCACATAAATGATTGATCTTTATTGATCTGCACCTTGTCCATTCTTTTTAGATATTGTCCGTGGAGTGGTATTATTATTATTATTATTATTGTTATTGTTATTATTATTATTATTATTATTATTATTATTAGCCTGTTCACATTCCTTAGTAGAACAAAGGCCTTTTACATTGTAAGGCTTTCTAAATAAACTATATAACTTGTTAGTTATTATTATAATCAAATTTTATGTTCGCTTCTCACTGGTCCCTCCTTTTTGTTCATGACTAATTATCAAATTGCTATCACTTTTCATTATCACTTCACTTCAAGTAAAGTGATTTTTTATTCATCTTTCTTACATTCCAATTTGTGTGAAAACAAATCATTTGTGAAAATATTAAAATATTTTTTACAAATGATTTGGAAAAGGATAAAATATTTTCTGTCGTGATGTCACCTTCATAATTTGGGAAGAAACATTGTAACTGGAGATTTTTCTTTCTTCTTCAGCGTGATAAACGAACCACTGAGAGATACATCAGTGTCCATGCAGATGTCAATCAAACAAGCATTCTTGTATAGGTATGGTTCTAAATTAGTGTCAAATGCATTACTATTTGCGAGGTAGATTATTAAATGTTACAATACATGAATAGATGTAAGTAATAGATGTATCGATGCCACACTAAATACGTATATGAAGATACAGGAGTGGTCATCTTCTTTTCCATCAATTATGAAAGGTAAACGTGCACTATCCAAGACACATTTTATTATAAAGATGTCAGTAGCCTAAAGCGAAAAAGTTATGAAAGTTAGGATTACTTGCGCATTTTTCTCTGACACATCAGCGTCAGTTTCCATTCCATTCGTTCTCCTGACATTTTTTTTTGTTATTGAAGGTCACATCAACTACTAGGTCATTAGCGACCACTATTGAATGTAACATTATGGTATGAAGATGAAACGATGTGGTGATGATAGGGGGCGAAAGGACGAACACATACAACCATGCCCGAGGGGGGACTCGAGCCCGTGACCCCACGCTCCAAGATCACTACGGCGCTACTGACATAGTGATCTCGGCGAAGGGGCCGACTCTACATTTTTATGAAAGAAATATATACCCGATTGAGAATTACATCTTTCTGGATTTTAGTCTTGTGGCTTTTGAAGGAAGAAAATTACGTTCAATGGAGATGAAAATATTATGTTATTATTAATGAATTGTTAATTATTTAATAATTTACCCCAATTAACAGTATAATTTCTATGAGACGCTTGAGAAAAATGTCAAAATGTTTGTGCATGTCAACGAAGTTATCCGACAATTTGTTTCTTCCGTTGGTCAATTTTGCAAACAAAATAGTAATTTTCTTTCAGTTTCCTCATAATTTTTACTTTCCCGTATACATACGTATATACGGAGTAATAGAGGTGGTATAGGGAAAGTTATGTAATGCGGCGTGAAAAAACGGCGGATTTTCTCCAGTTCTCTTACAGTTGTGGATTCCCTTAAAGAGAGCGACCTTCCTTTGTGACTCAAGTAGCATTGCCATTTCACTGTCTGAGGTCAGTGAAGGAAATCATGACTACAACAGCGGAAAACACAGTTCCCTATTCGTGAACAGGTGGAATCATCGGCAGACTCTCCCGTGCCATTCGTAAACTAAAATTTTAATGAAAAGGTGCCATTTCTGTTTCCATGTATATTCAACATCTGTAATAAATGACAAAAGGATGCCCTAGTTATTCTAAAAATTAAAAATGTATTTATATCCTTTAAAATTGGATTAGTAAAGTGATGGATCATTTGAGGGCCGTAACCAATTTTATTTAAAAATAAGTGTTGTCAAATTATTTCAACGATAACAATGGAAATCATCATTATCCGTTTACTAAATATGTAAACAACGGGAATTTAGAGTGGTGAATGGTAGACACGGTAAAATAGTGTGATATTTTTAGTAATGAATTGATTATGGACACCTAATGAATTTTCGTAACTATAATTAAAATTCCAAAGTAACAGGGAGACCGGATGTCACGGGGTAAAGAGTGAGACACAGATAGGTGATTATCGAATCAAGAGAAATGGAGATATTAAACATGGAGGGGAGTGACTCGAAACTTAGAAAGAAGGAACGATTTTTAGATAAATACTGCACATCAAAAAGAGAAAAAGACGGCTAACGAACTGCCGGGGGAGATCAGCTCGAACTGTGGTCGCGAATGGATGGTTAGAACGCGGTAGTGAAAATAAGTTTAGAATTTGATTGTGAACGGACGTGAGTGATAAAAGTAAACGTATGTGCGGAGATATTGCACGTTTATATGTTAGTAGGGTAAGAATTTTAGAATGGCGAAGAATTTTTACTCAACGAGACCAACGACACGTGGAAGGACATCGCTGAGGACCGGAGGGAATGGCAGAAAACAACGTTCTTTTTTTCTATGTTGCGATATATTTCATCATTGCTTCGTAATTTCCAAAATTCCGTACTTTTTCTGTTTTATGTTTAATAATATTCTTATTGTAATATAGTCCAGTCAAACGGTGCCCAAAAATGGCAAATAGCGGAAAGTTTTGGTGTAGCTTTGATTTTTGGGCCTTATATGTTTTTGGGGTCGCTGAACACGAATATCAGGTTTGTCAACAAACATTTTGCCCTGAAACAGTTTTTTTTCGCAAAAAGTGTTAAATCTCCGTCATTTTTCAGTCTTCTCAAAATAACTCCAAAATCATCTACTTTTTGTAAACAAAGGTCGTGTATGAAATGAAAGAAAATAAAATTGCCTACATTTTATGTCTTAAGGATTTTTTTCTCCAACGTACCATTTAGCCGCTAGAACAACGTGAATTTTGGTGTTTTTATGAAGAAAATGTTGAAAATGGGATTCACTCAACATTATCACAATGTAGCTCGAGAACTACGCAAACTACGCAAACTAGTGGTGCTACAGAATGGCACAGACTTTCCCGTATTAGTTTTCTATTTCCTTGGGTCTTCGCTAGCTATTCGGAATTGCCACATACTCTTTCTTGCCAGCTAGCATCTATCACCGCCAAAAGTACATTATTTTGTGTCATTTTCTTAATTTTTCGGTTTCTTATTGGTAGAACGAAAATATTAACTTTATAATATTAAAGAACACAAAAACCTAGCCGTAAATGACAATTTTCTTTTAAAAATTATGTGCCGTTTAAAGAAAATGGCGTTTTAGCACAACTAAAACTGCAAAATTTGAAGCTCATTTTCACAGAAAAGTTTTGAGTTTTCAAAATATTTTATTTTAAGCACATACACTCACAAATATAATAATGTTTACAAATTGCTGGTAATGTGCATATTAAAGATGCGAGAGATCTATCAAAACAATTACAATTATGTAATTTTTGAAATAACAAAAAAAAACTCAAAATAAACTTTTCGTCATATTAAAGAGTGTAATTAGCACTATCTGATACAAAAGTTTCAAGAAAAAATTTTCCGTCATTTATGAGAAATTGGCGTTTGAGCATTTCTGAAAATGCCGAAATTTCAGCTACTTTTCACAGAAAACGGTAGTGTTTTCGAGAAACTTTACTTGACGTTATTTAAAGCATATATACTCGTAAATAAAATAATGTGAAAAAATCGCCGATAATGTAAATATTAACGACGTGAGATACAAGTAAAAAAATTACATTTTTGTAATTTTTGAAAAAACAGTGGATAGACCAATATGGCTTTTATGTCACCTGATAGAGTACATTTACCAATATCCGTACCAAAAGTTTAAAGAAAAAATTTGGAGCCGTTTTTGAGAAAATCTTGTTTTTGTAATTTTTTAAAATTGCACATATTCCAGGCAATATTGCACGAAAACTACTAAAATTTTAGAAACACTTACACGATCCTTATGAAAGAACTCCATTTGAAGAACAATTTTTATTTGAAGGAAAAATCTCTATCTTCAAATTTGTAGCTGGAGAAAGTCGCCGAAAAAAATTCAATCTTTCGAAATTTTCGAAAATTCAGAGTTATTCGTGAAAATAGGACCTATGCCATGTTAATAAGTGTATTTTACTCTATTCATACAAGAGATTTAAAGAAAAAATTTGGAGACGTTTTTTAAAAAAATTTTGAAAATCCGCGGGGGGCTTCATATAAAGTTCTCTCAAATTTTGAAGAATCTTTTTCAAAATCTCAAAACTTCGACTAGAATTAGATCGACCAGGGAATATCCGTTTTGGAAGAAATCGTACGTATGATTTAGGAGCTAGCAGTGTTCACAGACGGACAGACTGACAGACAGACGGACGTTTTCCTTTCAATTGGTTTTTACTTTCCCGTAAACGTACGTATACACGCAGTGATATACGTAGTATAGGGAAAGTTATGTAATGCTGCGCGAAAAAATGGCCAATTTTCGGCGGAAAAAAATTAATTGCCGGGCCGTGAAAACGAATAAGTGGATAAAACCAGTTGCAAAATTGAGAAAAAAAAAGTCCCCTAACACGTGGTGTAGCCAGAAACCCTGTTTTCTAGGTCCTTGATACCGTAAACCCAATTGAAAGGAAAACGTCCGTCTGTTCGTCCGTCCGTCCGTCTGTCCGTCCGTCTGTCTGTCTCTCCGTCTGTGAACACTGCTAGCGCCTAAACCATACCTGAGCCATTCCACGTCAAATCGCACAAGAGTTGACACGACATTTTTTAAAATGTACGATATTTTGTTTCTTAAGTCTGGACATCAAAAAAGGAGACACGTATTTTTTTATTTGCCTGAAAATTGATTATTTGTGTAATTATGGCTATATTAAATTGTGGAATTTACAGCTACTTCACAAATAAGATCAATTATCTCTCTGAATGTACTAAATATAAAAATTTCTGGGTTGTGTCATTTAATACTTTGAAGTGTGTATTTTATTCCTCTGTAAATAAATTTTTCAAAAAATTTTTTTTTCATTTTCAAAAATGTATTTTTTTCAAAAAATGTAAAATTTCTATATAAACTCGATGAGATAAAAATTGGAAAAAATATAGGCGTGTTCCTTGTTCAATTTTCTATAAAATACAACAAGAAAAAAGTGGGCACTCCGCACATACAGTTCTAAGAAAATAAATTCTAAGTATGAGGGCGCGCTCTGCCTACCCATGCACTAACGAATTGTGTTCGGCCAGTCTTTGATGCAAGTGCTGAAGAACTAAAAAAAGGAATAACTGTCTGCCTGATAAGGGTTTCAAGAGTTATTAATATTTCAGATTTTCACTCTGCCCCCAGAATGTATGACATTATGTCATACATATTTTTGTGGGTAAAATCGTGTGTGTCTTGTGGGTCACCTATGTTCTTATGAGTGAAAACGAAACGAATTGAAATACGAGCCATTCCACGTCAAATCTCACTCGAATTGACATGACTATTTAAAAAAATAAATGACACGAATATATGGCATTCATTCTGGACATCAAAAAAAGAGGCACGTGTTTCTTTATTTACCTGAAAATTGTTTATTTGTGTAGTTTTGCCTATATTAAATTTTGAAATTTACGCGTACTTTGCAAAACATGATTAATTGACGCTCTGAATGTACTTGACATAAATATTACTGGTCTATTTCGTTTAATTTTTTGAGATGTGTATTTTATTGATCTGCAAATTACTTTCTCAAAAAATAAATATTTCATTAAAAAATTGTAATTTTTTTAAAAAACGAAAATTTCTTAATGAACTCTCTCAGATTAAAATTTGAAAAAATTGGCATATTTCTTGTTTAATTTTCTACAACACATAACAAGAAAAAATTAGGAACTCAACACGTAGAGATAAAAAAATAAATTGTAATTATAGTATTCGGGCGCTTGGTTCCTTCCCCTGCACTAACAAATTGTGTTCGAACAGTCTTGGATACTAATGCCGACGAACAATAAAAAGAATGTCCCTCTGCCTGATTTGGGTTTCAAGAAACATTAGTAAATTTATGTTCACTCTTTCCCCAGAAGGGATGGGTGACAGCAAAACGAATGCTTTTCCTCGTGTCAGCGAAACGAATTTTACTGCGAGTCCCTTTGCGTCCTAGGGACGGGGTGCCCTCCTGACCTTGCTCGTGAAGTACAATCGACCACTTGTCGAGGGACATGGTGAAATTTTCTCAACACTAGTCGCAATACGCAATACTTATGAAGACAAGAGTGCTATGAATCGTGTGTACACGATGCAACATGAGTGGCGATCAGCGTATGAGATAGA
Source organism: Acheta domesticus (assembly GCA_031308135.1). NCBI lineage: Eukaryota > Metazoa > Arthropoda > Insecta > Orthoptera > Gryllidae > Acheta > Acheta domesticus. The sequence continues at coordinate 222,969,270 of JAHLJT010000631.1, forward strand.
TGTTTCAATCCATTTAAACTTTCTGATCACGATTTTTAAAAAAGAAAATCTCCAAGACTCGTAAACCACCATGCTGGTGAATTTACAGGAGTCATTAGATTGGCGAATTTGTGATTCATTTCGGAAGAAAGGGAATCGGCTTCCAAAACGGCCTTTTCTTAATGAAGATAGCATCGAGATCAGTGGCTCCCGTGGCATTAACGAAAGTAGCGGAACGTCCAGTGAAAAAAGTGGAAATCAAGGAAGTGACAATTTAAGCTCTTCAGATAGTTCGTCAAGTGTCTGCGAAATGAATAAAGAGAAGATAAACATGAGTTTAATTGCAATACGAGAAACCCCCGCCATGAAAAGAAAATTGGAACAAAATGGCATCCCCATGAGAAATTTTCGAAAGTACAAAGTGCCAACACAGATAATTTTTTTCACATTGAAGATCCTTCTACGTCCGTCGAAAAATCAGACAAAGATACTATTTAGTAACTTATCAATTACTTTCACTCGATGACATGACGTTGAAAATTTAAATTTTGAAAATTTTTGAAAGTTGGACATACAATAAAATTAAACGACTTTTTTGCAGCAACCGAACGCATGATAAAGTGTCTAAAACGTTGGCTGAAGAAAATGAAATTTTGTTCAGAACTGAAGTAAATTCGGTAAGGCATTAAAACTGTGCATTGTGACGAAAGTTCAGGAATTCTATAGTACGCGAGTTCTTGTATTTAAAGTGAGTTGTGAGGGACCAGAAAATTTCAAAATATCAGTCAAAACCTGAATCAAGAATCCGTCATTTAATTATTTATAAATTTATAAATTAATTATAAATATATTAATATTATTTATATGTATATTAATACACATAAATATTATTATTTATAAATTCAATCATGAAGTTTCACCACCTCAAAAAGTACTTAAATTACTGCTTCATCCAAAGAAACCGACGACCAGTAACGCAAAAAACGTGTCTATTGCAGCAATCTATTAAACACTGGTTCGTAAAATATTAATATCTTTTAAAGTTACTGAGATCCCACTTTGATTTTTTCTGGACTTATTATCAATACTCTAGTGCGTTTATAAATATTTTTTAAATTATTTTAGCTCATCGAGTTTACAAAATATTCAATTTTCAAAATTTCATTTTTTTTTAAAATTGAAAATTCAAAAAATTAAATATTTTGTAAAATCTTAAAATTAAACATGTTTTTATATTTCGAATGGAATTTGAACGGAATTTCTATAATTGGTGTATTCAAATATATGATATTTTTAAGTTAGTGATGCGCGTCATTTTTAGCAAATTTCATTATACAATATTTCCGAAAATAATAAAGTTAGAAAAAAATAAAAATACACGTGTTCACTTATTTGATCCATATAACAAATAGAAAAAATTAGAAAATAATTAAAAATATGAAGGTGAAATTTTGGTCTTTTTCGTGCGATTTGACGTGGAATGGCTCACCTACGATTTCTTCCAAAATGGATATTCCCTAGTCGATTTGATTCTAATCGAAGCTTTGAGATTCTGGAAAAGCTTCTTCAAAATTTGGGGATACTTTATATGAACCCCCCGGGCATTTTCAAAATTTTCTCAAAAACAGCTCGAAAATTTTTCTTTTAATTTCTTGTATGAATAGAGTAAAATACACATATTAACATGGCATAGGTCAGATTTTCACGGATAACTGAAGTTTCGAAAATCGTGAAAGTTCAAATTTTTTTCGTCGTCTCTCTCCAACTACAAAATTGAAGATAGAGATTTTTTCTTTAAATAAAAATTTGTTCTCCAAAGTGAGTTCTATCATTAAGGTCATCTACATTTTTTGAAAACTTCAGTGTTTTTCGCGCAATATGCGTGCAATAATATTAAACTTTTGGTAGGGCTAGGGGTAAATGTACTCTATCAGATGATATACAAGCCATACTGGTCTATCGGTGGTTTTTTTAAAAATTACAAAAATGTAAATTTTTTTATTTATCTCTCACGTCGTTAATATTTACATTATCGGTGATTTTTTCACATTATTATATTTACAAGTACATGTGCTTTAAATAATGTCGAATAAAGAGTCTCGAAAACACAACCGTTTTCTGTGAAAAGTAGCTGAAATTTCGGCATTTTCAGAAATGCTCAAACGCCATTTTCTCGTGTATGGCTGCAAATTTTTTCTTCAAACTTTTGTAACGGATAGTGATAATTACACTCTTTAGTATAGAGTAAAGTTTATTTTGAGTAATTTTTTTGTTTTTTCAAAAATTACATAATTGTAATTTATTTTGAAAACTCAAAGATTTTCTGTGAAAATGAGCTTCAAATTTCGCACTTTTAGTAGCGGTAAAACGCCATTTTCTCTTAAACGGCACATAATTTTTAAAAGAAAATTGCCATTTATGACTAGGTTTTCGTGTTTTTTAATATTCTAAAATTAATATTTCCGTTCTATCAATAGGAAACCGAAATATTAAGAAAATGTCAATAGCATATTATGCAATTAGTTTATAACGTTGTCCTTATTTTACACGAATAAGAAGATATTACCGAACGAACGACGTTAGAAGTGAGTTGACATTATAAACTACTATTTTTTGTATATCAGTATTATAAGGATTTAAGGAAGCGAAATTAATTGTGTTAAGTTGTAATTCGTAGTTGTAGTAGATCTTAAATTCATGTTTTGTCATGAATGCTACCTAAGCAACTAATTTGTTTACAAATGGCAATTAGTTTGAAAGTCGTGATTCAAACATAATGGATTTGCCTAGAGAAATTGTGGAAGAATCTGCAAAAGCAGAAAATGCTCTGATTCCGAAAAAGTCTTGCAAACTTTATGAGAAAGAGTACTTAAAGTTTAGGAAATGGATGGATAAAAAATATTCAAATTTATTATGCAAAGCTGCTGTTCTTTCCTATCTATCGGAGCAGTTTGGTTAAGTTAGTATAATGCACATGCTAGAATAAAGACGTTTGTTAATTTAATGCATGCTTCTTTAAACATTAAGTCCACAGCATGTAAAGCGTCGACACTATGGTGGACTTATTCCAAATTGAAGCAAATGCTAAAGATCAAAGAGAATATTGTTATTGGAACTTTTGATAAAGTAAGTTTACTTATGAAACACGTAAATGTGGGATATCAACCTATAAAGGCAATGGTATTTTCCCAACAAGATGTAAACACATTTCTTACAAAAGCTGATGATGAAACTTTTCTTTTAATGAAGGTATAATAATGACAGTGGCAATAATAGTTAAGATTTATTTATTAACTGCTGTATTGTATTAATAACTGGTATGATTTTCAGGTTGTTGCTATTTTTAGCGTATTTGGTGCTTGTAGACGTGTCGAATTGTATAATTTGTGCATCAACGATGTGAAAGAATAAGATTCTGTTTTGATAGTAAACATTAAAGCGACAAAATATGACAAGCCCGGAATATTTACTATCGTATCCAGTGAAGAATTTAATTATGTTGAAGTATGTAAAAAATACATTTCCTTAAGACTCTTACATGTTAAACACAAAAAACTTTTTTGTTTTACAATCATGGCAAATGCAGCTGTAATCCAATTGGTATCAATACATTTGCGAAAATGCCAAAAAATATTGCAATTTTTTTAAAATTCTTAAATGCAGAAAAGTACTCTGGTCATTCGTTTAGGAGAACATCCGCGACGTTTCTCGCAGATAATGGTGGTGATAACACTACATCTAAACGTCATGGAGGATGGCGGTCTACAAGTGTAGCCGAGTATTCATCGAAGAATCGGTGAATAACAAGATTCAAATAGCTAACAAGATATTGGTTAGTGCAGAAAGCAAAGAAAAAACAAGCATTTTAGATATAAATGCATGTTCTGGAGTGTCACTGAGCAATTTATCAAATTGTACACTTAATGTACATGTTCACAAGAATTAATTTGATGTTTTTTTGTTGTTCTTATTATGTTGTTCTTGTTATATTACCAAATAAAACAAAATATAATTTTAAAGGAGTAATAAATTAATAAATCAGTTTTTAAAAGTAAGTTTTTTCATAACGCATTTGATTTTACTGCGAACACTGCAATCTATTTATATGGTACCACTACCTTCTTTAAACTCCATAACTGAAAATATATAGGTGCCGTGACTATTACGTCAGTGATGGCTCATATTTCGTGCAGAAATAGCGATTGATTCGTGCAATAATATGCCATACTATGAACGATTTTGTTAATGTAAAAGGGTTGTTTATAATACTGGTATACAAAAAAATGTACTTTTGGCGGTGATAGATGGCAGCTGGCAAGAAAGAGTATGTGGCAATTCCATATACCTAGCGAAAACCCAAGGAAATAGAAAACTAATACGGGAAAGTCTGTGCCATTCTGTAGCACCACTAGTTTGCCTTTGGGTTCGAGGCGCGGTAGCGGCAACTACAAATAAAACTAAAATATTAAAGATATAGATTTTTTCCTGAATGAAATCAGTTCCTTAAAGATAGATTTTGAAGGAAGGTCATAAACAATTTTCTGACAATTTGAGTATTTTTCGCGTAATTTTGCGTGAAAATACGGGCTAGAAAGTACGTGCCGTTTTAGCACCACGAGTTTTATTGGCTGCAGCGTGTTTACGTTCTCGTGTATATTCAGAATTAGTGAAGCGAAGTACTTTAAGAACATGAACAATTAAAATATCTGAGGAAGGAACAGTAAGACACACACACACACACACACACACACACAAACACACACAGGGGTCCAAGGGGATGTCAGGCGATTACAAGACACGCTGAAGTCTCTTAGCCTCTCCATCCCAACTCCGCTCTCACCTTCAAGAGGTGGACCCTGTCGAGTCGAGTAACCCGTGCCAAGGTTGTGGTAACCAAACCCTTCGGCGGTACGGGTCGACCAAGAGACGAGAGATGGGGGTTCTGGCAATTCACTCTGTCAGAATGGCACGTAACCGCCATACTGGAGTGCCCCGAAAGTATTCCGGGATACGGTCTGGTTGGTTACAACCCTGGCCCCGGGTAAAGGGTGAAGCCGGGGGAGCCTGTAACCCCTAAGCGACGTGTCCCTGGGTGGCGAACAGGGGAGGAATCTCTAGATATAGAGGTCAAGAGGCAATTAAAATACCTCTCACGGACCAACAGGCGGGGAAGGACACCCCAGTCAAAAAACCAGCATGGAAGGTTTTTTGGGATCTCAGTCTACGGTGCAGGGGCCCGGATCCCCAGTACCGGCGTCTGTTCGCAGTGAGCAAGCGGGCTCCCAGGCGTCGTCAACCAGTAACCGCAGTACTTCAGCAGTGGACCACTTGGCTGCTTTAGTATCTGTCGCTACAAGTGATGATCTTGCGAAGCAACAGGCATTGTGTAGCTTTGAAAAGAAAATAACCGAGCTTCTCAACTTCGTTAAGCCTCGCCATAATGTTCATGGTGAGATCAATTGATTGGCGTATTCGATCCAGACGCACTTTAACGAGGTGGTAGCACTGCAAAAAGGATCATCCAGCCCAGATCCTCAGTGCGCCAAAGTTGTATCGAAAGAAGAGTGCACCCAGACATCCCCTGAGAAGGTGGCTGCGGGAGTACTCAAAACGAAAAATGATCCTCCGGATCATTACCGGAGCACCCAGGTGCCCAAGGTAAGAATGGAGACTGCGGAAAACGCAGAAAAATTCGGCCAAAAGCACCCTCTCCGGAAATGCCACGAGAAGAGCCTGTAGTGGCACGTGAAGAGCCCGAGTGTCAGGTGGTCACTCGTAAGAAGAGAAAACATAAGCGTTCTAAAACGCGGAAAAGGCCACCCAGACCAGATGCCCTGATGACCAAAAGAAGGAGGACGCGCTGACGTACGCGGACATCCTAAAAAAATGAAAGCTGACCCTGAGCTTAAGGAGCTGGGTGAGAATGTCACGCGCATCCGGAAGACAGCTGGCGGCGATCTTCTTCTGCAACTGAAGCGGTCTGCCGGAGACCAAACTGCAGATTTTCAGTCCTCTCTAAGGAAGGTGTTTGGTTCGAACGCCGATGTGAGGGCGCTCACTCACACCGTGACCATTGAGGTGAAGGACCTGGATGAGGTCACAACTAAAGAGGAAGTGCATAGGGCTCTGGTGGACAATCTTCCCGAAGCCAGTGATCTCCCAGCTACTGAGGTCAAATCTTGAAGACCAGCCTACTGTGGAACGCAGGTGGCAATAGTCAGCCTTCCTGCTATGGTGGCTAACAAGTAACCATCCGTAAAGTAAAAATAGGATGGGTGTACCGCGCTCTGAGAGAGAAGAAGGTCCCTCTGAGGTGTTACAGATGTTTGGATTTTGGACACCTCAGAAAAACATGCAAAAGCTCACATTACCGGTCCAACTTTTGCATGAATTGTGGTGGTGAGGATCACCTTGTTAAGGCATGTAAAATGACGCAAAGTGTTTGCTTTGTGAAGAAAACGGGAAACAAGGCAGACATGCTACTGGGTGCAGCAGGTGTCCATCGTACCAAAAAGCGCTCAAGGTAATAACGGATCGAAAATGAAAATTTTACAACTTAATCTCAACCATTGTGCAGTTGCCCAGGATATCCTGGCACAGTCGGTAAGGGAATGGGAGGCTGATTTAGCAATAATTTGCGAACAGCATAGAAACCGTGATGATACAGCGTGGTTATCTGACCTCCACAACAAGGCGGCAATCTCGGCCTGTGGAAAACACTCATTCCAGCAAGTAATAACGAGATCCGGAGCTGGATTTGTGTGGGTAAAAATCAACGGTGTCTACATCTATAGCTGTTATGCCTCACCAAATGCGACAATGGACGAGTTTGAGCAGTTCCTCGACCGCTTAGTGTATGACGCAAGAGGACGAAGCCCGTTGGTGATAGCGGGAGACTTCAAAGCCTGGGCGGTCGATTGGGGTAGTTCGTCCACTAATGAGCGAGGTCGAGCGGTTCTGGCATCCCTCTCTCTTCTGAATGTAGAGCTCGCCAACACAGGAGACACATACGCCTTTCGCAGAGGGGGCGTGGGATCTGTTGTGGATCTGACGTTCATGTCAGATAACCTATTGAGAATGGGAGTGTCCTGGAGAGTTAGTGAGCACCATACCCATAGTGACCACCAGGCACTTTTGTTCGAGGTGAAAAATCAACGGAAGGATAGTTTTGCACCGAAATATCAACTAGCTAGGTGGAAAGCAAAAATGTTTGACGAAGAAGTTTTCCGACTATGTTTGGAGACGATAGTACCAATAGGTACTGCAGATGACAAAGCAGGGCAGGTTATAAAATGGGTAACCAAAGCCTGTAATGCGGCTATGCCTAGACGGGGCGCAACCATTCGACGCTCACCAGTTTACTGATGGAATGAGAAAATAGCCCAATTACGCCGGCAGTGCCTCCGAGCCAGGAGAGAGTACCAGAGAGCTCGTGGCAGAGACATCTTTCTACAATTGCAAGAGCAATATAAACTCGCTCGAAGGCAGTTGAAGATTGAAATCCGCAAGAGCAAACGCATATGCGCCAAAAGTCTGTGTGACGAGGTGGAAAAAGACCCATGGGGTAAGCCGTACAAGATGGTCATGAGTAGGTTGAGACAGTGGCACCTACGCTCTCCAACTTGCCCCAACGTGTTGCTCAAAATTGTGACAGCCTTATTCCCGACGCACCCCGTTGAAACAGTTAATACAGCGTTATCTGACGTAGAAATAATTCCTCCATTCACGCAGGAAGAAGTTCTGCACGCAATCAGAAGAATCGGCAACACAAAGGCTCCCGGACCGGATAACATTCCCAATATTGCCCTCAAGACTGCGATACTCGACCACAACGACATCTTTGTGGATCTCTACTCTTCTTGCTTGAGAGAAGGGGTGTACCCAGAAAGATGGAAAAAACGTCTGGTGCTCCTCCCTAAGGGGAATAAATCTCCTGAAGATCCATCGTCATACCGGCCACTGTGTATACTTGACACAGCTGGCAAGGTTCTGGAGAGAATTATTAGTACCAGGCTGGAGAAAGCTGTAGAGAAAGGAGGAGGCCTTTCGGAAAACCAGTATGGTTTCCGCAGAGCCCGCTTGACAGCTGACGCCGTCCAGTTTGTCATTAACACCATCCGACAAGCAATTGGAGAACTAGATGGAAGGGAGGCCCGAAACAGTACTGTGCTGTCGTTACGTTGGACATTAAGAATGCATTCAACTCGGCCAGGTGGAGTAATATTCACCTAGCTCTCCACCGATTTAAGGTACCAACGTATCTGAGGAAGATTGTGGCTGAGTATCTGAGTAATAGAGCCCTGATCTACCATACAGATAATGGGCCGAGGGTACACAATGTCACTGCTGGTGTCCCACAAAGGTCGGTATTGGACCCACTATTGTGGAATATGATGTATGACGAGGTCCTTCGGCTTCCCCTCCCAGAAGGCACCAATATCAGTGCTTTCGCGGACGACATTGCTATCGTAGTCGTTGCAAAATATACTGAGGAAATTGTGTACATTTGCAACGAAGTGATCGCTATTGTTAGTCGGTGGTTGAAGTCCTCAGGGCTGCAGTTAGCTGAGCACAAGACTGAGGTTATCCTGGTCACTAGCAGGAAAAAGAGAGAAACCATCACTATCAAAGTTGGAGGCCACCGTGTTTAATCCCAGCCGTCAATCAAATATCTTGGTATCATGATTGATGCCCGTCTGACATTTGCGGATCACCTGAGGTATGCCAGCAATAAAGCGGCGGTAGTTAATGCTGCACTGTCGAGGCTAATGCCCAACATAGGGCCCTGTCAGGAGAAACGGAAGCTTCTGGCCTTGGTTGTCAGGTCAGTCTTGCTCTATGGAGCCCCATTATGGGCCAACTCTACGTCAACAAATGGCTACGTCCGAGGGATGGCGTCGGTGTACAGGTTATCAGCATTGCGGGTAGCTTGTGCATTCCGCACTGTATCAAACGATGCAGTGTGTGTCATCGCGGGGATGCCTCCGGTCGATATCGTAGCGCAGGAGAGACGGAGGTGATATCACAAAGAAGAGGAGAATCCAAACTGCTCGACAACACTGCTTGAATGGCAGGATCGCTGGGACAAGTCCATTAAAGGAAGATGGACGTACCGCATGATTCCCTCCATTGCACCGTGGATCAACCGTAAACACGGTGAAGTAAACTTCTGCCTGACTCAGCTGTTGTCTGGACATGGATGCTTCCTGGCATATCTCCTTAGGTTTAAGTTGGAGGATACCCCCTTCTGTCCACTATGTGAACCTTCTGTCGAAGACGCCGAGCATGTGTTTTTCGAGTGCCCGCGATTCCATCTGCAGCGACGGCACGTTATGAGTATACTCGGGATCGACCCGCTGACACCCGAAGCAATGGTCGGGTGCATGCTCGCCTCAGATACCAACTGGGCTGCGGTGAGCGCATATGCGCAGACCACAACAGCTGAGCTCAGGAGAATAGAAAGGGATAGAAGGGTTGTCGACTGATACTCCTTGGATCCTTCCTACGATCTGGGGAAGAGAAGTGGCTTGTGACTGAGCCACTTTGATCCACTCCCCGTGATGTAATGCCTAATGGCGGTTCCGCAGGGAGGATGGAGGAGAAGGGAAGTGGTTTTAGTGAGTAAAAGTCTCACACTATCATGTGGTACGGGCCAAACGGTGTCTTTAGATGATTTCCACCTACCCTCGTAAAAAAAACAAACACACACACACACACACACATGATATATGGTATAAGTCCCTACTGTACTTACTATATTTGAAACTGCAATTGAGAATATGGATGTGGAAATACTCTCTGTAGCCACGGAAATAATGTACGTTTCATCAACATATCAATTCTTGCAAATAAAGTCTATTAGATATTAAATAATAATCGAAAAGACGTTTTACTTTTAGGAAATGTAATGAGTAAACCTCGGAATTTTAGGCAAAAAAAAGTGATGATTTAGGCACCCAAATTAGGTCACAAAATGAAGTTAGGCACCATTAGGCATTAAAAGCAACGTTTCAGGCATTTAAAGTAGCTTAGAAAATGATTAAACCAAGCATTTTAAAACAGACAAGAAAATTTGTTTCTGGCATTTGAAACTGATCACAAAATAATTCAAATTCATTTAAATGAAACATTTTTTATTATTCAGAAAAGTCAAGTATTTTCAAATGTAACTTCATGCATATCATTTCATTCACTTTCATAATTAGCAGCATAGTATACAATCATGACTTTCGCCAAATTTTCTTCGGTAAGGCTGTGTCTTATTTGTTAAAATAATTTGAACGCTGATTAGGCCATTTCCACTCACACATTCACTGTATGAGCAAAATTAAATTAAATCACATTTCTCATGCCCATTCTTGTGGAACTTTCACACACTCTCCCACCAAAATTTGTACCACACGGCCCATTACAACAAATCCAGGATTTTCTTATTACGCTCTCCCATTTGCACTTTCCTTTGTCCCCAACGCTTCCCTTAGCAGCACTAATTTTCACTTCGCTTCACTTCACTTGCACCAGTGACACGATCTGTCCAAGGATTTCCTTTGCGTTCCAGCTTGGTTATTGTTAAGGAATGAAAAATGTGTATTTTTCTGGGTCATATTATGTAAGCTTTGCCTGTACAACGTGTAGTGTACCTGAGCCTTTCCTCGTCGGGTTTGCACATACGACGCGCCGCGGCGATAAGCTTCAATTTGTCAACAGGGCAGCTGCACCGGGAATGGATGCAATTGCTTAAGGGTGAAAACCCTTTTTTTTTTACTTGCAGAACTCCTTACGTTCGGTATGTTGGGTGAGAGATTTTGGAGCGTAATTGATTGTGTATTCAATCAGGAAATATTCGTGTTTCGGAAAATTCGGGAAAGTATTTGCGATTCGGTACAATAAATTTAAGAAAATTGACCAATTAATTAGTGTTTCCTGGCACGTTAACTGCTATGGTCGTTATTCCCTGAACTGTAGTACATGTTTTATCACGGACGTTGCGATATTCTTCCTCAGCTGGATGGAGAGATCCGGCGCCGACCTACGCATCGGCTTGCGGGGTTTTCCACATCAATGTATCTCCCATCAGCGAGGCACCTCCCCAGCTGGCAGACGCTCTAGCTCTCGACTAATCTCTCGACATGTGTGGTAATGTAAAGAATGTGTGTGTGAGTAAGGGGTGAAGATAGAACAAGGAAGAGGAAGGAAAGATCGCGTGCGGCCCATGGCCCATTCGGTAGGTTTGCGTGGTGTTGATTAGAGAAATCACGGTAAACTACCGATCAGAGCAGTCGGCCGCTAGAATTATCCTCCATACACCGACGGAATTCGACCTAGCTATGTGGATAGTGTCGAAAATCCTGCCACCGTCGGGACTTGAACCCTAGGACCTCCTGGTCAGAGACATCATTGCGCAGCAGTATTAGTTAATGCCCTGAATCACCTCAGTTGGCGTCAAATGGGCCCAAAAAGCATTTGCCCTACCTTGCCTGCGATCGTGACGTCAGAAGATGTAGTTGGCAGAGACCGCATCGTTTGCATTGCATATGAATTTGCAGCGGTTTGGCGTCACCAATCTGCTGCAAATTCAAATGTTACTTTTTAACTTGCATGTTATGCCATGAAAACGCATTGTTATACATCGTACACCAGGCGCTCCAAGCAATGCCACATAAATACACATGGCAGCGCTGTTAACGTCAGCGATGAGAACTAAACTTTGCTATTTAGAATCATGCGGCCGGCACGCTCGCCTAACAAACATTGAGTCACGGCGCCAGCACGGCTGCCCTGCCACCTAGCCGCCGCCCGTGCACACTGGACTGAACCTCGGGCAGACGCGGCCGTAGACAGAAAATATTTTCTTGAAAAACAACTATTTATGATAAATAAATGTTTAGAGGTAATCAGACCACGGATAAAGTTCAAACAGTTCATTTAAAACCAATTACACCAAACTACTTGCGGCGGAATTGTCCCATCATTGGTGTTACAAAACAAGCAACTCTTATCTAAAACATATAGAATTTTTTAAATTAATACAATGCATTTTAAAAACAAAATATGAATGATCAATTTTAGTGAATATAATACTTACTCAGGTAATAGTGTCAAAAAATGTGCATAGATTGAGGTTTTCATAATTCTTTATCCATAATAAATGGAGTAGCCGTTTTGTCTATGGTTTAGTATGGCGTGAAGGGAGGGAAGTAAATAGATTCATGGTTATGCTACGTTTTACATGTCTGATCATTTAGTCACGTCATCAAAGGATTATTATCAAAGCAAATAATTTTGTAATTTATAAATTTTCTAGAATATTTAATTTAAATCAATTATTTTGAATGTGTAGAATTTGAAAATTATTGTTAGGGCCAAAAGAGTGCTTATTTTGAATAACGTGCGAGGCAAATATTGAATTTCCTTTGTTTTGGTTCCAAGCTCTAATATGTGCATCGACTCTACAAAAAATTTCCTATTTTGCCTACACATGATTATTAATTCGTACCAGATGTAGAATCGTCAAATAACAAGACTAGAAGAAATAACAAGAAAAAAAGTATTAAATAAATGTTTATATCTAAAGTATGTCTTCAAAGTTAGAAGTTCAAAGACGATCTCCATGAAACGTCTTGCTCACTAGCATCGGAGATGCGCTCATGTTTGATTGCTTTTAACTATTCTGCCTAATGAAATATTCAATTTCTGTAAATGACATCTAAGTTTATGAAACTTTTAAAATTTTTAAACATTAGAGGGATATAGATCACAGAGAAACGTCTCGTAATAGACATATTTCTCTAATGATTTTTTGTGATATTTTCACATTCCCTCTCTGTTTTCTATTGGTTTTGGCGTTTTTACTTTCCTGAATACATACGTATATACGGAGTAATATACGTAGAATAGGGAATATAATGCTGCGCGAAAAAAAAGCAAATTTTCGACAGAATAAAAATTATTGCCGGGCTCTGACAACGAAAAAGTAGATAAAATCAGTTGCTAAATTAAAAAAAATCCCCTAACGCGTGGTGTAGTCCGAATATCTGTTTTGTTAGTCCTTGATACCGAAAAAACCAATTGAAGGAAAACGTCCGAACTGTCTATCCGTCTGCCCTCCTGTCTGTCCGTCAATCTGTAAACATCACTAGCGCCTAAACCACTCGTAGGATATTTTCCAAATTGAAGAAACCCCCGTCCATCTGCCTCTAGTCGAAGCATTGAGATTTTGAAACACTTTCTTCAAAATTTGGGTTACTTTACATGAAGCCCCTGGACATTTTCAAAATTTTCTCAAAAGGACTCCAAATTTGTTGTAAGAATACAGTAAAACACACTTATTAAAGTGGCGTAGGTCCGATATTCACGGTTAACTCAGAATTTTCGAAAATTGCGGAAGTTTAATTTTTTTCGGTAACTTCCTCCAACTACAAAATTGAAGATAGAGATTTTTCCTGCAAATTAAATTTCTTCTCCAAAGTGAGTTCTTTCCTTAAGGCCATGTACATTTTTTGAAACGTTTAGCAGTATTCGCGCAATATTGCGTGCAATATGTGCAATTTTTAAAAATTACAGAAGATATGATCAAAAACAGCTACAATTTTTTCTTTTCAACTTTTAATAGAGATAGTGCCTAATGTACTCTATGAGATGACATTATATTGCTCTATTCTTTTGTGTTTTCAAAAATTACAAAAATTAAATTGTTTTGACTTCTCTCTCACCTCGCTAATGCTTACATTAGCGGAAATTTGTTCTCATTATTATATTTATGAGTATATGTGCTTTACATAATATTGTATAAAGTTTCTCGAAAACTCAACCGTTTTCTGTGAAAACTAGCTGAAAATTCCGCATTTTCAGACACGCTCAAATGCCATTTTTTCAAAAATTGCTCCGAATTCTTTCTTCAAACTTTTCGAACGGTTAGTGATAAGATAAGTGCACTCTTTAATATCACGTAAAATTTATTTTGAGAATTGTTTTTTCAAAAATTACACACCGTTAATATGCACGTTTCCCACAATTTGTAAACACTTACGTTTGTGAGTGTAAGTGCTTCAAATGACTTCAAATGCAGTTTCAAATGCAAGAAAACAAAAGAAACTAATGAAAAAGAGCTTCAAATATCGTATGTACAGGAGCGCTTAAACGCCATTTTCTTAAAAATGGCTCCAAATATTTAAATGAAAATTACCATTTAGGACGAAGTTTTAGTGGCTCTTAAAATAATATTTCTGTTCTACTATTAAGAAACCGAGAAATGAAGAAAATGTCAAAAAATGTACTTTGGTCGGCGATAGATGGCAGCTGGCAAGAGTATGTGGCAATTTCGAATAGCTAGCCCAGACCCAAGGAAATAGAAAACTAATACGGGAAAGTCTGTGCCACTCTGTAGCACCATGAATTAACATTACAGTTATTATAGTTTATTATCTCATTTATACAGATTGGATCAGATCGATTCTTTAAAATTATTGTGGACCAACATAGATCATGCTTAGTGCCCCAGAGCCTTTAATTAAGCACTGCGCACACGTAAGCGACACTATTTCATTTAGATTATCATTAGATTTGTTTTCGTTGGAAAGGATAGCAGATGAGCTCCGGACGATTATCCATCGTTATCCATTAACTTCTCTTCCTCACATCGCCATGACGATGGCTGCACCTAACAATGGTTGCACCTAAACCGAATGTAAAAGTAGAATTTTCATCAAAATTGACTTTCTGAATTTTGTCCTGGTATTGTCCAAGGCTTCTAGTTAGCGGAGGCGTGTAACGAGTTTCCGTTTCCCATTGCGGTCAGTTGAAGAGAGGTTTCACTGCATTGCTATAAAATTAATTGAGTTTTAGATTTAAACTGAATCAATTAATAACTTCAGTTTATAAATTGTAATTCACTTTAACTAAATTAACATTGACCTGGGCTTAGGTCAATGTTAATTTAGTTAAAGACTGTCCCAAAAATACACAATTTTGCGTTTTTACTTTCTCGCATACTACTTACTCGCATGTAGAGTAACTTTCTCACTTCTTCTAATACTCTGTGGAGCCAGAATCCACGTTTCGTGGGTCCTTGATGCCGAAAAATTGGTTTAGGGCAAAACGTTGGTCCGACTTCTGTCTGTGAACAATGGTTGCACCTAAACCGTATGTACAAGTAGAATTTTCATCAAAATTGATTTTCCACAACTGATCTGCCCGATGTCATAGTCCCCAGAATTTGAAACGAATATTTTTATTTTGGGGGCCACCCTATATCCGATGAGCATTTCAAAATTTTATCAAAAATACTATGATTTTTTTTGCTTCAATAGAACCACGTACGGTTATAAAATTGGCGCAGATTCAATTTTCGTTAAATTATACATTTTCGAAAATTGCAAAATTTTAATTACTTTCAGCGTCTTCCTACAACGACAATATTAAAGATGAATATTTTTCCTTAATAAAATATATCCTTCAAAGACCGACCTTTAAATTAGATTTTTTGCGGCCAATTTTTCGAAAATATGAGTTCTTTTCGCACATTTTTGCGTGAAACACAGGCAATCTTTAAAAGCAATTTACAGGCGTGAATATATTAATACAAATGCACTTTACCGTTAACACTTAACTCTTTCAGCACATCCATTTGAAATAAACAAAATCTCAGTTTTCATTTACTGAGTGCAAGTACAGTACAAAACAACGCTTGCTTTATAGTAGGTTACAGAAAAAAATGCCTTGCAGAGAGATGTCTGTCGTAGTTAATTGTATGGCGCGGTTGGTAAGGAAATACAATAATAGCAACTCATTTCATCTACATAATGTATTTTCCTCATAAATGTAAAATTTCAGTTAATGTTATTTACCCACGAACGTTAGAAGTGTGTATTACAAGTGGTAGCAATAATAATAATAATAATAATAATAATAGGTTATTAATATAATAATACAGTTATTATTATTAACATTTCAATTACTCTCAAATAATGCTTAAAGATGTTATATGTCATTTTGTTATAAAATTTACACGAAGTTGCAACCAGCATCCTAAGGAGAAAAATCTACTGACTACAATATTTTGCGCGAATACGAAATGTCCTACACTTCCTGTTCTTTTGAACGGCCTATGAATTTCAACAAGTTCTTACATGAATTTTGTGAAATAAGCCCCAGAGTTCAGATAACAACCGTTACAGCCGTTATGACCACTAAGTGTGTTTGGGCCTCACATCCGGCTGATTTCGATTACCAAACGCTTGTTTTTAAGACGTTTTTCTGCTCCCATGATTACGACGTCCTGACGAGATGGCACAGAAACTATAAATATACATGATTTGTTCTTCAAATTCAGAATAACAATTTTTCTAAATCCGGTTTGTATGCTGCTATTACACCATCATTATGGATTCGTTGGTCATACAGAATTATACAAGGTCAAAACAGAAATCACAGACTCTTGTGTGTCTTCGAAACATTTGGAGGCAGGGACGGCTCGTCTTAACATGCAATGCTGCATCACAGATCTTGCATTCCACCTTTATTGTGCTATTTTAATTTACGCAGGACTTTCGCTGGCATCCTTTGTTGGGCGGTGGAGACCGTGTGTTGCATCTGCTTGCTATTCAGTCCCTGACATTGCTAATATGAATATCCTCCTTATCGGCATTGTGAACTACTTGGATCTGCAAGCCACCGCGCGAATGTGCAGGAACTGAATATTCGCTCATGTTCTGGCGTCATCTATACCTCCTGTATTCAAAGCGATGAGTGCTGCAGAAATAGTAGTCCTGGCGGAGTGTAAGGATTCCGCCACCAGAGACCAAGAACGAAAGGAACCAATGTAAATTGTTATATTTAAACCTGGCGTAAAGTCATTGCTAAAGTTTTCAAATAATTAATAATAGTGATCTTCATAAACACTAAATTGTACTGATATTCAATGGGTGCCCAAGTCAGAAGAGCACTCAAACTTGATCATAGCGCTTTTTTCATAAACTGAAGGTATTATGAAATGTACCCACTGCCAGAAGTAATGTGATTTTTAGTTGCAGCGTATGTGTAAAATGATTTCAAGTACTTCATATTCGTCAGGGAAGGGTCTGCCTATCTACCTACCCACATACCTACCTGCTCGAAGGAATCGCTGGTTCATCCCCGAGCCGCTAGGTCCAACTGAAAGGCGATCGATATTTCGTTGAGAAAAGACAAAGAAGAAAAATAATTGTCGCGTGGGTATTATTTTCCGTTCATACGTCAATAAACATTTAACATTTTATTTTAAAATGTGTGTCGTATTGTAATTGCAGTACACCCTCATTCCCAGTCACGAGCTTCCACAACTTGGAGTTTGTGTTTGGAACTTTGAGGACAGACAGATCTGCCATTGGAGGTAACTACAGTCCTACCTACCTTTTTATGCATTCTGATATTGCTAAAATTAGCCAAGCGGAGTCGATGTGATCAATGGTTTCTAACTGTTCCAACACGACACTCTTCATTCTGTGAAAGAAAAATCGAGATTTGCTTTATCAAGACGAGTTCTCAATATCTAATTTTTGTCAGCTATTCTACTCCTTCGGATTATCGTTTCATTCTCACCCTCTTGAACCTCGAAAATTTCTCTCTTATCTTCATTATTATTATTATTATTATTATTATTATTCCACTATAGCACAACTAAAGATGTTATGAGTCGACTCAAAATAAAATCTACTGAAGGATGCAACCAGCTACCTCAGGAACAGATCTAGGGACTGTCAGTGCCTTTACAATACTTGTACGCTGCTCCAAATCAAGCAATTTATTGCCCTTTGATTTACCTGGGAGTTTAGCCAAGTTCTTACACAAATTTTGCGGAAAAAATCCCAGATCTCACATCTCCGATGATCTCCCGAAGACCTAGTACCTGTGCTTTTTCACTCCACATTCGGCATATCTCGAGTTCCAAACTCTTGTATTTAAGACGTTTCTCTGCCTCCTTGGTTACGTTTTCATCGCAAGGTACAGCAACATCGACAAGTAAACACGATTTTTTCTCCAAATCCCGGATAACTATATCCGGTTTGTTTGCCGCTATCGTGCGATAAGTTTGAATTTGTTGGTCGTACAATATCGTACACAATCCAACAGACGTCACCGGCTTTGGTGAGTGTTCGTACCACTTGGGGCATGTGTTTGGAACTTCGAGGTCGGTACATATGGAGATAGCTACACACCCT
This sequence comes from Acheta domesticus, assembly GCA_031308135.1. Taxonomy (NCBI): domain Eukaryota; kingdom Metazoa; phylum Arthropoda; class Insecta; order Orthoptera; family Gryllidae; genus Acheta; species Acheta domesticus. Next base: position 222,987,446 of record JAHLJT010000631.1, read on the forward strand.
GTCATGTCTTTTCAGGTATTCAGTCTTTACTAGGATTGGACAAGCTCAGACAATATGATCAATGGTTTCTACTTGCTCCTGGCAAATGCGGCATTTATCATCTTGGGAAATTCTGAGAACAGTTTTATCATAATGTCGTGTTCCCAACGCCTGATCTTGAGCAGCTACTAGAACTGCTCCCGATTCTGGCTTCATTCTTCCCCTTTTAAGCCACATAAATGATTGATTTTATTGATCTGCAAATTGTTCATTCTTTTTAGATGTTTCTCCGTGGAGTGGTTCGTCTCTCCACGATTTCTTTAACATTTTCTGTGTCTCACATTTCATGTTTAGCAGCATCAGAAGTTCAGTGCTTCTTGCTACACTCACAATGCTCCTGTTTCCCATTCTTCGGTCAGATTTCATGACCTGCCTCATTAGAGGGTCACCTTGATAGCTGACTACACACTTCCCCAACCCGTCTTTGCGTTGTGCCAGGAGGCCTCAATTTGCCTGAGGCCTCTTCCTCCTTCCTTACATGACATAAAGTCTATGTACATCAGCTCGAGAGTGGGAAACATGATGCATTGTTAGCAGAGTCTGTTTTTTCTATCTATGGTGCGAATTACTTGCTCAGTCCAGTCCACTAGTCCAAAACTGTATTCGGCTACAGGTACCGCCAAACTACCTATTGCAGATATTTTATTCCTGGAATTCAGAGCGGACTGCAGAACCAGTCTCACTCCCCTATAATACTCCCTACGAATTTTCTCTTTCATTGAGTCGTTCGAGATGGTTTCACATTCTTCAATGCCCAGATATTTGTAAGTTTTACATGGCTCAAGATCTTGAATCACAGTATGCGTATCAATTTCAATGTTCTTAGACGTTGTGAGTTTCCCTCTTTTTAAATTGATTTTTGCACACTCGTCAAGACCAAACTTATGTAGATGTCATTGCTAAAGTCATTCACGACAGACAGCATTTGGGAGAGAATCGCTTCATTCTTAGCAAACACTTTAAGATTATTCATGGAAAACAAATGTGATACTGGACTTTCGTCACCATGGAGCTTGTAACCAAAGTCAGCTTGCGACAACTGTCTAGATAGAGGAATCAAACTAATGCAAAACAGCAGAGGGGATAGTGAATCTCCTTGAAATATACCCCTGTTAATCTGAATACTTCTGGTTCCTTTCCGCTATGTATTAGTAACCTGGTACTCCACGACTTCATACTAGCCTTGCAAAATTCAATAAGTCTAGGATGAAATCGATAGATCTCCAGGGTCTTCAAAATCCAATCGTGTGGTACACTATCAAAGGCCTTTTGGTAGTCAATCCATGCCATGCTCAAATTACGTTTGCGTTTGTTTACATCATTCAAAATGACTTGATTCATTAGCAAGATTTCCTTACAGCCATAAGAGCCTTTACGACATCCTTTTTGTTCAGCTGGCATCAGATGATTCTTATCTAGATGTCTGTACATTTTGTCAGCTATGGCTGAAGTTATAACTTTGTACAGTACTGGCAAACAAGTAATTGGCCTGTAGTTCTTCGCCAAAGAGCTGTCTCCCGCTTTGAGTAGCAAATACGTAATGCCGCTTGTGAGCCATTCCGGGAGTTACTTAGGATTTTCTAAAATTTTATTAATAGCCTTTGCTAGATGAGAATGTATTGCTGTTAATTTCTTAATCCAATAAATCTGGATCTTATCAATCTCGGGAGACTTCCAGTTTCCCATGTTCTTAATTGCTTGGAAGAGGTCCCCTTTCGAGAATTGGTGAACATCTTCCACTGTTTCCACAAGTTCATCGGCAGCATCAACTTCAGATTGATTCCAAGATGCGTCTTTGTTGTAGAATCTGCTCTCCTCCCAGATTCCTGCCCAAAATGCTTCGACGTCATCTTTTGAAGGAGTGACAGATTTGCCATTCGGTTTTTGAGTCAGATTACGATAGAATCTCTTCGCGTCTGTTTCAAACAACCGGTTCTGTACACGGAAATCTATTCTACGTTTGTAACGTCTACTTCTTTGAGCCCATGCTTGAATTTTCTCTTTTAGCTTCTCAACTACCATTAGCCTGCTGGTGTCATTTTCAATTTGGTATTTTTGTTCAACATTGAATATTTTTCGTTGAACTTTAGAGGTGTGCGTTGATTTAGAAGATGACTCAGCCAAGAGTGATATTTCGCGCCGGGTGTCGGCTATCCGTTTCATAATTCTGTTCATCCATGGGGGTACAGAGCTGTTTACTCTGTTTTGCTGTCGGCCGTCGGTGTTCTTGGCTGGCCCCAAAATTATCTGAGATACTAGATATCCAGTTGCATATAGGATGTGATTGATTTCAGTAATATCTAGATCTCTGTCTGGGGTCTCGACCACCTCATTTAAGACAGAATTCACTGTTTCTATCACTCTTTTAGCTTTGGCATTTTCGTATATTCTCCTCAACGATTCGCGAGATTCAAACGGAAGTTGACTAACTCTTTCTATCTCGCACCGAAGGAGATTTTGCATTATGTCCTTATCATGTAATTCATTGCCAGATGAATTTTCACCACGGACGTGTGTTTCACTGGAAAGAGATGAACCTTCCACGGGATCATCATTTTCAAGTTCTACATGTTCGTCATGTGGATTGTTCCAATGAAGTACGCACTCCGCATTTCTCTCAATGTCAGCAAGTGGTTCTGCTGTGAATTTTCCACTGCTGAGTATGTATCGTCGTTGACTGGCAAGCTTCTTCGAGTCTAGGGTAAGTCTCATATCTGGGTTCCGCTCTCTCCATACCTTGAAAACATCTATTTCTGAGCCCCATTTTTCGCTTTTGCATAGTAAAAGCACCACATCACCTCCTCTAATTCATCCCGGGTCCATCTCTGACGATGGCTTCGAGCTACTGCCGGCTCTTGTTCCCAGGGACTAACATCCGTGGAATGGCCAGACGTCGACAAGGTGACATTAGCTCGGTTTCTGAGCAGGTATGGGACATAGGTAGAACAAGGCACGTTAAGATTCATTACATTGCTTGTTCTATCCATTTTGCTCATTGGTTTGAATTGAGGATTCGCAGGACGCAAGTTCGAGTTCACAGATCACACTTAACCCTCGGGTTGTTTCCTGCCATCCGTTACTGCGACCCACAGTGGCCTCAGGGCATCCCCCCGCAGGGCCCAGCAAGGGGTCCCTCCGATCACCAGTCGGCATTACTAAACCCCACGGGATTTTCACTGACTGCTGAAGGCAGCCTCCTTCGCTGGCTAACGCAAGTTTGGGTCTACACTCTAATCAGTGGCCTGGTGTGCCAACCAAGTTTCTCTCCTGTACCCTCTATGGGCCGACAACAGGAAGTCCAAAGGTTTATGACCCTTCCCTCTCTACTTACTTCCCACTCTCCTTAAAATGGAGTACTTCTTCGTCTGACCCCTCACGTTCAACCTATGCAGCAAGGGAGGCCCTACCAGTAGCTAGGCTACCACTGACATAGCTCTCAGGCTCATGGGGGTACTCAAGCTCCACCACCAACTGCAAGGTCGTATACTCCCTAGGTGGAGTGATTGTTGTTGTTGTTATTATTATTATTATTGCTCCAGCGTGAGAAGGCGGCGTGCACCTTGCAGTGATCGGTTCTACTGTGCGTGGCGGTGGGGCGGGATGGAGGGTCTTGGCTGTGAGTCACGCACATCCCCCGGGCGCCTCCGGAATCCGCCGCCGCGTGCTTCCTCCCCGGCTGCGCTGCGAGCCTCCCCACTCGCGCCGCCCACGCGTCGGTTTGCTTCCTGTCTTCTCTCCTCCCTCCTCTCTCCTTTCTCTTCTCTCCATTCTCTTCTCTCCTTTCTCTTCTCTCCTTTCTCTTCTCTCCTTTCTCTTCTCTCCTTTCTCTTCTCTCCTTTCTCTTCTCTCCTTTCTCTTCTCTCCTTTCTCTTCTCTCCTTTCTCTTCTCTCCTTTCTCTTCTCTCCTTTCTCTTCTCTCCTTTCTCTTCTCTCCTTTCTCTTCTCTCCTTTCTCTTCTCTCCTTTCTCTTCTCTCCTTTCTCTTCTCTCCTTTCTCTTCTCTCCTTTCTCTTCTCTCCTTTCTCTTCTCTCCTTTCTCTTCTCTCCTTTCTCTTCTCTCCTTTCTCTTCTCTCCTTTCTCTTCTCTCCTTTCTCTTCTCTCCTTTCTCTGCTCCTCTCTCTTCTCCCCACTTCTCTCCCCTCTCCTCTTCCCTCTCCACTCTTCTCCACCTCCGCAACGATTGCACCTAGCCGCTCAGCTCCATGGTCAACAGGCAACTATGAGAAGTCGAAATGCGCCATCATAAATGTCTGAAACAACCGCTGTTCATTTTCAATTGCTAACACTTTTAGACATTATAATTTACTCTTTTGCTTTATCTACTTTGTCACAATAATGGAGGAGAAGAGAATACTTAAAGAATATCCAACTTATGGACTACATTATTCCCTTCGCCCCAATCATCACCACCACTAGCTTACTTTGTATGAAGTCTGCACAAAATTTCAAAATTTTTTCAAAAATTGCTGAAAATTTTGGATTAAGCTTTGTAATCGTATAGCGTAAATAATCCTGAAGAGAATGGGGCAGCTCTCATTCTTGTTTAAATCATTTATTTTTCGAAAATTGCAAAAGTTCAATTTTTTCGGCGTCTTACTACAATCACAAGATTTTGAAGAACCGTGAAAAATTAAGAAACAAAAGTTTTGACAAAGTATTTTTTTAATTGCATAAATTTCAATCACAAATCACTGGAAAACTGCTCGTTTTTTTCCTAAAATTGTGCATAATATTTTTCAAAGAGCTTATGTTAAATGTTTATCTTCAATTTTGTAGTTTTGAAATGCCAATTTTTGTGCAATTTTCAAAAAAAACGAAGAGTTTGCCGAAAATGGGAGGATCACCATAATTTTTACCGTACTACATATTTGTACGAGTGGAAAATTTAAAGAAAAAGATTGGTGCTGTTTTAGAGGAAAACATGTTTAAAATGATTTTAAAATTGCCTATATTTCGCGAAAACTACTGATATTTAAAAAAATGATCATAACTTTATTTCAAGATTTAACTAAAAACAAGAAATTTTATTAAGAAAAACTCTCAATCTATAATTTTATGGATCTAGGAAGACCCCAAAAACACGGGACCTGCACCATTCTTTAAACGGTCCTTTACGCGATCCGAAAAGAAAGTTTATTAAAAAATATGATGCCATTTTTGAGAATATTTTGAAAATCCATTTGAAACTACCAAAGCTTCCAGTCCGTTCAAATTGATCTGAGAATAACAACTTTGGAGAAAATTGGCTGAAGGATGTAGGTGCAAGCGTTGACCATAGACGGATAGATAGGCGGACCTGATAACGCTTTGCCGTTAATAGATTTTTGCCTATCAAGGACCCACAATACATGGGTTCTGGTTACATCACGTATAAGAAGAAGTAATTTAGTATATATTGCAACAGGATTTATCCACTTTTTCGTTACCAGGTCCCGACAATAAGAATCCACCGTTTTCCGGCGTACGATCAAATAACTTACTTTATACGAAGTGTGAGAAAGTAAACATAAATCTGTAGTTCGTTTACCCAAGAACATAATATTTTATAACTAAGGAGCGAAATAGTTTAGTTTTTAAGAGCTTATCTGGCTTTGATGGCACTTCTATTCCCCATTTCACTACGTATAGTAAAAGGATGGGATGAGATTCATGAGCTCAAGAAAATGTGCAGAGATTATATTTGTCCTCCATACGTCGCGAACTGGTTTTACTGTTATTTGACGAAACTGCCAGAAGAAATTACATTAATACTTTTATGAATGACGTAATTGTTAAATGTTCGACACTTAGTTGCAACATAGTATAATTTTCTTGTTTGATGCCAATGCAATCCTTCGGTGAATAGTGGCGTAACCACAATCAATTGAACCATTAGAAAAGGTAAGATTAAGTCAGAAAATTTAAAATAATTCACAAATTCTCGCCATTATTAATTGAAACTATTTGTAATCTTGTATGTGTATATATGAATGAGTGGCCTGAATAAACACAGTTTGGATTCCGAGGTTCGATTCCCTTGATTTTCAGTAATGACACAATTATACGATACGACATACTCCTCGTACGAAAACCGGCCTCAGCAGTCATTTGATGCTCTGGTAGGACTTGTAGTGATGACCGCATTCCGCAAACAAAAAATGAAGTCGTAAGAGTTTTGACATAAAACACCAATGTGGTTCTATCAATGACATTCTGTTTCTGACACACGTATTTTTAGCGACATCGGAAATTATTTTTACTAGAGTTCCTCATACTGCACAATAAATGTTTCAATAAGCAGGTATGTTTATTTTTTTCTATGAAAATGTCGGGGAAATAAGGAAGATAAGCATTTGCATTTCAGTTATTTTTGCTGGGAAAATCTCAACTAGAAAAGCGTCTCCACAATATATATTACAGCTGCGTTTATTCAACTTCTATTGAAGAAAAAAAAATAATAGTAATTTTAATTTATAAATGTAAGAATGTACATATACATATATTTTTCTTCTCATACCTGAAGCAAATAAAATATTCATAAAAATTAAGTGTTAAGCGTTTCTGTGTCATGGATTCATGCCAAAGCATATATTAAGCACACCTTTCGAGAAATGGACAGTTGATAAAAAAGTGAATTTAAACACCATTCTCCGAAGTATTACAGGATAAATAGAATTTCTGAGGAAACGGTTCCACTTCAGCGAGACCTGATCGGCTTTGCGAGTGAGTCACTCACGCGCGCCCCGGGGATTCGGTTCCAACTCAGGAACGAGGGCGAGGGAGGCCGAGATGAAGGAAGCAAAGATCAACGATGGCGAAGCAGGAGGTGGCAGTGTCAAGGGTGGAGAAACCCTATGCGGTAACAAGAAGAATGACGAGACGGGTAGTATGAAAAAGGACGACGCACAGTGGGATGAAATGTCTAAAACGTGGTCAAAATTCATTATCTCTTGCAAAATGCAAAATAATGGATATGTTGGGGTTTATATTGGGGTTTTCGACTTCACCAAATACGAATATGGTATCAAAAATAAAAAAAATAAAATGGCGGATTCAATATGGCGGACGACATTTGGAAAAACGGGGAAGAATGCAACAAAAATGAGAGCAATGGGGTTTTCGAGCTTACTGATTGCGAGTATGATATCAAAAATAACATATTAAAAATGGCCAATTCAATATGGCGGATGACATTTGGAAAAACGTGGAAGAATGCAACAAAAATGAGTATATTGCATTCTGACTTACTGTATATTCGAGCTCACTGATTACGAATATAATATCAAAAATAAAAATTCAAAATGGCGGATTTAATATGGCCGATGACATTTGAAAAAACGTGGAAGAATGCAAATATAACAAAATATTTTAGTCTTATTTCGTACAACTTTTAACCCCGTCGTCTGTCAGACGACGCAAGTAGTACCGAAACAGTACCCCACCACCTTCCCCTCACTCCCTGTTTTCAAACTATGTAGCTTCATTGTGTGACTATATTGTTGTGCTCATACGGTATACGGTATTTTAACACTCGTCGTCCAATACACTACTCCTTTGTACTTACGTCAGTGATATTTTTGTGCTTTATTCGCTAATACAGTAAATAATAAATACAAAATCCTTGTATTGTAGCATTTAAGTTTTGTTCTGAATCTTTAGCAATCATAATGTGACAATGACGATTGTAACAAATGTCGTGTGACGAGGTACTTCTGCGGACGCTTCTCAAAAGGCATGTGCATACAGCAAGTGTCTGCTGTGAGAGTCAAGTCATTTAGGTGTGTCTTTAAAACCCTTTAACATGTAATTTATAACTCCTATAATATCATACATGTTCAATTCATTAAATTTAGTGTTTCATTGTAAAAAAGGGTTATTATTCATTTTTACCAGAAGTAGTCTGCCACAGTGCGCCTTTGTAATAACGCTTGGTACAGGGTGACTTCGAAATCTAGGGTTAATGTAACATGGGGCCCAATTAGTGATATTTCCATTAAAATAAAATGAAAGTCAGTAATGCTGACTCAAATATATTGTATAACACACATGGTAAAAGTGGTTTTATTTTTCTCGTAGGATTGCACTACTCGGCCCGACGGTCTCTGTCGCAACACCTCTTTCTCGCAAAATAAAATGTAATTTTCTCTACTCGTATCATAAATAACTATTTTAGACAGCCATGAGTAAAATTTAGTTACTTCAGGGCATGTGTAGCATGCTGAAAGTTTAATTTTTGGAAACAGTGCTATTTTAAGGTTGAAATTATCTGTGGATGCAACAAAGACTGCTCTGGCTTTTTGCTGCGGTATTGTTTATTTTTTTCTAAGTTAAGCGGTACATGTTGGTAGAGAAAGTGGTATTCCCACATATTGTTTTAGTATGTTGTCAATTATGTACTATTAATATCGATTTATACATTATTTTTATGAACAAGGGCCGTATTTTATACTTTTAATTAAGTTTAATAAAGTTAGAAAAAAACAGAATTTTGCAGCTACCGTTATAAACATGTCTCATTATCGGATTCGTGCCTATTCGTGCAATTTTATAAAATGATCGTGAAGTCAATACTATAAATATCATCAATAAATAAGAATGAACGTGGAATATTGTGGAATTTGTAACTTATCTCTACTTTTTCTTTCATTTTTTAAATAAATTTTCTCATTTACCGGCATGAACATTCATTAAAAAAAACATGTTTAACATGAAAGAAAATAATTAAACCAGTGCTTATAATTTAGTGCATATCTTCTGTTATATGTCCCATTTTAAAATTTCAATGATTAATTTCATAGAACAAAAATATTTGCCTTTAAATCCGCACTAAAATTTCCGTCCGGCTTGAGTGACGCGGTGAAAACAATAGAGCCATATGTTCAACCTGGAATACAGCTTTCACTTGTACGTTCCGGCCGTTCGTACCCAGGGGATTTCATAGTCCCATCAATAGTCAAGCCAACCAGAGAGTTAAAAATTCTCAACTAGAAACTTTTTTTTAGAATTTTGGCCAGGTTTTAGGCATTTCATCCCACTGACGTGCGGAATCAGAGGAAGAAGCGGAGCTGGTCTCATTGGAGTGACTATTTCACTCATGTCTGCCCGTTTCGTAAGTAGCCAAGCAAGGATATATTCAAATTAAACCAATCCCACATGTTTATCGCCATCATTTTGTTTACCTTTTTTATCGCTGTAAAAACTTTCTTTACCTTTTTAAGATAACGATAGAAATTGTTTCAGCTCCAAAATAGCTTGTGCGCATCAATATAATATTGCAATGTGTCGTTTTGGTAATGTTTAAAACTCTGAAATAGAATCTATTATTAAAGATTCGGTGCCGAAAAACAGCGAAAGGAACAGAGAATGCCTGTGGAAGCAATTTCAAGAATTTTGTGAAGAAAGAAAATACAAATGGACAGCACAAACTACAAATGAAGATATTACACATATTTTAGGTAATTAATATACGAAGATTAGATGGTGAAGAGTACAAAGTATATGCTATCAAAATTATGTGGAATGTTACAACCGAAATTATTCAGGAAAATACTTTAATGAGTACACACATGTGTTCAATCCATTCGAAATTGACGAATTCCGCTACTAATTCATCTTGTACATCTTGCATTTCAAATACTTCCACGGAAGACCACGACTTGGAAAACAGCTTCCTACAACTTTAATGATTGTGCTTTTAATATGTTCTTTTAAGTAGCCTTGTAATAATCGTTTTCTGAAAGTTTTATTACCATACAATTGAAACATATTTTAAATCATTTTCTGCATTAAACTGTTATTCAAATGTTACCTAATTATAAGCTATTCCAGGAGGTAGTGATAAGTCGGAGCTGAATGAGAATTTTTCATTTTTCGGTTGTAATTTTGAGTAATATTTCTCTTTTTTGTCATTCCTGTGATTTAAATTATCCTTTCAAATCATGTATTGTATTTATTCGTGAAATAGTCACACTAAATATCACTCCCACTCAAGTCCTGTGATATTATTATTTATGATAATACGACGGTAGTAAAGCAATTTTGCGCAGAGTATCATAAAACAATAAGATGCACTTTAGAAATACACGTGACCCGTATCGTTTGAAGTCTTCGCGTAATTTTGCGAAATGCAAAATTACGCGACATATAGGTAATTTAAACATTAATTTTTTTTCTAAAATAGTCAAATTTTTTATTTAAATTTTCTTCTCTTATGTATCAAGGGGCGATAAAATATATAGTGCTAGTCCCATTTCCGCCGAACTAGTCGTATTTCCGTATCTGCGTAAATTCCGTAAATGCGAAAAGTTAACTTCTCAAAATTACACAATTGAAGACAGAAATTGTTGTCTCGGACAAAGCCCGTTGTAAAAAATAGCTCTTTGAAAAATATCATGGACAGTTTATTGAAAAAGCGAGTAGTTGTCGCGTAATATGGGCTTGAAGTTAATCCATTTTATTAAAAAAGCATTTTCTCAAAAACTGTTTCAAATTTTTTTCTTCAATTTTTCACCCCGATTAGAAGAAGGGACGCTTAAAAGAATGGTGTGGGTCTCATGTTCATTTTTGAAAATTGCAAACTTAAAAATAATACGAGAAAGTATGTATTGTAGCACCAATCATTTCATACAGAAATGTAACAGAGTCCCTAGATACTGAGAGTAGCGCATTCCCTTGTTCCACTAATCCCGCTATTTTATATCCAGTTGTCAGGAGAATTAGAACTGTGGGAAATTCTGCCTGTTAAGAACCTTGAATCTATCCCAAACCAACATTACACATCTTAAAAGCCTCCATAACGTCATAAATTAAATTGTTTTCACTTCTGTTCAACTTCTGCATTCTGCTTGATGGGGCTACCGGGTGAGAGGATATTAAACGGCGGCGGTCGCGCTACTCTATCTAGGGACTCTAGTAACAGTTTGACACTAACCTCTATAACGGTAGAATTGTTCGCTAATGGATTTGTTTATGGCAGATTCATCACTTCAATTTTGTGATATGATTTTAGATCGATTCATGAGATTTTAGTATTGGCGTGGCGGGTTCAATTTCTTGGCTTTTCAAGTGAGTTTATTTTACTGACATGTGCAAATATGAGTTAATCGAATCTAGTTTATAAAGTCAAGACTTCATCGATTATGAGAGTTTTTTTTCTGCACACTTATTATAGCCTTCGCAGACACAACCATGAATGACGTGACAACGATGACGGCCTTTCTGTTTTTTCTCCCCGTTTAATTAATGCATAAAAACGAGTATTGATAAAATATCTCAGTAACGAATAGAAAAGAAGTCTTAATAAAATAGCAACACATGCCGTGAATTCATGTACTAGGACGGGGCAGAGGCGTATCTAGGTATTCAGGCGTCCATGGCAAGCATAGAATTTGCGCCCCTGTCAGGATACTTCAAATTAAGTTGTTGTTATTTGTTTCAGCGGTTATACTGTAAATAGCGCCCCTTGTGAGTGGCGCCCATGGCATGTGCCATGTCTACCATACCGTAGATAAGCCTCTGGGACGGGGTAATTCGCCAATTCACATGCGTGCCGGCAGACCCTCCGGCGGAGTCTTCCGGCAACTCGTAAAGAAAGCGCGCAGATCGTGTATATACGACTTTTGGCTTCTTCTACTTATTCTGTGATGTCTTGAAGTTTGTTCTTGAAGTTCAGTTTCTGTATGGGAAGCTACATGAAAACTGAACCATGAAAAAACGTCTTTAACATGGTTTTACACAACGTTCGACCTATGACTACGATCAATGAAAATAGTTCCGAACGTAACGGTAGAGTGTGCTGGTAATATTAATTTCTCATCACCACACACTCTTGAACCGCATTTGTTTGACTGGAGCTGTCTATCCATATGATGTTTCGTCATGGGGATACACTAGAGTAGACTTCCTTTATTGTCGTCACAGATGATTATTGCGTGTTTCCGGGCGGGACTACTGCTATTCTACCCGTAGGACTATACCTCCCTATACTTTCACTGCTGCCCGTAGGCGTAGTGCATGCTTTTAACACCTGGAGATGTTCTTCCCTAAGTGGATGGTGAGATCCGACGCCGACCGACACTTTGGCTTGCGGGGCAGGGTTCCCCATACAGGTATCTCCCAACAGCAGAGGCACCGCCCCAGCCGGGAAAAACTCTAAGCTCCCGACTGATCTACCGACTGTGTGGTAGTGTAGTGTATGTTAGTGTAAGTGTGTGTGTAAGTACGGTGTGAGGATAGGACAAGGAAGAGGAAGGAAAGATTCCGCGCGATCCATAGCCCGTTTGCCAGAGTACTTCTTCGGCATCGCCTGGTGTTGATCGAAAAAAAGACACAGGAAACTACCAATGAGAGCAGCCGGCCGCTAGAATCCAGTCAGTATCTGAATTCGACCTAGCAATACAGCTAGTGGCGAAAATCCTGCCACCATCGGGACTCGAACCCTAGAACTTCGCGGTCAGAGGCACAGAGCAGTGACATCAGTTGCCCTGAGTCACCTCAGCCCTATTCACAGATGAGATCCAAGTCCTATGGCATCGCAAACAAGTCATGCGACTACATAATAATTCTGAAGAAGTATTATTTCCCAACATGCTTCTTCCGCAATCGTGGATACATACAGACTCAAAAGAAGTTTAATATCGTAAACGACTTAGTGCTTAATGATTTGCAAACACCCTAATACCGAAGTCAGGTTTACAGGGCTTGGTCTACAGGAGAAAACAAATTTTAACACTTGTTTTTCGGCAACGTTTCGGGATATATATTTCTATCCTCAGGGCTATACTAAATGAGAAAAAAATAAAAAAAATTCACAAAGCCACAAAAACGTGTCATAACTCTCTCTTGATACAGTTGAAAACAATTTAAAGTAATTAATACATGATTACTATACCTTGCAACCACCAGCAGAGAATGTTTTGCTCCTACTGACCAAGCCCCGTAAACCTGACTTGAGTATAATAATTATGGTCGTTAAGGGTTCTCCGTGTGTAAAAACCCTGATGTTTAGAGGTGAGTCAACGATACAAACAGCAGAAGAGCAGACGTGCCATGCCAGGAGCGGGGATCTAGCCAATGGGTCGTGAAGGTCGCGCGGGAGGAGGGGGAGCGACACGGCGGCGGTGCGTGGAGGTGAATGCGACGACTCATCCTGTGCACGTTGTCGCTGCACGAGCGACAGTGCCGGAGCTAGACAATTTTGGGCCCGAGGCAATGATGGAACATAGCCCCCCCCCAACCCGAAAAAAAAATTAAGAATGTAAAAGTTGTATCAGAAAACAAAATGAAACAATATTTTATTTTAATTAAATAATAATATTAATAATTTATAATAACCAAAAACAATATTTTATTTTAACAAATAATAAACATTACAACGTTAAAGCTAGAAAAGTTTTTGGAAATATATTTTAAATAATGGATTTAAGTAAAAGTATTTACTGATAGATTTAAGTATTTAGTAAAAGTATTTAGTGATAAATAATACAATATCCATGGTGAGCTTAAAACGCTAAAAAATGTTGCTGTGTATAGTTAGTACTTAATAAAATTACTTGTTAAATACATGAAATTATAAATATGAATTTCAGCAGGACTAATTTTAATGTTAGGGTCATTTGATTAATTTCCTAGAGTGCTATCTTTTAAATAATGACTACAATTAACTATTTAAGGTAAAAAATTAATTGAAAATTTTATAAAATATCCGATTACTGTTCCGCGACTTATAAAATTACAATAACGATTTTCTCGAGTTCTAATTTCTTTCAAATTTTGTTTTTCCATCGCGCCCCTTGACCCGCCATGCCTAGCGCCGTCACTGGCGACAGGTGAGATGCGAGTGTCTTCCATCAACGAGTAAGCTTTGCATCGAGCTGAAGCTTGTAAGTTTCGTTATGCACCTGTAATTGAAGAGGTGAAGCAGATGAGCTGGATGAAGATCTGCTGACTCACGGTGACTGCGCAGGAAACTCCGGAGCTAAAAGGATTTAAAAAACAAACTTGAGTGATGAGAGTTACTTTCACTTATGTGACCTTTGGTAATAATCCTAATCTGACTCTAGTAAAATTAATTGGCCTATTACATAGAAAAAAATGTGGGAAACATATGATATTTTCTTTCTAAATTTATCACAAGTGATTTTAAGTATTTCAAAAATATAAAGTCAATACAAGGACAACTAATTCTAAATGCTTCATATTGGCAATACCCTCAACATAAGAGTCAACATTACCCTCAACACAAGAGACATTTAAATTTCGAAGGATATTTCTGCGTTGAACAGTGTTTCTGTTATTCGGCTGGGCAGCGACGGCCGGGGTCACACATAAATGGTTTACTGCAATTTTCCGAAAAACGGTGAGAGCAAAAAACCCACTGTTGGTGCAGTTTATTAGAACAGTATTTGGTTCTTATTGTTGGAAAAGGACAATGCAATTTGGGGAATAGTTAAGTATTTATTAGGATATATGCGCTTCCATCCGTGTTTTTTTTATTCTCATTGTTATGAGATATAATTATTTACGGAAGTCAAAAATTTGAAAATAATACTGTTGCGTATTATATTGTATTGTTGTTCATGTTGTGTAAAGACATTTCAATTTTGAAAGATAGTTTTGCGTTGAAGAGTGTTTTTGTTACTTGGCGGGGGTGCGCCATCTAGGGACACATATGTGTGATTTTATTCACTTTTTCAAAAATTGGTGAAAGCAAAAAAATTATGTAAGTTTAGTTTATTTGAATGATGTTTGATTTCGGTTGTTGGGAAAGGATAATGCGAAATGTTGGGTAGTTTAGTATTTATTACGATTGATGTGCCCCCATCCGTGCGTTTTTCGGTTCCCATTTAAATGACTTACAATTTTTTCATAGATAGTATCGGAAATCAAAAGTTTAAAAACAATAGTGTTGCCTAGTGTATATTATTGTGATTGATGTTCTGTCAAGATAATTCAATTTTGAAAGAGAGCTTTGTCTTGAGTGATTTTCTTATTCGGCGGTAGTGCGTTGGTTCGGGTGACTCTTAAGTGGTTTAGTTTAATGTTCCAAAAAACGGTGAAGGCAAAAACTCAGTGTGTATATATTTTTTCAGAACAATGTTTGATTCTGTTTGTTGGGAAAGGACAATGCGAAATATTGAGTAGTTTAGTTTTTATGAGGAATTGTGTATCTTGAAACGTGTTGATTTTTGACAGTAGTGTAAAGATTTATCATTCTTTGCCGGGAATATTAAATGTTGCAAAATTAGAAACAACATTGTTGGATAGAAAATTGTTTTGTGGCTATTTTTGTACCAAGAAAATCTAATTTTGCTGGATAGTTTTTTTTCACGAATAGTTTTCTTATACGTTGTTGTTGTGCCTGCAGGGGATTTCGAAGTTTTTTTTAAATTTCCGATAAACGCTAAGAGCAAAAAATTAATGTTTATATATTTGACAATAACAAAAATAATAAATATTCTGTATATAAAGAAAACTTATTTTGACCAATTAGCTTTGCCAGCTTAACATTAAGTCAGCAAAGCGACCAATTTGTGGAAAAACTGTTGGAGCAAAAAAAATTAGTTTTTGGATATTTGGAAAGCACAAAAATGGCACAAAATTCTGAGTGTAGAGAAAAATTTTATAAAATATCCTATTACTGTTCCGCGACTTATAAAATTACAATAACGATTTCTTTGAAAATGACTTTGCAAGCTTGACGGACGAGCTACTACCGCCTGGGGAGCCCGGGGCTCCTACGGGCGCGGGCAACTTCCCCTCACTCCGCACCCATTTCCCCTAAAAATCCAGAAAAGGGTGCACATTCGTAAGCTGAAGCGGCGCGAGGCGCTCAATAGTGGCTTCATACGAAAACATGCCAGATTTTTTCTATAAAAAAACGAGAATTGTATTGTGTTTATATTCTTCGCTTTTTATTACTTTTTGATATTTGTTTTGTTACTAAATTCTCCCTTATATAAACATCTTTGCTAAGTGACAGAAATATGTTTGAATGGCGAATTCTTTCCTTGTTTTCGTTTTATGTTGGGTTATTAAATAATCCAGTTATTTTTTTATTTGGCAATAATGTGAAATAAATTAACAACTCTGTAAGTTAACAATTCTCGCTTACGGACAATGCTTTTAACAGACAAGAATATTTGTTAAGCCTTCTAACCTGAACGTAGAAAGTTCACTCTTTTATATCACTCTTAATTAAAAAGGATTAAAAAATCCAGATTATTTTGATTCAAAGTTTTTACTATTATTGTCAATTGAGAATTTGAAATCGGACTGATGTATTATTTCATTTTAATTAATCATTATATACCGTAAAGAGAAAATAGGAATCAATATAGCTAAATGCATGACAAGAACTGTCAAGTAAGTTCTTCCAAAGACTGTCATGGACCAGGTAACCAGTGACCTACCACCATTCCGTAGCGTTTGTATAAACCTTACTTTTAAATCTCGCGCCAATTTCTATGGATGCAGTGCCTGTTACCTTGCTCGCGACCTTAACATGCCTGCTTTACTATTTGAAACTAAAATAGCCACTGACAACCAGATCGGAGAGATTATACATACATTTTTAAAATATTTGTATATTATAGTTTAAAAACATTGAAGACCAAAAAGTATTAATATTTGATTTCGCAAATGATTTTGTCTCATGAACGACTTCCTAATCAAAAAAACATTTATGCTAAGAACTCTTACTTTTATTTATTTTCCACTTGTATAATGAAAGCAATGCAAAATTCCTTGTAAAGAAGCACACTGAAATGTAGCAATGCATTCCAATAAAAGTAAAATAAATGTTAGGACAAGTTATAATCGAAAGGAATTAAACATTTTCAATGTGTATGAAAAATTAATAGTATCTCCCTTCGTGGATTATGTTCTATGCAAACTTCTGAGAAGTCTGAAGATCCTCTAGGTGCCGTTTAATGAATTTCGCTCATTTCTTATTGTTAGTAATAGAAAATACATGAGAAATGGCAGGCCAGTCGTCTCTATGTTCTCTAGTCATAAACTACTGAAGTCCGTATCAAATAGTATTCACAGATATCCTTCTGTCTTGAGATTCTTTTGATTCCAAAAATGCACTGTACCAGATGGGTTGCTTTCTTTCCTTATGTGAAAGAAGGAAATTCTGCTCTCAAAAGTTCTACGACCTTCACGGACTTGGACGTGCGAACCATTATGGTTCAACATGCTAACCATTACCTTAACAAAAGCTGATGCAACAAATTGTGACACAGCATACGCACAAAAGAAGGGTTAAACATTAATGCCTGAAAATGTATTACCGGAACCGGAACCTTGCGCATCACGGGTTGGACCGGTGCAAGTTCAAACTACCTCGACCACCAGGTCGGACGAAAAGTAAAATTAATTAAAATAATTCTTATTTTCATTTTTTTTATAATTTGATTTGAATTTGAAAATATGGAATGTACGCGATTACTATAAGAAAATGTATTTTCATTCAGTTCCTTTATTGTTGCGTCTGTCCTGATATTACGTTACGGGACGTGGAAGGTCAGGCTATGCGATTATTACATTTCTGTCAAAACAGTCTTCTATTATCTGATATCCTGGTCTACAATATGCATTTAAAGTAAAATACGCGTTCCTTAAAGACAAGTTGCCTTAGTGTATCCGCGACAGTGGTCGTGAGGTGAAAACAATCGTTTTCTCGGGTCATCAGCACTGAGCGGGGCAACCGCTTTCAGCTGCTTTTGGGCAGCTGCGGCCGATGGCGTCTCCCCGACGGCTCGTATCGCCCGTGCCATGCGGACGTGCTCTTTCACCTGAGCGCTATAGCCACTTTCAATCTAGGGGTAACGCAACAGCACATACTACTATCGCGCAATATTTGTAACGGCTACACAATATTATAATACTACATGAACTATCAAAAGAGTTTCCAACAATCAATTTTTTTTTTTCTGCACCGAGTTCCAGCACGCCATTTACACTACTCTTACACCATCAGTCTCAGTTAAACTCAACCTTCCAGAAGATTTAAACTTCAGGAGCTAAAACAGCACGTAATTTCTCGTCCGAATTTTCATGCGAAATTCCACAAAAATTACTCATATTTTCGAAAAGTTGTACATAACCTTTATTCAAAATCTATCTTTAAGGAAAACATTTCATTACAGGAAAAAAATTCTGTCTTTAGTATATCTATCTAATCTCTCACTACATGTTTTTGAAAATTTTAGTAGTTTTCGCGCAATATTGCGTGCAATATGTGCAATTTTCAAAAATACAAAAACAAGCTTTTCTCAAAAACGGCTTCAAATTTTTTCTTTAAACTTTTGATGGGTATAGTGCCTAATGTATTTTATGAGATGACAAAAACGCCACATTGCTCTATTCTTTTGTTTTTTCAAAAATTGGAAAAATGTAATTTTTTTGACTTGTCTCTCGCGTCGTTAATATTTACATTATCGGCGATGTTTTCACATTATTATATTTACGGGTACATGTGCTTTAAATAATGTCAAGTAAAGTTTATCGAAAACACAACCGTTTTCTGTGAAAAGTAGCTCAAATTTCGGCATTTTCAGAAACGCTCAAACGCCATTTTCTCATATATGGCTGCAATTTTTTTCTTGAAACTTTTGTAACGGATAGTTAATTACACTCTGTAATATGACGTAAAGTTTATATTGAGTTTTTTTTTTTGTTTTTTAAAAAATTATATACCTAAATGTAATTTTTTTGAAAGATCTCTCACATCTTTAATATGCACATTACCAGCAATTTGTAAAGATTATTATATTTGTGAGTGTAAGTGCTTCAAATAACTTCAAATAAAGTATTTTGAAAACTCAAACATTTTCTGTGAAAATGAGCTTCAAATTTCGCATTTTTATTAGTGCTAAAACGCCATTTTCTCTTAAACGGCACATAATTTTTAAAAGAAAATTGCCATTTATGACTAGGTTTTTGTGTTTTTTAATATTCTAAAATTAATATTTCCGTTCTACCAATAGGAAACCGAAAAATTAAGAAAATGACAAAAAAAATGAACTTTTGGCGGTGATAGATGACAGCTGGCAAGAAAGAGTATGTGGCAATTCCGAATAGCTAGCGAAGACCCAAGGGAATAGAAAACTAATACGGGAAAGTCTGTGCCAATCTGTAGCACCACTAGTTTAAATTTTGAAAATGTCACAGGAGCTTCATGTTAAGTACCTCCTAAGTTCCCGCAGCATCACATAACGTACGAGAAAGTAAAAAGTTGAGCATTTGCAATTTGAAAAAAATTAGAAATTTGAATTGTCATTATTTCTAGTTTTAAAGAACATATTTCATTAAAGGCTAGCGCGGTGAAATTATGTACTATAATATGTATTATTATTATTATTATTATTATTATTATTATTATTATTATTATTATTATTACTATTATTAATGCATGTTTTGAATTAACTACTCTCTTGTAATTTATTATTAGTCAATGTAAGCTTAATGAAAGTATAATTACTATATACTGCCACTAAATTATAATACTTAATTAAAACATTAATAATAAATCTAAACTAATTAAGAGGAAAATGTGTCATTGATTTGCAATTTTTGAAAATACAGAGATCGCCGAAAATTGGCCGTGTATCATTGTTTTAATAATCCTTTTTTCTGTCGGTAGAAAAAAATCAAAGAAACAATATGGAGCACTTTTATAAGAAACGTTTAATTACACTGCATTCACTTCAATCAAAAATTACGCGAAAACTTGTTTTACTTTACAAGAACAGATTTTTATTTTGAAAAAAACTTCAATATTGCAATTCTTGAATGTTAATTCTTTTGCATTTATCGAAAAAAACAGCTTTACCAAAAATGGACCTGCGCTAATTTTTGAAGCGCCTAAAATTCTATCCGCGAAAAAAAGAAAAAAAATTGAAGCCATTTTTGAGAAGGTATTTGTTCGGGGCTACTATACATTTAATGTTCATGAGTGGACTGTATAAATGGACTGTAGTGATGAAGTACAGTAGTCCCGAAACCCTTTGATAGCTCTTGGGATTGGCGCAGGAGTGCAGGATGCATACACGAGCAAATTTCCAGCACAAACAATATTTAATAAGTAAATGCACAAGAAGCATAGAATTAAGATGAAAATTTCTCTTGGTGCATTAATACACCTGTCCAAGCGTAGTTATTGTAGTGACACCTTGGACCGCCGTGGCTACCTTGCGTCGACCAGAAGCAGCCGCGAGTTACATAGTTCAACCAAAATTGCGGGCGCAAATACACGCAAGAGCGACAGACACAATTAAAGCGTGCACTGCCACGATTAAACAATTTATGTGCGAGCCGTATGCAGCTCATTTGCACGATTATACATTCTTTACACGCTTTACGCGCGGAACCCTGAACACACGCGGCTATCTTGCACGGTGTCTTTATGCGAACTACCGAATTGGGTTAAGCCGAATTCGGTTGGGGCAGAGACGTCAGGAAAGGGCTCTCACGCGCGGCAGAGGTGGGGATGGCGATGGCCAATTACCATTTGCCATTTGATCTAGATTTGGAATGATCTGGCGGTTTTTATCCGTTGCTCCTCCAACGGACCGAGCTGGGGGGGGGGGGGCGAGATCGCCAGTCGCGCACGTGCGAGCTGCGTCCCGTCCGTTGGAGAATTCGCGGAACAACGGATGTGAGGGCGATACGTGATTTCAGCGGTCAACGGCCGCGCTCTGCCGATTACGCAATTCAACTGTTCTGCCTTGCTTGTGAAATAAACGTATTTATTTCTGCTTTGCTCTGGGCCCGAACAGTATTTGTTTAAAAGTTGCGCGAAAATATTAACATTTTCGGAAACATTGAACATAATCTTATTTAAATATCTGTCTTTGAACAACAAATTTTAGTCAGAAAAAATCTCTATCTTTAAAATCGTGGTTGTAGGAAGACGCCGAATAAAATTATCTTTTGCACTTTTCGAAAATTCAGAAATTTCATCGACAATCCGATCTGCACCACTATTAGTTGTCCTGTCCTCTAAACGAGGAAAACATTTAATCAAAAAATTTGGAGTCATTTGTGAGAAAAATTTGAAAATATTGTCTTCATGCTAAGGACCCCCCAAAATCAAAATATTTCTTTCAAACCCCCCGGGCGTTTAGTTCGCCCAGATCGATCGGGGATATCAATTTGGGAGAATATCGTCTAAACGGTTTAGGCGCAAGCATTGATCGGACACACGATCACACATGGACAGAGAGATGAACTGACGGACGGACGCACAGAAAGACAGGGAAGCGGACACAAGAACAGGAGGACACAGAGTCGGACACACGAACAATCGGACACAGGAACAATTGAACACACGGACAGTCGAACACACGGACAATCGGACACACGGACAATCGAACACACGGACAATCGAACACACGGACAATCGGACACAGGGACAATCGGACACACGGAACAATCGATCACACGGACAATTGGACACACGGATAATCAGCCACAAGGACAATCAGAACGACGGACATCGGACAGACAGACAATTGAGCGCACGGACAATTGGACAGCATTTTATTCAATGGGTCATGGATTGCCTACGATCTTTTCTTTCTATTTCATTATTATTATTATTATTATTATTATTATTATTATTATTATTATTATTATTTAGACTTTTTCACTTCTCCCACGCGGGAAGGGGAGAGTGCCACTAGTGTTGCAGTGGCTAGGCTCACTCGTACGGCTCCGATGAGCAAGGGTCGAGCGAGATCTGTGTATTTTCTTTTAGGTCCTTCCATACTACATGTCAGATATATCAGTAATAGTTTTTCTCACAATGCGACATGTGTCCAGAATGATAGCTTTTTGAATTGTTGCCAGTACATGCTTTATATTTAGTTCCTGTAGCTGTTTAATGAGCGATTTTGTTACTATCCCGGTGGTAGAAATTGTCAGGGGACGGATATGCACTTTTTCGACCTCCCAAATCTCCTTGATCTCTTCCGCAAGTTCTCAGTATTTTGATATTTTATTGAAATATGCTGAGTGGAGATTATGTGCTAATGGAACTGTGATGTCGATGATGGTGACTTCCTTTCTGATTTTATGTAGCACAGTAATATCTGGCCTGTTTGCAGTGATGGTCTTGTCTGTTCTAATCTCCCTATCCCAGTACATTTTCGCGGATTCATTTTCTAAGACTGGGGGAGGTTGGTATTGAAAGTATGGCAAGCTTTCTACGTTAAGATGTTCTTTAACGGCCAGGGCACTGTGAACAATCTTTGCAAAGTTGTTATGTCGTCGTAGGTATTCCGTGCCAGCAAGAATTTTACTTGCCCCTGTTATGTGCTCTATTGTTTCGGTTTCCGTTGTGCACAAAGTGCATTTGTCGTCCAATGTTTGTTTCAAAATATATTTTCTGTAATTGCGTGTGCTAATGACTCTATCCTGTATGGCCATCATGAATCCTGTGGTTTCTCTATATAAGTTCCCTGACGTTAACCAGATATGCAAAGAAATACTGTCAACATTTGTATCCTCGAGTTGATGAGGATAAGAACCGTGCAAAGATTTTTGCTTCCATGATATTAGTTTTTCTTCCATAGACTGAGAGGTAGTTTCCAGTTCTTGGTTTTTGAGCTTCAGTGGTGTTAGATTTGCATCTGCGGTGCACAATATTTCGTACATGTGATTATCCTGCTTGGAATGGAAGTGTTCCCTCAGGTCTTGAATATGTTTCCAATGTAATTGGACGATGCTCATGATTCCCATTCCTCCCTTGAATGCTGGTAGAGTTACCCTTTCAATTGCTGATTTGGGATGCCGCATTCTATGTTTGGTTAGCTTTACTCTGATTTGCCTCTCAGCACTTTCCAGTTCTGTCTTGGACCATTTCACCACTCCAAACGTGTAAGCCAGAACAGGGATGGCAAAGGTGTTGATCGCTTTGACCTTATTGCGCCTATGAAGATGTGTTTTTAAAACTTCTCCGACTTATTATTATTACTGTTATTATTATTATTATTATTATTATTATTATTATTTTCCATTACATCACGACTAAAGATGTTATGAGTCGGCTGAATATAAAATCTACTCCAGGTTGCAACCAGCTACCTAAGGAGCAGATCTAGGGACTGTCAGTGACTCTACAATACTTTGCGCAAAATGTGGGCTGTTCCAAATAAAGCAATTTCTTGTACTTCCCAGTCTTTTGAATTACCAGGGAGTTTAGACAAGTTCTTACACAAATTTTGCGGAATAAATCCCAGAGCTTCGATAACTATCGGGACGACCTGTGCGTTTACGCCCCACATTCGGCTGATCTCGATTTCCAAACTCTTGTATTTAAGACGTTTCTCTGCCTCCTTGGTAAGGACGTTTTAATCGCAAGGTACAGCAACATCGATAAGTACAGACGTGTTCAAATTATTTGACTTAAGAACGTATTTTTAATGTTCCTCGGTTCAATGATGTAAAAATAGAAGAGAAATGCTTAATATCAGATTGTTTTTACTGGTTACCTCATTCTTGATTGTTTTTAAGAAATTTCCCTTTCAGGGAACTCCCAAATCAATTTATTTTTCACTCTTGGTAACATTTGTCAGTTTCCCTTCTAAGTGTGTTAGTGTAAGCTTGCGGTACAATTCCTTGCAATTCTGTCTACGGTGTGATTGGAAGTTCCTATAGTGACATTCGGTTTGGTTTTCATTTTCCATACCTCTTGCTTCATTCTGCTGACATTATAAAGTCTGAGAACTTGATTATAATTAATAAAGGGAGAAATATTGAAGAGTGCAGTTTAAAGTAAGGTTGTGGGAAAGAAAAAGGACATTTCACCTCGGGAAACTGCTGTTGTTGCAGCACTTATTGCTGAAAACTCTCATACAGAGCAGGAAATTGCTAACAGAATGAAAATATCATAGAAAACCGTTAGCAGAATCAAAATCTCAAAGCAGGAAATTAGTGAATGCAAACCAAAGAGATCAGGAAAATGTGGACGTAAGAGAAAAATCAGTTCTAGAAAAACGAGAAAACTGATGATGATGGCAACATTGACCCATAAACTAACGTCCAATGACTTGAGTCATCAGCTGAAAGGTTTTGGGGTTGCTGCATCTCCTGTGACAGTGAGGAGGAGGTTGTGTGAATAAGGTTTAAAAGCATGACGATCAAAGAAAAAACAGAAAATCACTCTATCAATGAAACACAAGGGATTACAATGAGGCTAACAACATCTAAAGTGGACGAGTGAGGACTGGGCAAAGGTATATACAATCCCATGACAAACGTATAGGGAAAATGTACTGCAAAATAAAATTTTGCGTTGCAGATTGTGATGCTTTATTGGTTTGCAATAAATGCACATTTGAATTTTCGAGTAGTTGAGGTCTGTGCTAGGTCATAATTTTTTGCAAACAAATTATTCACATCTTTTTTTAATTTGGAATTCTCTGAGATCCTTCTGGTATGCTTCAGTGACGAATCTGTATTCACCGGGGTTGCAGAAAGGAGTCGGTACGTTTGTAGGAGACCAGGAGAAGCTTTCAAGTCTGAATGCTTGCGACAATTTATGAAGCATCCAACATCCATTATGGTAAGGAGTGTGAAGTCTGTGAAACGTCCGGATAGACTGCACATTGTCGAAGGGACAATGACACAAGATCAATACAAAATATCCTTGAAAAGGAACTATTTTCCTAAATTAGAGAGTGGTTTCCCAATGAAGATGCCATTTTTATTCATGATGGAGCACCGTTCCATAAAGCCAAAAGGGTCTCAAACTATTTGGAAGAAAAGCAGTTGAAAGTGTTACCCTGGCCAGGAAATAGCCCTGACATGAACCCCTTAGAAAAGTGATGGGGTACTATCAAGCGAAGGATAAGGAAATATAAATAAATACCAAACAAGAACTCGTGCACAAACTAGAGGAAATTTGGTACCGCGACATTGAAATTAAAAACTCACGTAAAAGTTGCTAAAATCCCTGTCAAACAGGATAAAGTTGTTGATTAAGAATAAAGGCATGCACACCAAGTATTAAACGTATCAAAGTAATATGTACACGGATGTAATTTTGCAATGAAGGCAAATATTTTGCAGAAAATGTTTTTAGTCTAATAATTTGAACACGTCTGTGAACACGATTTTTTCGCCAAATCCCGGATAACTATATCCGGTTTGTTTG
Source organism: Acheta domesticus (assembly GCA_031308135.1). Lineage (NCBI taxonomy): Eukaryota > Metazoa > Arthropoda > Insecta > Orthoptera > Gryllidae > Acheta > Acheta domesticus. The sequence continues at coordinate 223,012,623 of JAHLJT010000631.1, forward strand.
CCGCTATCGTGCGATCAGTTTGAATTTGTTGGCCGTACAATATCGTACACAATCCAACAGTGTTCGTACCATTTGGGGCATGTGTTTGGAACTTCGAGGGTGGTACAGATCTGCCAGTGGAGGTAGCTACACACCCTGTCATGTCTTTTCAGGTATTCGGTCTTTACTAGGTTTGGACAAGCTGAGACAATATGATCAATGATTTCTACTTGCTCCTGGCAAATGCGGCATTTATCATCTCGGGAAATTTTGAGAACAGCTTTATCATAATGTCGTGTTCTCAACGCCTGATCTTGAGCAGCTACCAGAAATGCTTCCGATTCTGGCTTCATTCTTCCCCTTTTAAGCCACATAAATGATTGATATTTATTGATCTGCACCTTGTCCATTCTTTTTAGGCATTGTCCGTGGAGTGGTTTGTCTCTCTACGATTTCTTTAACATTTTTTGTGTCTCACACTTCATGTTTAGCAGCATCAGAAGTTCAGTGTCTGTGTTATTCGACGTGTCTTCCCTAGTTTTCTTCGCAATGCTTCTTGCTACACTAACAATGCCTCTGTTTCCCATTCTTCGGACAGATTTCATGACCTGCCTCATTAGAGGGTCATCTTGATGGCTGACTACATACTTCCCCAACCCGACTATTGCGTTGTGCCAAGAGACCTCAATTTGTCTGAGGTCTCTTCCTCCTTCCTTACGTGAAACATAAAGTCTATGTATATCAGCTCGAGGGTGGGAAACATGATGCATTGTTAGCAGTTTTCTGGTTTTTCGATCCATGGTGCGAATTTCTTGCTCAGTCCAGTCCACTAGTCCAAAACTCTATTCGGCTACAGGTACCAATCTCCATGAATGTTGGCACTTCTACTTGTTTTTTTACCGAGAAGGTTTATGTACTGTTAAATCTGTTGTAACTCCACTACATGGCGCTGTAGAACAAAACTAAATATTTACGTCAATTGCCACTCATTCGGCATGATTTTGTATCTATTTAATTAAATAACTCCTAAAGGATGTGTTCTATGGCCTTAAAAACTAAAATTTCGAGTCCGAAGGCCTCAAAGAAACTTTTCTCACATCGTAAGCTACACGATGAAACCTTCTTGGTCATTCTATTACGTTTTTGCTGGTCCGGCGCTTCCCAATATTACCTCACCTGCTAAGAGATGTGCAGAATCTGCAATTAAATGTGAATGAGAAGGACAGAGAGCGGGAGAGACAGACAGACAGAGAAGGACAGGGTGAGGGAGAGAGAGACAGTGAGAGGGTGATGGGAGGTGAAAGATGGAGATGAAGGATTGAACAACGACTGCCGGGTTTTCCAAGTATCCAAGTTTCTCGAGAACTCAACCGTTTTCTGGGTAAATGAGCTCAAAATTCCGTATTTTCAGAAATGCTCAAATGTCATTCTCTCACAAATGGCTCCATTTTTTTTCTTCATACTTTTCGAACGGATACTGCTAATTGCACTGTATACTATGACATAAAGTTCATTTTGTGTTTTTTTCAATTACACAAATTAATTTTTTTAAAGATCTCTCATACCGTTAATATGCACATTTCCCACAATTTGTAAACACTATTGTATTTGTGAGTTAAAGTGCTTCAAATAACTTCCATGGAAGTTTTTCAAAAACTCAAAAAGTTTCTGTGTAAAAGAGCTTCGAATTTCGAATTTACAGTATCGCTTAAATGCCATTTTCTTAAAACTGATTCCAAATTTTTGAAAGAAAAATGCCGTTTAGTGCGTTCTTTTTACTGTTATTTAATATTCTTAAAATAATATTTTTGTTCTACAATTAGCAAACCGGAAAATTATTAATTAATTAATTAATAATTATTAAAATTATTAAAATGTCAAAAAATGTACGTGGGCAGTGAGAAGAAACCGTCGTGAACGTCTTAATTTTCTATTGTTAAATAGTTTCCTTCTTCGTTATCTCACACGTGAAGTCAAGTTTCCAACTTATTTGAAGAGCTCCAGTCTTATCTTTTATGACAAGAATATTTCTCAGGTAAACACTGCAAATGTATTAAACATTAGTCAGTAGTATTGGAGATATACGATTATGAAAGAGAAAAATGTTTGATAGAAAAATGCGCGCAGTCTGTGCCTCAGATTCGGTAGGAATCTAGAAACAACGATTCAAACATTGAGTCAAATGATGTAAGATTTGCCACGGGAAAAGTGCGAAAATAGGGCAATTGAAGATAAAGATTAAAGTTCGTGAAAAGTATGCTTCCAATGATTCACGAATGTGGCAAGGTGAGGCAATCTTTATTGTCGGGAGTGGGTATAATGTAAGTCTGAGGAAAGGTGTCTGGTGGACTGTGGAGCAAATAAAAAGCATAAGAGAAGTAACGTGTTGTCTATGTGCATACCATATATTTATTTGTTTAGTTCATGCGAACAACTTTTGCACAAGAAATTAATTTATTGATTAAAATGGACAATGCATATTTTGTGATACTTTGAAATACGACCAACTGTTCCGTAATTTGAAAAATGGATATTTGTGAAACATTCAGTCATTACACGCATTCAACAATTTATGGGAAGCTAAACGCCACTAAAATAAACTCTGAAAAATTACAGAATTAACATTAACTTAAATTCAATTAAAGTCATTGGCCGAATATTAAAATGGTACGAAAAGCTCATTCTAGATTTTTTCTACCTGAATTTGGAGTTTATTTGGAAATTTACGAGTATGTAGATAGTTTGGTGCATACTTCCTGGTTCAATTTCTTATTGAAAAATACAAAATGTTTATAATAAGGAATGGACCTAATGTTGAAGGCTCCATTTATAGATTGACAAACGTAGTGAAGAGTTGAAATCTCTGGAAAATCTGTGAATAGAATGACATGGAACCGACATCGATTCCGCAAAAAATAGTGTACGACTAAATACGAAATATTGATAGGATATTCTTCAGAATTGTGTCAGTGTCCTTGCAAAGTTTGGTGAAGATTGATACAACACAAATGCGTAAAATAAATAATTTAAATAATGTATTGGCATCATATCTCAACCATACCACGATCATTATTTTTCTGCAGTCGCAAAAGTGCTGATTGGTTCCTGAATATTCCGCCAGAGGCCAGTAGCGGTGCGGCTGAATTGGTACATAATAAATTCGCTAGAGACCAGTAGCACTGTGTAAGGTAAAAATTGTTTACTCGAATAGCTAAGTACTTTAAAATAAAATGAAAGAAAATATAGTTCTTTAATTAAAATTTGAACCAATTACATTAAAAATAATAATCTTAAACACAGTGGATTATATGAAGTTCATATTTTTCTTCTTTCACAAGAATTAGATATGAAGAAATCCCAGACAACGCCGGGTATTTTGCTAGTAGTTTATAAATAAAGTAAATATTCCATTCGAATAATGAAATATTGTATATTATATGTAAATATTGTGTTAGGATATTTATATCAATATTCTGCTCAATAGTGCTTCTTTAGCATATGAGAAGTTAATACAAATATTTTTTTTAACATTTTTACTGCCTCTTCGGCTTAATACACATTTCAGGGGTTTTAATACACATTGTACCACATAATGCAGTTCGTTTGGCTAACAATAATTTAGGGGAGCTACACATTTATCTCATGAATATATACTGCTCAGCAATTATTAAAAATTGTAATTCTTTTGAGAAGAATTTTGTTCACCTTTTTGGAAGTTGAATTGTAGTGTAGAGAGATAATGCGATTTTACATGGTAGCAGTTTTACCTGCATTAAATGTTTGTGACACTCAAATTCTGTATATTATCAAGGTGGCAAGTATCATTTTCACACATAAGTAATAGAAGTTTCGGACTGGCTTAAAAATTGCAGAACGTGAAGCTTATGACTTTTAATTGTGAGGAGTACAACGAAGATAATTTATTTATTTTTCTTCATTTAAATAAAACGTGTTATTCATATTGGCATTGCAATAATGTAACATGAACAAGTACGTAATTTGGTTTCAAACAACGTGTCAAACACATTCAAATGGTAGAATGGTAGGAATGTCAAATGGTAGGAATAAAACTACTATTGGAACACAATCAAAGTTTGGAAACATTAATAAAATACTTAACAAATAATACGTAAAAATTATGATTGGGGGGAGGGAGCCTCACATAAAACAAAATACCATTATAGAGAATACCTTAAACACACAGAATTAATTTGCTTCTTTCGGTGCGTACTCAAACAGTGCATTATAATAGAAATGAATTATTAAAAAGACTATTTATTAAAAAATACTTTTTTTAAAATTAAATACGTCAAATGGAAACATGCCTTTAAGTATTCATAGAAAACACACATTCTCGTGGGCATTTTGTAGTTTGTTTTATTAAACTTCAATATTAGTTTGAAGATTAAACTTCCACAGTTATTTCGAAAACGAACAACTTAACACTCATCACTAATCATGCGGTGCGTCAAAAGGAATGATACAAACGAACGAACAAATCTTTCTAACAAATCGTTGACAGGTTGACCGAGAGTTCATCGAAAAATAAGAACTCACGGATTCAAAATAACCGTACATGTTAAGAGAAAATTTTCTAAATCATCAAACTTTATGTTATTTCATGTTACATGTTATGATTACATGTTACATGTTATCATCACACTTTTTTCTATTTGTAAAAAAACGAGACATTTTTGTCTTCCGAAATGATTAGTCCAGGCATCGGAACAGGAGTTAAAAATACGAGTTTGGCCCGGGAAACCCGGCACATATGGGATCCCTATTTTACGCCACTCGTTTTATCTGTGGCCACTCCTTTAACCTAGGTATCTCATAATTTTTAAAACGAAAAGCCAGGACAATACCCAAAATTATGATTATGGGGTGAGTCTCATATAAAACAAAATACCATTATTCATAATGCTTTCGTATTTATGTTTACCCATTTTTTGTCCCGTAAAGGGGAATTGGCTTCGGCACCTTTAGATCCCGATGTTCCTAGTCAGTCACTCAACCAGGAAACAGCAATGTCTCAAATTCGCTTAACCTTCGGGACTATGCGTAGTTAACGAATTCGGCTAGCGACACCGGTTTCACGGCCGTGTCCTTTCAGTTGAATCATCCCAGCATTCGCCTGAAAGACCGAGGGAAACCACGAACACCGCTGTCAGAATGGCCGGCAAGGGGATTGAACCCAAGCCTCCACAATGCGAAGTCAGCGCCCTATGCCCTGACCCACTTCGGTAGAATACTTAACGAACGCAGAAATAATGTTCTCCTTGCGGTGCGTATAAACATAATGCGTTATAATAGAAATGTAGTGAAAATTACGAATAGCTTCGACTCTTGGCCGCGCGGCGTGCACGCCAGTGGTGGCGACGAGGATCGCAGAGCCCCGCCGCGCCGTCCTACGACTGAGATCCACTCCTAGACGATAGCTAGGCTTCTCATAATTTTAAGAACAAAAAGCCGAGGCAAAACACAAAATTATGATTGGGGGAATCTCATATAAAACACAATAGCATCATTCAGAATGCTTTACAAACGCAAAAATAATTTCCTCCTTGTGGGACGTATAAATCCAGTGCGTTATAATAGAAATGAAGTGAAAATGAATAGCGCCGACTGCTGGCGTGTAGGCCAGTGGCGACAAGGTCCGCCGCGCGTGCCGTCCTAGGCCTGAGATCCGTTCCTTGTGAATTTAGCTAGAGTTCTCATAATTTTAAGAACAAAAATCCGGGGCAAAACACAACATTATAATTGTTGGAGGAGTCTGGTAAATACAAAATACCATTATTCAGAATACTTTACAAGCGCAAAAATAATTTGCTCCTTGCGTTGCACATAAACCCAAAACGTCATAACAGAAATGAAGTGAAAATGACGAAAAGCGTGGACTGCGGGCGTGCCTGCCAGTGGTGGCGACAAGGTCCGCCGCGCGTGCCGTCCTAGGACCGAGCTGGGGAGCAGCGCCGCGCCGCACCGCGCCGCGCACCTTCCCGTGGCCGGCGCGGCGCCGCGCGGCGCGCGGGATCCGGGTCAGGGCTGGCGG
>JAHLJT010000631.1:223630873-223654826 GCA_031308135.1 Acheta domesticus
TAAAAACATATTTCGTGCGCTCCAAACGAAATTTCAGGTCGTTCAGTGTCTTATACTCTCAGCGATTCGCAACGGCCGATTTGAAAGGAAAATAGAGTATTTAGTTTTGAATTTCACTTTATTAAAACAGTGAAATACATTTAAACATATAAAAATGAATTAGAAATTTTACAGTTTAATCATATTAATGCAAAGACATTCAACCAGTAGTTGTCGTAAATGTGCTTTCAAAAGCAAATATGACATGAATTATTAGCTGAGTGTTCGAAAAGAATATTATGCATTGTCCGCACAACCCTTGCAGTATTGATACCATCCCTGTCATCTCACCTTTGTGAATGAGCATTTTCCCTTTATTTTACATAAAAAAAGTTGGATGTATTGGACGTACAAACTGACTTGGGACTGAAACTTAGCAATAATGACCTTGATATCGATGTCATTCGCGCAACAATTCAAAGCTCGTCAGTATGTGATGAATTAACAATGTTCCAACTGGATTTGGACTTGTTTTGCTATTGGTATTTCAGTTTGAACTCTCATTTAAAGGTCTAATTTTTTAAATAAAATTCCAATAAAATAATACATCTTTTTATCAAAAACCTTTAATTTCTAATATTAAGCCATCTATTTATCATGTTTTTAAATTATTTCCGTTCAAGTGGTATTATAATTTGCTCCAGGCTTGTAAGTGGTACGTAACTGAAGAAAAGGTGAGACCCCCTGCCGAAATCCCGTCTTGCTTATGAATAAATGTAGTAAAATAACTTTGTCTTCTGAGATTTGAATGTCTCAGACTGGCGAAACCCTGAGTTGTCAACGTCTATCGTCCGTGGGAAGACAGCTCCCCTTTCGTGGGACATACGGTATTGGAAGCGAGTGCAGCAAACATTCTCAAAATTTCGCCAGCTGGTAGAACACCAAGCAAAACCCACATACTACTAAACTTTGAAGTGTTAGGGAGTATTAGAAATGTGTTATTAGAGACGTTTTGCATCAAGACCTTTCATGACCTCCGCGCTTCCTGCAACGAGCAAAATTGCATCGGCAGTGCCAAAAATGTTTATCAATCGATGTCAGATTTTATAGCACGTTCCTTCTTTGACGACTGACGGCAAAGGTCATATCCGTTGGTCTCTTTTTAGTTTCAACGGCACAGTAAGTATACTATTTTACCGAAGTCGTAAACCAATGCTATTTTTAAGAAACGTGAAAAATAACTTACATACGGTGCACTTGATGTTATTGTTTTGAAACTTTTTTATTAGAACACATTATTGTGAAAATTTTGTTTCTAAGCAAAAGTGAAAAGTATTTATTGTTTGTCCCATATCGAGATAACATTTCAGAGGCTCGTATCTTTGCAATAATTGTATTTGGATTATTCCACGTATGTGTTCGACCTTCTTGTCTTTCCGAACCTGTCATGTAAACACCCTTTTTTAACCAGCACCCTCTCCAGGGAGAGGGTGCTGCTCAGACCTGACGACAGCGGCGGGGCGCGGCGATTTCCGCACTTCGACAGGCTGCAGGTCATGAAAAAGTATGTATACTAATTGTCGCAAATCACTACTTGCGATGCTTCTTTCTTCAAAACTCAATATTTATGGATTTTAAAAGGTGCTTAACAAGCTGGCAAAATTTCATGTCAATCCGAGTATCAAGCAAGGCGAGTTTTCGTGTAAGCGCTGCTGAGAAGTGACAACGCTGTTCTCCATAAGCTCTGTACTGCAATCAATGCTTGGACGCTCTATAGCGTCTCAACTCAGTCAAAGATGCCTTTTGAAGAACAACTTCCCTAGGCATTTCAGTTGAATTTTTTACTGAAAATTTGTTCACATTGACTGAATGACAAAGTTGTTTGTTTTATTGAAAAAGCGCAATTTTTTTCAGGGCGTCTTCCTACAACTATAGTATTAAAGATAGATATTTTCCCCTAATGAATTTTGTACCTTAAAGACGCATCTTTGAATAAGTAATGTTCAACGTTTCGAAAACATGAGTAGTTCCGACTTCAGGGTGATTTTCAAACATCCGACTTCTCCTCAAGCTGTGGGTGTATTCAAGGAAGAGTATCACAGTAAGAACTTCTTTATTTGATCTCTAGTCAACGTTGTCAAAAAGGTCATGTAGCGTGATCAAAAAGGTCAAGTAGGAGATAGAATTGATTACAAGTTCAGAATAATTCAGAGTTATGAATCAATCTTTCTGTACGAAACTGTGCTAAATTCTCAAAATTGATTGTAAATTGATACAGTTGACTCACAAGTGTGAAAATGTAATGAGTAGGTGTTGAATTAAATAAAACACGTGTTTTTTCAATGAAAGCTATGAATGTCAAACACTAATTTGTAGATGGTACTAAAGAAAGTGAAAAAGATTAATGAGAGGTGCTTTTATTTAGAAACCATCCACGAAAGATCTCTCACAACGTTAATATGCACATTACCAGCGATTTGTAAACACTGTTGTATTTTTTAGATAAAGTGCTTCAAATGACTTTAAATTAAGTTTTTCTAAAACTCAAAATTTTCGTAAAAACGAGCTTCGAATTTCGCATCTTTAATAGTGCTAATCCCCATTTTCCTTAAAACAGCTCGAATTTTTTAAAGAATTTGCCATTTTAGGATGGAGTTGTACTGTTCTTTAATATTCGAAAATTAATATTCTGTTCTACCATTCTACCATTAAAAAACGAAAAATTAAGAAAAGTTAAAAAATGTTCTTTGGACGGTGATAGAGGGCAGCTGGCAGTATGTGGCGATCCCGAATAGCTAGCCCAGACCCAAGGAAATATAAAATGAGTATAGGAAGTCTGTCCTATTCTGTAGGGCCACTAGTTTTTCATCTGACAAGATAGTAATGTGACAACCTCCTTAATTCGTGACCCCAAATGTTTTCATTTAGCAAGTCAAAATGAAATGCAACGCATGGCGGTTCTGCGGGTTGCCTATATTACGAAATAGGGGTAGGTATGACGGAATGGATTAATGCACACACGGGATTCAGCACTAGAGAAAGATACTTGTATGTACGAGTATTTTCTCATTTATGGGACTGGGAAAGCTAGCATTCAGGTAGCGTCAAAACTTCAGGACTATTGTAGATAGTGAGAAAAATTGTCAGTGATGATTTGATGTCGAATTTGTTATTTTCCTGGTGGCGAGTTAATATTTGTCTGATGATATTACAATATTTATTTTATTAACCATAGAAGGACGTAGACTCGTTCACATAATATCAAATAATGATTTTCATTTTACATATACTTTGAAATCCTGTTAATTTCTGACCATCTGGGCTACGGAATAAGCGTACCCATAAGATGCAAATGAAAAAAAAAATTTCAAAAATGAATTAAAAGCTCCAAAATGACTCATATTGTATATTATGTCTCTAAAAAAAACATAACTAGATTCCTTCCGTGATCTGAAAACCGGATTTAAATGGCCTAGGACACGTGATTATTAGTTAATGCTTTCTTCTAAGTTAGTCATGCAACGTGTGTTGTGGAGAATCTTCTCATCTACAAGTGTAGATTTTTCGTCTTAAATCTATTTGATACACCCAGGGGAATAATTATTTATCCAGTAGTAGCGTATTTACGAGCTTTTTGCCGAAGGTATCTTATAAATCGTTAAAAATCGCCATTTTCCTTTGCGGGGAAGGGAATATTTTTTTTAAATGGTAACCTCTAAGACATTAACACACATTGATGTACGTAGAACATGCAAATCTGCCAGTATGAGTATTTAAAGTATTACGTCCGGGAAAGAAAGAAATTCTGACAAAAGAACTTTTGCAATTTTTACTTTCACGTATACGTACGTATACACGGAGTGATATACGTAGTATAGGGAAAGGTGTGTAATGCTGCGCGAAAAAATGGCCAAATTTCGGCGGAAAAAAATTAATTGTCCGGCCGTGAAAACGAATAAGTGGATAAAACCAGTTGGTTAATTAAGAAAAAAATCCCCTAACACGTGGTGTAGCCAGAAACCCTGTTTTCTAGGTCCTTGATACCGAAAACCCAATTGAAAGGAAAACGTCTGTCTGTCCGTCTGTGAACACTGCTAGCGTCTAAATCATACGTACGATTTCTTCCAAAATGGATAATCCCCGGTAGATCTGATTCTAGTCAAAGCTTTGAGATTTTGAAAAAGATTCTTCAAAATTTGGGGGTACTTTATATGAAGCCCCCCGGGGATTTTCAACATTTTCTCAAAAACGGCTCCAAATTTTTTCTTTAAATTTCTTGTATGAAGAGAGTAAAATACACTTATTCACATGGCATAGGTCCAATTTTCACGGATGACTCTAAATTTTCGAAAATTTTGAAAGTTTGAATTTTTTTCGGCGTCTTTCTCCAGCTACAAAATTGAAGATAGAGATTTTTTCTTCAAATAAAATTTGTTCTGCATATTGAGTTCTTTCATAAAGGTCATGTAAATGTTTCTCAAAATTTTAGTAGTTTCCGTGCAATATGTGCAACATTAAAAAATTACAAAAACAAGATTTTCTCAAAAACGGCTCCCAATTTTTTCTTTAAACTTTTGGTAGGGATAGTGGTAAATTTACTCTATCAGATGACATAAAAGCCATATTGGTCTATCGGTTGTTTTTTTTTCAAAAATTACAAAAATGTAAATTTTTTCACATGTTTCTCACATCGATAATATTTAACTTAGAGGCAATTTATTCACATTATTATATTTACGAGTACATGTGCTTTAAATAATGTCAAGTAAAGTTTCTCGAAAACACTACCGTTTTCTGTGAAAAGTAGCACAAAATGTCGCATTTTCAGAAACGCTCAAACGCCATTTTCTCATATATGGATGCAAATTTTTTCTTGAAACTTTTGTAACAGATAGTGATAATTACACTCTTTAATGTGACGTTAAGTTTAATTTGAGTTATTTTTTTGTTTTTTCAAAAATTATATAAATATAAATTTTTTGAAAGATCTCTCACATCTTTAATATGCACACTATCCGCAATTTGTAAAGATTATTATATTTGTGAGTGTAAGTGCTTCAAATAACTTCAAATAAAGATGGAAACAATCGCAATAGCAAGCTTCTAATTTTCGAGTCATTTGTTGCACCAACGCTAGATATTCTTTATTAAATGTAAATGGAATAAGAAATTTGTGATAACCGAGCAATCTTAAACAATTGTTGGAAGAGATTGAAACAATGAATAAAGACGTTTTTACGGCAGTCTTCACCCCTGGGAGGAGGACGCCTTTCTAAGAAAGAATACGTTTGAAAGATACATTGAATGTTATTATTTACAAATTCTGTAAGCAGAGTGCGCCAGGTGACTCACCTGCGCTATGATCACGCACACGACTCATACTAGCGGAACCGCACTGTACTTGACTGGCGCACGCGGCGAAAGTGTAATGAACTTGTCTCTCGGAAAGGGCAGCTTTCGAGTCCCGGCACGGGCGCAAGGGAGGCAGTTGACCCAGTTCGGCCGCGAGGCGTCGCGCGGCGCCTTGGCAGCGCGGTTGGGGTTTGGGGGGGTGGCGGGGTTGGGGGGAGGGGTGGGCGGTTCCCAACCAGCGGAGCGGAAGCGCCGGCGTCGCCGCCTGCCACTGCGACTTTCTCGCGACGCGAAGCGACGCACGTCTGGGCGGCGTGCCACTCGCGGACACATCTTTTCGCGTCTAACTTTACACCGTCAACACGGGAAAGTACTTACGCGCCACTCGTAAGCCCTTTTGCACCTAAAGTGATGGAGCACGGTAGAGGCGTTTAAGGAACAATTTAACGCGCAAACGTCGTTTGAACGTGTTTTGAAAATTATCAAGAGAAACAGAAAGTTTAGTAACGTGCGCTTCAAGAAGCTGAAAAGCATAAATCAACACGGTGCATTACAACAAAACGGATTCAATGAGAAAAATATCAATTAGTGTACGGTTACCTCCAGGCAGTGGAGAATCCCGGGGGGTGCAAAAAATATATTGTAAAATATCATATAAACACTACAAAATAATACAAAATATAATCAAAATATGTTTATTATTTTTAAAAAAAATCTATAATCGGCTGGATCCGCCCCTGCCTCCAGGTAAAATGTTTAATTGACTATTGACAGTGACTAAGGCAGTGACTAAGCCAAAGACGGTGACTAAGGCAGTGAAAAATAAAACTGTTTACATTGCGAAGTTGCTTCATTTAATCAAGTGCCATTTTTTTGTGTATTAGTAATGAAAGAAGTATTTGTTAATTTTTGACTAAGTAGACAGTCTCGTAAGTGGCAAACAAATCTTTTAAAATGTGATGATCCTTGTTCTTGTAGCAAATGTTTTATTTTCTTGGAGGTATTATGAGCAATCCGAGTTTGCCCAGTATTTTGAAGGTAATTTACGTAGCCTGCGGTTTCATTTCATACTTTTTCAGGAGCGCAATGTAGTTGAAAGTTAATTTTGATTATATACCATACTATAACTTGTATTTTTCTTTCTCTGTGTCAGATTCCTTTTGTAATAATTACCATATTTTATCAAATGCAATGTTATCAAATGTAAATTTCATTCTTGTACATAATGAAATAACTAGATATTGTGTTCAACTGCCACGATAAAGAATTACGATGGAGAGCCAATACCTCGTATAGATTTCAATGATAGATATTGTTAATCATCCAGAACGTCCGAGGTGTATTATGATGAAATTTGAAATAATATTTAGGGAGAAAAGATGAGCCCTGTTAGTGAAGTTAAACGCTTCATAAATAAAACTGATAAATCGTGATATCGAAAACAAGCATCTAAACATGAACAACTTGAGTTTTCTGAAATAAAACAATGAAATAAAAAAGTTTAGAAACTTTTTCGCATATTTGAAAACAAAATACATGTATACATGAGACAACACCGGTATACATGTTCCAAGTGAGAACATGACCCACGTCTGCAAATTAATGTTTGCATATAAATGCATACTTTATTATTTCATATATTGCCCTTAACTATTAAGTTTACATATTACATTTTACAAAATCTTGAAAAGCATTAAACTTTCAAATTAAGTACGAAAATGCACATTTTAAGAAAGTTTTGCTAAATGTTAAACACATCTTTTTCTTTTCAATGTACCAATGATTTATTACGCAATTAGAAAATATAAGACGTTTAAATTCGTTTCAACATATTACTTACAGATGTAATTTTTGTACGCAAATGTTCAAGTCCAAAGGAGCACTGCACATTTTTGAACCCTATTTGAAGTTGAATCAGTTCGTTTAGAAGCAACAGCGAGAAGTGTCCTTTGCATCTCAAGTCGCTCGCACACAAGTAAAACGGGTTTCCTTGGCATGTGATTAGGGAAGCGCTGAGGAGATGCGATTCTCCTTGCGATGCGGCACAGAAAGCGATTCTTGATGCTGACATCAGCCCTATCGTTGCGCGAGGAGGCGGAGAGGAAGAAGCTTCGCAGCTCGAACCCGGGCCAGTCACGCCCGAAGCACGGGGCTTTGTGGGCGTGTCGGCCGCGGGTGCGGCGGGGCGGGGCGGGGTGGGGACCACCGCAGAGGCGAAAGACCCGCCCCGCCCCGCCCCGCCGCGCCGCGCCGCGAGTATTTTTATCTGAGCACGGACGGCGCCTGGGCGCGCGCCAACTCTCCTGTCGCCTCCCCTCCCGTCGCGCGCCCAACCCGCCCACCCCCACCCAGCCCCCAGGCGGCGCGGCCCGGCGGGGCGCTGGGCGTCTCCGGCGCGGCACGCGGAGCACGCCTGCCGGCGGCCGCGGCGGCGGTGAGCCTTTGCGGTGCCGACCCGACCACGAGACGGGTGCTTTGAGACATTCGCTGCTCAATGTACACTCATGTTAAAGAAACTTTTTCTTCTGTGCTGTCCACTGTGGTAAATGGTATCGTAGCTGATCTTACAAATGTGATATCCGATGTGGCGTCCGTTCTCTGTGTTTTTTTCTTACCTCCTACAGGTAGTGCAACATGCCCGTAGACCATAATAGACTCTCCATGGATAGGATTCTTCGTGGACGTATATACAGAAGTATCTTTTACGCTGTTTCAGGCGTCTCAAGGATCTTCCCACTTGTTTTGAACTTCTATTGACATAGTCCTAAAGAAAAAAGTCGAGATTTCTTTATAAAGTTTCCTAAGAATCGGGAATTTCTATCAATGCTACTTTGAATCCGTTTTCAATTTAAAAAGAAGATAAACAAGTAGGCAAATGTAAAATAGAAATGCAAATTGTTTGTTTTTGTTTCTAAACAACTTTGATATTCATGTTGCTTTCATATTCATGTTCATTTGTTGAAATATATTCATGTAAAATATAAATGTGTTAATGTTACTATAATCTATTACTGTAAGTCTGCAAATGTATGGCGTATGTAACATATACTTATTGTGAACGCTTATTATAATGGCAGAGACGCGACCTTCAATAAATAATAGATGAAAACAACAATAGGCTGTAAAATAATCCTTTACATGTTATTTTCGGCTTCTTATAAGCATTAAATGAAATATATGTATCGCTAATGATATTTTTTACAGTGGCAGGTTCTTTTTGTGGAATATAGCATTATAATTTTAATACAAATTAATTGATGGTCTCTTACAAATAACAGTACAACACATTCTTGGAAAAAAGTACAGATCCATGCTGGAGTGATTGATTTAAACATGATAATCCTTCCGTAAATAATTTTTTTGTCGTAATTCATTGGTTAATAGTACGGTGATGAATTATGATGATGAACTATTTTCTTCCATGTTTTAATGTATATTGAATATTTCGTAAGGAGAAAGAATACAAAGAACATTATGAAAATATTTCCTGCGTACAATGTACTCGTGTTCTAAAAGTTTGTACAGGAAAAAATCGGAACTAACGCAAAGAACACGAAAAAGTCACGAACATTGTAGGCCATTTTCTAAATTCATGTTACATCGTACGTGAAAAAGTCCTATTTGCTCTTTGGAATACTTATCATTTTCGTTTCTCTTCCGATTTCTTTAGAATATGACAATGCGAGATCAAAGTAAAGGTGTTAAAGAACAGATTTATCATCACTATGATAAAACTGAGTGAATGACTCATGTGCGTGCGCCTCCCTTAGCCAAGCTCTAGGAAACGCGCCGCTTTTAAAACCGGTGGCGGTGAACAAAGGAGGGTAGGAGGTCGGCAGATCACTGGCGGTGAGTGACGGACAGGCGTTTGCTTGTGTTTACGCGCCGCTTCAGTGGCCACTGGCTAACGATCAGAAGTGACTGGAGGAATGGCCGACGGCCTGGCGCGGCGCACGCACATGCGTGGCGGCGCGGTCGCCGCTGGCGGCCTTCCTTGGGGGCACACGCGTGCTAGCGCAGCTGCATCACAGTGGCTCAGGGCTTCAGCGCCTCTGACCGGGAAGTCCTAGGGTTCGAGTCCCCGAGGTCCTAGCATTTGGGATCCTGAGTCGAATTCAGCTGCTTTCTGGAGGAGAATTCTTGCGGCCGGGTCCTCTGACCGATAGTTGACCGTGGTTTCTCCGATCAATACCAGGTGAATACCGGAGTAGTACCCTAACAAACGGGACACGGACCGCGCACGATCTTTCCTTCCTATTCTTTGTCCTATTCTCACCTCTTGCTAACACACATGTACATATACTGCGCTATCACACATGCCGGAAGGCCAGACGGGAGCTCAGAGCTTGTCCCAGATGGGGCGGTGCCCCCTGATGGGAGATGCCCATCAGGGTATTCCCCAAGGGTTGGGGATATTTCCTGCAAATCGATGTAGGTAGGTTGACATCGGATGTTACCAGCCAACGGGGAAATCACCGCCCTCTCTCGCGATGAAATAATGGTCTTACTGGAATAATGGTCTTAGCAGTTAACGCGCCCGTTATCACCCATCAGTGAATCAATGAACCATAAGCCCCGCACGTCCTATCACACTTGGAAGAGGCCCCACCCTGATAATGGTGATTTAAAGTACCTGGTGGCTCTTTCAACTCGCTTTCTCCATCCTAATCCTCGTTTACCTCAGAAATTCCGAACAAGGCAATTTACTCCCTTTGTAACCGAGAAAATGATCTGGGAACGGTTCTAAGAGCAGATGAAATTGTAGAGCTTTAAACGCTCTCTGGATATGGTAAATGTATTACATTTTTGGAAGGTTGTTATAAAAAGTTTGCTTGTGATAAGAAAAGTTGTAAAACTGACCTCGAAGTATAAAAACGCATTTAGAATTAAATTAATGGTGTTTAACAGCATGCACTTTTTCGAATGGTTTGTTACTGTTATTTCAAATTGTTCCTACGAATACTTCAGTAATATTTTGAATAGCCTTTTCCACTAAAGTAAGCATGGAAGATTACAATTAATACGAATCTTCAATTTTTGAAAATTCAGAAATGTAAATTGAAATGTATGAAAAAGTAAGGAGACAGATGTTTCTAAAAAAATGTTTATTGTGCTTTTGCAATGTTGCAATCCAAAAGCCACTATCCAATCATACCATAACAATGTCAGGTTTATCACTCGCCAGAAAAGAAAGTTCCAAGCTCTTAGCCGTTCGCCATATTACCAAAAGATGTACCAGTTCGTTGCCTAATCAACAAATATCCAACAGAATAAACGAAGAACT
Organism: Acheta domesticus; assembly: GCA_031308135.1. Lineage (NCBI taxonomy): Eukaryota > Metazoa > Arthropoda > Insecta > Orthoptera > Gryllidae > Acheta > Acheta domesticus. Next base: position 223,641,489 of record JAHLJT010000631.1, read on the forward strand.
TGGCGTGGCGAGTGTAACGGTGGCATTAACAGTTTCTAAGCGCAGACAATCTCAGTCACCAACTATTCTGTCTTGCCGGGCGCTAGGCCGGGGCTGGTCAGACTCGCTCCGATGGCTGGTTATTCGGTGGGGCGGATAGCGCCTCTATATACAATACAGAGTGCGCGCGCGCCAACTTCAGTCAGCTGTGCACACACCATCAATGAATTTGTGATATCCTATATAGGTTTTCGAATCCAGATATTGTGGTCACTACGTTAGGTCGGCAGTTAAGGTGTTGCAATGTATTGTCAATACAGTGTGAACCTATAATGAAAGCTAATAACATATTTTAAAATGATGCAAAACTACGAATATCTCGGAAGTGCGAAAAAAGTTGAACACTTGCAGATTTCAAAATTTGAAAGCTTTAATGAAAAGCGGACATGTACAATAGTTTTAAGCTCATTTTCTGCACTCTACCAATAATCTTAAGAAAACTTACGTAGTAATTTGAAAGAAAAATTATTAACTTTTTTTTATTAAAAAGGATGGATGAAAAATTTCCCCAAATATTGAAAAGTCCGTTGCAAATGTACAGGTTCGCAGATCTGACAAAACGTATAGAAGTACGTGTTGGAGAAAAAAATTAGGGTCCCCAAAGCTTTTTTAAGGGTCTGGGTTGCATTGGTTCCATGATGTACGCGATGGTAAATTCTGATGCGGGGTAAAGTGTGTTGCAGATTCCACGAGTGTCCGATTTCTCCTTTTACCATCTTTCTTCATTAATGAATCCATTTAATGCAGTAGTGAGGGGAAATTTCCTATTCAGAGTATCAAACTTACAGGGTTTTTGTCCCTTATTACTGGGAAGTGGTCCAACAATGATGAATCCGCACACAAGCACACTCGCAGTTACTCAGATTCTTCATAAGGATTCAACTTTTTTATTGTTTATTTCCGATGTTCCTTTTCGTATTTCTCAGGCAGGATGAATTTATTTCTAATTTAATATCTGCCTTTCTAGCTTCTAATATTAACGTCTATATAATGATTAGTTTCTTAATGGTAGATTTGGGTAATTTTGAGAATATTAGGATTATTGTGCTCAAACTTGGAAGTCTGCATCAGCAAACTGTAAAGATTTATGTTATTACTTACAGTCATTTTGATAATACTAATTTGTAAGCAATGTACATTCTGAAAATCATTTCTCTCCATCTTAGTCATTAAAAAGGGCACATTAACACACGATTCATTTTTGACAGACGTCCAGTCAATCGCAGCAAATGTTTCACCTGTGATGAGCATGCTTCTCATCTTTTCGAATTACCGAATTCGAATTACCTGCTCCTCTTCTAGACACTGGTGGATCCAGGGGGAGGGACATGGGGGCCATGTCCCCACAAAAGGCCAAGAGTTTTCGTTTATCTTCCTTTATTTGATTTATTTAAATATTTGTGTTCGCATTATGTAATTATTTAAACAATAATATTGTTTAGTATGACAACTACGGTACATACGTAATATGCAATATAATAACAAATATGTTTATTATTGAACAAAAATATTCGATCCCCCCCCCCCCCAAATGACCGACCCTTTTTATCAGATCAGTTTACTTTCCATCGTTTCCATCTCCCACTTCATTTGACAGAAATTCATCAACTTTAACTCTTTGGTCAGTTTTATGCTTCAAATTCATTATTGTTTGCAATATTAAAATCTATCTTCCGTCTTTCTCTAATGAAAGAAAACCAGGACCAACGAGTGAAAAAAAATAACAAGGCGTTAGAATTCCACATTCAACCATCAAATGGCAGCAAACGATGTCTCATTAGAGATCAACTACTGATACATTTCACAATCTGGAAGTGCGTCCTGGAAGTGTGATTTGGGACTATATCAGATGCAACGCTCCAATTGAAGATAGGCTGTACGCCATAATCCGGAAATAATGTCAGTAGCATTCTAACTTCAACTTGTTACAACTTCAGAAAGATACTTCCAAATTTTGGCAAGTATTCGTGTATGTACAGGAAAAAATAAGAGCAACTTGACGTAACTCTCATGAGATAATCTTTGACTTTTTGTACTATCATTAACTTGATGGACATGTGACTAAAAATAAATTCATAAAACAAGTTTATGAGTTAAGAGCCATATTTATCCGTACGCAGTATTTGAGTAACTCCTCTAGTGTGCGTACGTGCGTGAGTGCAGTTCCGTCACTCACGGGTAGACTACTTCCCGTCCACCAATCCACCGTCCACATATAATGTGTCATTGACGCGTTTTGGTCTCCTAGTGGGGAACAGTTAGTTTGTTTTCGAATACGTACAGAAAATTCTCAGAAATTTTCAAAATCGTGTTTCTGCGTATTTAGCGCTGTCATCTTAGTGGATAGACAGAGAATTAAACCAATGCCACCTAAAAAGATCTACCTAGGAGGCGTTGATTAAACCCCCATTACCCCGTGGTTATTGTGAGACGATACCATAATTTTCTGCCATGAAATTGGCAACACTGATTGTTGACAATCAAGCAAAAGTAATTGAATATCGCCCGTCAGAATTTGTTGTGAATTCGTAAGAGTGAAGTATTTCATACGCATTTTTTATAATAAATTTGCAAATGACCTTGAAACATTAAATTTGAAGAACATCATGTGCATACGAAGAAAATAAGGGCTGTAATAATTTCTTAGACGTGCAAAGATCGATTTTCAATTGAATGTGTCTTACTTATTCACCTTATTCACATAAACATATAAAATAGTAACCTTTTGTTGTTTATGCAGTCTCGCCTTCATAATGCAAACCGGGCTGTTTGTGGAGTTTTAAAATCTTAAAAAATTAGGGGACAAAAATATGGAACTATTAAGCAATCCAGGGGAAACAAATATTGAAGATTTTGTGACAGAATTTTCCGAACTAATGGAGAATGATCTTTTATTAGCATTAGTGAATAACGCAGAAGAACAAATACAGGTGATTATTTATGTTCATATTGGAAAACAAATAGTAAACAAATATAGCTGTACTAAATTCTAACAATTTGCATCATTCATACCTGCAAATACTTTTTTTTTACGGCGATTATAGTTATGAACTTCCAATATTACCAGTTTGTATCCCATATGGAGGTAACATGCAAGGCCATTGGGTGTTTAGAATTTTTCAACGGCAATATAACATTAACAGCTACCACAATTCATTGGTAAGTCATTGAATTCATTGGTACACTGTCAGAAATTTCCGCATTACTTTTAATGTAAAAGTACATTAAAGTAAGTATCATGTACGTAAATGAAATTTAATGTACACGTACAGGAATTTTAAAGTACGTGTGCATTAAATGTAATGTACGTGTACAATTAAATTTACTGTATGCGTGTACATTAAATTTATTGTACATGTACATTGTACATGAATATTCTAAAATTAATGTTTCTGTTCTACCAATAGGAAACCGAAAAATTAAGAAAATGACAAAAAAATGTACTTTTGGCGATGATAGATTGTAGCTGGCAAGAAAGAGTATGTGGCAATTCCGAATAGCTAGCGAAGACCCAGGAAAATAGAAAACTAATACGGGAAAGTCTGTGCCATTCTGTTTCTGTTTTTTGACAAATAAATAAATAAAATAAATACGGTCATGCTTAATTTTTTCAAAATACGAGTAGTTTTTCTTTAATTTTGTGACAAACGTAATAGGCCGCTGTAAATTTACTGCGCTTCGGACAGCTGCATGCGTCGTAAATTAGAATGTGCAATTTTGTATATTATTTCTTTCTTCGTTTCTTACATTCGAACTTTGTTCTAGATTTACACATTAATATTTTAGAAATTGTTTATTTTGAAATATTTGAAATAAGTAAAAAGAATTAATAGCTCTCAGAATAGCGACAATGCAGGGTCTGCAACAATGGAATTCACTTTGTGCTCGCGAATATCTGTGAATTAGTGTCATTGTTGTGACCTAATGGAGCTGTATGAAAAGGAGTTATAATTGTCTAATTTATGTTGATATTTGCAGGCAAATATTTAGTTTTGCACCAAATGCTGTATCATTTGTAGTGAGTAGAGAATTTGTTGCATGGTTTTAAAATACTCTTCCCTAATCATGGCCCAATGGAAGGCATTTCTATATTTCCAGGGTATCAGGCTTCTTTTTCCAATACAGGGTTACAAAACTTTTGCATTCTATTTTTGTGAAGTTGTAGAATTCACATAGTTCTGACAACACTGCAATGGAAATAGTGAGTTCCAAGCGAAGATGTTAGTAGCGCATAAAGTGCAATATTGCAGTACTACTTAGCTGTTTCCTCTAATACGGGAAAGCAAGTGCTGTTGTAGCACCACTAGTTATGATCCTCATTATGTAACTCCAAGTATCTTTGATGGAGTGAACAATATTGTGGACATTTTTTCCTGACTTGAGATCCACGAGAAAAGTCGGGATGAGGCTTCCGTTCGTCATAATTGGATCAGCTTGCTGGGGAGGAGACCAAAAAATTAGTCTTTTTCCTTGTCTGTTAAGAAGATAGCACAGTTCCTGGATATTTATAACCATTTCCGACTTCTGATACGTCTTGCAGATTTGGTGAACAACAGCAGCAGACTTCAAGTGGATAACACTGTTTTCATGTGAGAACTGGTGAATTGTTTCTAGTGCAGACATGAGGGCGTACTTTTCAGCTTGAATAGAGCTACAGTATTTGTGTGGTTGGAATTTGATAAGCTTGTCAGGGGTTCGAACAACTGCTTCGGTTGACTGATGGTTTTTTATCACAGCTTAGATAAGAGTGACTGGAATTTTGATGGTCGTTATACATTTTTTCAATTCTTTTATCCCATTCTTCGTTATTTAGGGGACTGTCGCATTGCTCGTACCATGAAGATTCTAGCGGGATACATGGTAACGTCCAAGGTGGAATTCGATAGTAAGCTTGTTTTTCAGCTCTGATATTTGTTGCATTGATGTTAGTGATAATTTGCTTAATTCTCCAGTAAAATGGTTTGATTTGCTGATGTCCGCTATATAGGTGGAGATGAGGAGGGAAGACATCGTTGTGCATTATAGGGTTTGTGGACGAAGATGCTTTTAAGGCATATTTAATACTTGTGTTATCCCTTCGGTGGCCTAGTGTGGGTTCCTGAGACTCAATGAGTATGCTACCAATTGGGGTAGTATGGAAACAACAGGTGCTAATTCTTAAACCTTTGTTATGAATAACATCGAGTTTCCGAAGTTCTTTCTTGCCGAATGATTGGTAAATCTGGGAGCTATAATCAAGTTTTGCTCTGACTAACGCCTTATATGTAAGTAGTAGAGTGCTTTTGTCAGCTCCCCAATTGTTGTTGGAGAGGTATTTAAGAATATTAAGTCTTTTCTTGCAATCAGTCACAATGTTCTGTATATGCACCTTCCATGTTAATTTGGAGTCGAACTGAAGTCCTAGTATCCTCATGGTGTTAACGAATCTCACAGGTTGTGAGCCAAGTTGTAGTTCAGGTGTTAGAGATTCATTTGATTTAGCAAAGATAATACATTCAGTCTTTTTGATAGAGAATTTGCAGCCAGATCTTGAGGACCAGTCGAAAACTTTATTCAAAACATTTTGCATAATCATTTGGGTCGATGAAAGAAGTTTGCCTTTGCACAAAATTGTGACATCATCAGCGTACTTTCTTGATATGGCTGGGGGTAGGATATCCTTGTCTATATCATTAATTAGTAGTAAAAACAAGGTTACACTTAATACAGATCCCTGAGGCACGCCATTTTCCAATAACTTCGTTCTTGAAAATATACCGTTTACTGTAACATGAATTTTACGTTCATGGGTAAAGATTTTGATGAAATCAAATATATTTCCTTTAACCCCTATCGATTGTAGCGTGTTCAAAATTCGTCTGATCCAAACCATATTGTATGCTGTAGATATTAAAATCCAGATTAACTGCGATTACATGTTGTTTGTTCATGAACGCCTCTTGAATGTAGGTGTCAACACTTAATAAATGTGACGTAGTAGATAGTCCAGGTTTAAAACCAAAGTGATTATCACTTATGATCTTATTATTGTCCAGGAACCATCTGAGACTTATACGTATTATCTTCTCTAATATCTTGCACATATTGCATGTACGTGAAACAGGCCTTTAACTGTCGGCTTTATGTGCTTCTTTCTCAGGTTTCAGAACGGGGACAACAATAGCTACTTTCCAGATCTTAGGAAAAACCTTTCTTTCCCATATGAAGTTGTATATCTTAAGTAATATTTCTTTGCCAAGGAAGGGAAGGTTTCTGATAAGAATGTTTGGGATATTATCTGGACCGGGAGATGAGTTGGTGGTAGAATTAAGAATATCTTGGAGTTCATTTATGGATATAAGGTCACTGATATGGTTTGGTGTACATTTATCTTCATATTCATGGAGTAAATCTTTTTCTTCGGCATTTTTATATAACTGAAAAGCTTCCGAGAAATTCAGGTTACTGGAGTTTCTAGCAAATGAGTTAGCTATGCTATTGGCAATTTCTCCACGTTGTGATAAAATTGTATTGTCAGCTTCTATAAAGTTAATTCGGTTGTATCTTTCAATATTCTGGATTGAGTTAATTTTTACTTTCCCGTATACGTATACACGGAGTGTGCTATACGTAGTATAGGGAAAGTTACGTAATGCTGCGCGAAAAAATGGCCAATTTTCGGCGGAAAAAAATTAATTTGCTGGGCCGTAAAAACGAATAAGTGGATAAAACCAGTTGCTAAATGAAGAAACAAAAATTCCCTAAGACGTGGTGAAGCCAGAAACCCTGTTTTCTAGGTCCTTGATACCGAAAACCCAATTGAAAAGAAAACGTCCGTCTGTCTGTCCGTCTGTGAACACTGCTAGCGCCTAAACCATACGTACGATTTCTTCCAAAATGGATATTCCCCGATCAATCTGATTCTAGTCAAAGCTTTGAGATTTTGAAAAAGATTCTTCAAAATTTGAGGGTACTTATATGAAGCCCCCCGGGGATTTTTCAAAATTTTCTCAAAAACGGCTCCAAATTTTTTCTTTAAATTTCTTGTATGAATAGAGTAAAATACATTTACTAACATGGCATAGGTCCGATTTTCACAGATAACTCTGAATTTTCGAAAATTGTGAAAGTTTGAATTTTTTCGGCGTCTTTCTCCAGCTACAAAATTGAAGATAGAGATTTTTTCTTCAGAGTTCTTTCATAAAGGTCATGCAAATGTTTCTCAAAATTTTAGTAGTTTTCGTGCAATATTGCGTGCAATATGTGCAACATTAAAAAATTACAAAAACAAGATTTTCTCAAAAACGGCTCCCAATTATTTTTTCTTTAAACTGTTGGTAGGGATAGTGGTAAATGTACTCTATCAGATGACATAAAAGCCATATTGGTCTATCGGTTGTTGTTTTTTTTTTTCAAAAATTACAAAAATGTAAATTTTTTCACGTTTCTCACATCGATAATATTTAACTTAGAGGCAATTTATTCACATTATTATATTTACGAGTACATGTGCTTTAAATAATGTCAAGTAAAGTTTCTCGAAAACACTACCGTTTTCTGTGAAAAGTAGCTCAAAATGTCGCATTTTCAGAAACGCTCAAACGCCATTTTCTCAAATATGGCTGCAAATATTTTCTTGAAACTTTTGTAACAGATAGTGATAATTACACTCTTTAATGTGACGTAAAGTTTAATTTGAGTTATTTTTTTGTTTTTTCAAAAATTATATAAATACAAATTTGTTGAAAGATCTCTCACATCTTTAATATGCACATTATCCGCAATTTGTAAAGATGATTATATTTGTGAGTGTAAGTGCTTCAAATAACTTCAAATAAAGTATTTTGAAAACTCAAACATTTTCTGTGAGAATGAGCTTCAAATTTCGAATTTTTAGTAGTGCTAAACCGCCATTTTCTCTTAAACGGCACATAATTTTTAAAAGAAAATTGCCATTTACCGCTAGGTTTTTGTGTTCTTTAATATTCTACAATTAATGTTTCCGCTCTACCAATAGGAAAACGAAAAATTAAGAAAATGACAAAAAATGTACTTTGGCGGTGATAGATGGTAGCTGGCAAGAAAGGGTATGTGTCAATTCCGAATAGCTAGCGAAGACACAAGAAAATAGAAAACTAATAAGGGAAAGTCTGTGCCATTCTGTAGCACCACTAGTTCTCCATGACTCTTTAACAGAGTTGAGTGAACTGATGAATGACACAAATTTCTTCCAAGAGTTTGCCTTACTTTCTTTGATAATTCTTCTGGCCAGTGCTCTTGTTCTTTTATATTCAATTTTGTTTGTATCATTTTTTTTTGTTTCTTTTATCTGTTAAATGCATGTTTGGATTTCTTAATGGCTTCTTTACAATCGTCATTCCACCATGGTGCTGACTTATGTTTTTGGGATGGTGTGTACATTCCAATTGCTTGATTTACTGCGTGTTTAATTATATCTGAGAAGTCGGTAACTGGAATCCACATTCTCATTCATGGGATGATTGAAGTCAAAATCATGAAGGGATGTATTGATTATATCACTATATTTCTTCCAATTAGCTTGGCTAAATTTCCATTTTTGGATTCCGTAAGTGTTACGAACCACATCATATGAAAAATCAACTTTGGTGAATACTGGAAAGTGGTCACAATCATGAGGAGTTTCTTCCACCCACCAGCTGCATTTGTGAGCCAGATTAGTGGAGCTTAGAGTGAGGTCAATAGTACTAAAGTTACCACTACTTATATTTATGTGGGTAGGTTGACTATTATTTAACAAGATCATGTTTGTACCCTCAATAACTGTTTCTATCTTCATTCCTCTTGGGTCATTAAAACAGGATTCCCATAATTTGTTATGGGAGTTAAAGTCACCCAACAACAAGAACGGTTTTGGGAGTTGTTTTATAATATTACATATCTCTATGGATTCAAATGCATAACTATTAGGAATATAAATATTACAGATGCAAATGTTAATTGGGAATGAGATTTGAATAGCAACTACCTCCAAATCAGAGTTGATGTGTAATTCGGTGGCAGAGAAGTTTTCTTTGACAAATGTAGCCACTCCACTAGACGCATGATGACAATCTGTTCTGTTTTTATTGAAACATTTGAATCCTTTCATTTTTCCTTTATTGTTGAGTTTGAAATTAGTTTCCTGTGTACAAACCACCTCTGGGAGATATTGCTGGCATAGTAATTGTATTCTTTCATATCTAGTATGAAATCCATTTACATTCCATTGAGGTACCAACATGCTTGTAATAAGTTGTTTAAAAATTAATCAGAGGAAGTGTGTTCTGTGTCTTCTTGTAAATGAGCATTCTCCTTTAATTTCTTCAAATGTTGTATACTTTCAAGTCTAGAATAAAAATCATTGACAATGTAATAATTTAATTAGTGCAAATGATTAAGTTCTCCATGCTGGTATCTGTATCACTATTTTCAACTTGTATAGCTCTTATAAGCTTTTTGGTTATTCTAGTGAATCTGCTTTTTATTGATCTTGCAGTGAGGTATGGATATGTGTCTTTCATCATTAAAATTAAACCAGGAATGTCTTTGGTATGGTCTTTAGCAATGATTATTGGATCTGGGGCACCATATGCGTTTTCTATAAATGATGTAAGTTGTCAAAAATTAAGTGGAAATTTGTCTTGGTTAATTTTAGAAGGTAGAAGCAGAGCGAGAAAGTATGTGCGGTGGAAGCACCACTAGTTTCTTTAAACTTTTGGTAGGGATAGTGATAAATGTGCTATATGAGATCACATAAACGCCATATTTCTTTATTCTTTTGTTTTTTTTCAAAAATTACAAAAATCGCGACCTTAAAAGTAAAAAGGTTCTATCTAACATTTTTTCCAAAAATGACTTTACGTTATATTTGTAATGGTAGTGATGAGATTTACATAACCCTTAAGTTACATTGATCTACGAAGATTAGTTTCAGAGATACAGATAAGGTAAAATGGTTCTATCTGCAAAACGTATGTTCAAGTTCGGGAAAAAAGGTTCTATCTGCTTCACCGCGCAAACCAATATATTTATATGTATGTGGACGTATCTTATTGGCTGCGCAAAGTGTCCAGGCATTGTTAGATCTTTTGAGAAGCAGATTTAATTGCAATGTTGTGTGAATTGAAGATGCTGTTTTAGAGCATTCTTGTTCTGAATACGATCCTAATGCCGCAAGCAGTACTGAAGAAGACTAGACACCGGGGCAAAACAGTGCTGTAAGCACTGTTTGTGTTAAAGCAAAATAGTTCTGCAAGAAGGTTTTTATAAATATCGAACTATTTACTCTTTATCGGGTTTAATTGGTAGCCATCCAGAATTTATAATAGTTCGGCAAAATTGGGCATTTGGATATTCCTTACGACGCCTGAGTGAATGTCTTGCTAAATCAACGAATTTATAGGTTATGCGACACAAACTATTTGTACTCCACTTCACATGTTGATATAATATTATAAAATTGGTTACCTGTAAATCCTGTTTACAACCCGGATTATTACGATTTTACGTCTTTTCGGTTCATACGTAAATGTATTGTTAACCCTTCGTTAGGAGTGCCTGTATCTAGTAGACCCAATCCGTTTTAAGAACTCAATATCTCGCTGTGTTGTGGCTGTAAGTTTTCGCAATCTGGTGGCATCGTGTAATAAGAAGGATTGGAAAAAAGTGTAAGGGCCGAAGAAACATCAAGCTGGCTTAGAACATTTAAATTACAGAGGCAAGGTCATCAAGCTTAACAATTTAACAAAGCTACAAATTATGGAAATTTTTGTCGTCACAACTGCACTCTAAATGTCACTCCAGAAGAGCAAGAGAGTTTATTTATTTCGTTTTACAAATTGGAAACTCATTCATCAGATCCTTTCCAGAAAAAAAGAAATCCAACAGAAAATATTCTAAACCTTCCAAAGAAGAATACATTCATTTACAAGTTTTATGTTTCAAACAAAGAAATTATTGTGTGTAAGAAGTTCTTCCTCAACACACTTTCTATAAGCCAGAGGGTGATAAATAATGCACATTTGCACAAAGATAAAATAAGAGGAAAACCAAAATTGGACGATCGAGGTAGCAAAACTAAGGATAAAATACCAAAAGACGTGAAAGACAGAGTGAGGGCACTTTCCCTAAAACAGAGAGTCACTATTGTAGACCTAGTACTACTAAGGAGTGCCTCGCCTCCAACTTAAATATCACGGAAACGTATTACGTCTGCAAGGAATGTTGTGTAAACGAAAGATGTCAATTTGTAAAATTATCTATATATCGGAATATTTTTAATGAAGAATTAAATTTGGATTTCTTTCAGCCAAAAGCGGACAGATGCGAATACAGAATTAATGAGTTGGAAAATAATATTTCTAATGATTTAAAATTGAAATACACTGAAAACGTAGATAACAAGGAAAACAGGAGAAAGGAAAGAGAGGAAGATCATAAAATCAAAGATGAACACACAATTGTAGTGTCCTTTCATTTAGAAAACGTGATAGGAATTCCGAGAGCAAACAAGTATTTTCTTCTATAGGAGAAAATTAAATTTCTTTAATATGACAGTTCATGTTTTCCCAACCAAAGTTATATATTGCGCAATTTGGACAGAAATCGACAGGCCATTCTGGAAATGACATTGCAAATGCCGTTTCCCAAATTTTGGAAAATATAATTCAAAACTCACCTAAGGTAAACATATTATAATGTGGAGCGACAGCTGTGTACCCCAAAACAATAATCAGATGATGTCTGTGGTCAGTAAAGGACTTTCTAAAAAACACCAACAAATCGAAAACATAGTTTTGAAATACTCTACTGCTGGTCACTTGTGTATTCAGGAAGTACACAATGTTTATTACCAGATAGAGAAAGCTCTGAGAGCTTGTGAATTCTTTTCACCGATTTCTTTCATGCGGATACATTTGGCAGTAAATAGAAAAAAAACACTTGATATTATTCAGATGAAAACAATGAATTTTAAGGATTTCCATAAAAGCAGCAAAGGTCATTTTAATAAATACCTTTCTCTCAAGTTTCGCAACTAAAATTCACTCAAAGACAAGCTGAAGTAGAGTATAAAATTAAACGTTCTGATTCACAAATTTCCACCGTAAATGTGCGACCATACATTTCTACAAAATGGGTGGAGAAAATTTCTTCTCCCATCTATTCGCCTGTGCAAACGTACGTGGCGAAAGAGAAGTTTTTTAAAGAAGGAAAAGGTAGCCGATTTATCATACATGTTGAAATGGATGCCAACTCAGGATCAAACCTACTTCATAGAATTGCTTAAAAAACAAAAATAATATTATGGCTACGCGACATTTTACTTTAATGTGTTTGTATTATATCATTTCAAATTTAAGTGTAATTCAGTAATTTACAATAGGTTACTTTTTTCCACTTCTAGTTGGCAAAGTCTAAGTAATGACATGAAATTAAAATTGAGTACTCTAAATAAGATATTGACTAAAATGTAAGCACATTTCTTTGAATTCTTTAAAATTTAATAAATGATACAGTTACATGTATATTTGCAATTATTTAAGTAATATACCAGTCAAATTTTCCTACCAACAAAGATAGAACCTTTTTGCTCGAACTTGAAAATGCGTATTAAGAGTAAAAAGGTTCTATCTGTAAAAATAGGGTCTTGGTTTCTACCAAAGGTACAATGCTTTTAGAATAATTATCAGTCTACAGTTGTGTGCTTGGATGTCAAGTACACTGACAAAGTTCCAATACATTTAATAAAATAGTTTTTGTTTTAGAGAGGGACAAATCTTTGAAATGCTCTCCTGTAAAATTTACTGCGGTGCAGATAGAACCTTTTTACTTTAGGGTCGCGAAATGTAACTTTTCACTTCTCTCACGTCGGTAATATTTACATTAGTGGCGATTTGATCACTTCATTATATTTAGGAGTATATATGCTTTAAATAATGTCAAGTAAAGTTTCTGGAGAATTCAACCGTTTTCTGTGAAAACTAGCTCAAAATTCCGCATTTTGAGAAATACTCAAATGCCACATTCTCATAAATGTCTCCAAATTTTTTCTTCAAACTTTTGGAACGGATAGTTATAATTGCACTCTTTAATATGACATAAAGTTTATTTTGAGGTATTTTTTGTTTTTTCACAAATTACATAAATGTAATTTTTTTGAAAGATCTCTCACATCTTTAATATGCACGTTACCAGCAATTTGTAAAGATTATTACATTTGTGAGTAGCTTCAAATGACTTTAAATGAAGTTTTTTGAAAACTCAAACATTTTCTGTGAAAAGGAGCTTCAAATTTCGCAA
>JAHLJT010000631.1:223655826-223778455 GCA_031308135.1 Acheta domesticus
ACATTTGAAGGAAAAATCTCCATCTGCAATTTTGTAGTTGGAGGAAGACGTTGAATAAAATTCAAAATTTTGCAATTTTCGAAAATTTAGAGTTTACCGTGAACATCGTACCTATGTCACCATAATATGTGCATTTTACTCTGTTCTTACAAGAAATTTAAAGAAAAATTTGGAGCAGTTTTTGAGAAAAGTTTAAAAACGTCCGGGGAGCTTCATGTAAAGTACCCCAAAATTTTATAGAATCTTTTTCCAAATCTCAAAGCTTTCACTCAAACCAGATCGTGCGGGGAATATCCATTTTGGAAGAAATCGTACGTACGGTTTAGGTGCTAGCAGTGTTGACGGACGGACGGAGATGGACGTTTTCCTTTCAGTTGGTTTTTGGGAATCAAGGACCAACAAAAAACGGGTTCTGGCTACACCACGTGTTAAGGGATTTTTTTTCTTAATTTAGCAACTGGATTTATCCAGTTTTTCGTCATCACGACCAGACAACTAATTTTTTGCTGGCGAAAATTCGCCATTTTCCCCGCAGCATTATATAACTTTCCCTATACTACGTATATTACTCTGTATTTAAGTAGCGTTTATTGTCGACAGAACAATTTTTATACATGGTGGTAGTTTTGCACTACATAGCATGTATATATTGGATGGTTGGAGAGTTCAAGATTGCTTTGACCTCTCTTGCGTTATTTATAATAGTCTGAGGATTTTCCTCTCTTGTGTAACTGACGCACCTCTTTTGTTTTATTTACACTATCATTACTTCAACAACCTACATCTAATTACAATTACTTCATAAGCGACTTTGTCGCGTCCTTATTGCTTTTATCTTCGAAATTCTCTTATCCTGAAATGACCTGACACTAAGCACAGGTGTCACTGTCACGTCCTTGTTGTGCACTGATTACTATTTACACTATTTACATTTTAACTGCTCCATCACTGCACCATCTTCTTTGACAGGGTGTAGGGGCATCGAGGGGCTCCGGGTGGTGGCGCGGGAGTTTTTAGGTGCGGATTGGCCTACGCCAGACGATGCCCGCGGCCGAGGCGGCCCCCGCCGGGCACAGTTTTATTTATTTACACACACGGCGGTATTCGGCAGGGACCAGGTCTGGACGGTGTGCTTGTAATAGCAGGCGCCACTACGTCGGTAAAGCTAGCACCCCCACTTTCTCAAAACTCAAAAATGCTTGCGCCATAATTTTGGGCTAATTTCAGCCCCCTTCTAAAAATTTTGGGCTACCTCCCAACACCTTGAAATTACGATTTCAAATTTTGGCCGGTAAAGCTAGCACCCCCACTTACTTAAAATTCAAATTTTTTTGCACGGTCAAAACAAGTGAATTTTGGGCTTCTGGGGGCCACTTTTCAAAATTTCGAAACACACCCCTAAATACGAAAACAAAAAATCAAAACCACTCCTAATTCTCAAATTTCAAAATTTCTCCCACCATAAGTTCGGGATATTTTTGGGCTCTTCAGTGACACCAGAAACATTATTTTGGTACCCTACAATCTCCGAAATTAAGGTTAAAAATTGTGGGTTGTTAATTGAACACCCACCCGTACTGAAAATTCGAAAATATTTGTGTGGTCGTAAACGTGCGAAATTTTTGTTCCTTTTCAAAATTTCGAAACTCACCCCTACGTACGATAACAAATATTTAAAACCATCCCAATAGCAACTCAACTCAAAAATCTTGGGCCATAATTTTGGGTTCTTTAGTGTCATCAAAAAACACCCCGAAATCAACTTAGCAAAAACGAGGATGGAGAAGCTAGAATCTCACTATCTCAAAACTAGGAAATCCGGAGAAACTTCACATATATTCTGGGAGAATTATACCGTACACGTGTATTTCCAACATTAAAAAAGAAAAAAAATGTATTTGTTGAGAGTTTTACCATTTATTCGGACAGGATCAATATCAAGCCTTGAAATAATTACTTTAATTCATTCCTATGTAAATATCCAATATGGACTTATTAAATATTTCATACAAGAAAAATTCTCTCCAAAAAGCAGCGACGAATTAAAAGATAAAATAGTTATTTAACTATACATCTACAATTCTAAAATCACAATCAATAATAGAGAAATCCAAAAATGGGAAAAGAATAATGCCTAGTATAAAAGGCAAACTACATTTTTTCTCAATCTTTCATTCGTCAAAAAAAAAAAAGAAAACAAACTTAACTAACAAATGTAAATATGGAATTTACTAACAATTGAACACATACCAACAAATAAGATGCGATCTTGAAATAATTTGGGCATTGCCATGTTTTTCATGAAAAAGAAAAGCAAAGTAAAAAAAACTGTCCGAAATACTTACCGATCTCAAATATTTGTTGGGTTTTTTTTCAAAACTAAACTACAGGTATTTCGCTTCAATCAATTCAATGTTCTACAAATAACATGCACATTATGGCAAAAAATCGCGACACGCATATCATTTTGGGGTAGATGCATTCTTTTTGAAAAGAATTGAATATTAATCAAAACACCCTATTTTCCTGCAAAATTCAATATTTGTGTTGTTATAAAACCTAAACTACAAGGATTTCGTTCCGGGCAATTTAATGTCATATACAACACATAATAGGGAATACGGCTGTACTCTCTAATAATTTTGGACTACTCACTTTGTTTTAAAAAGATTGGAAAATTAGTGTAAAAACTATTATATAAATTTTGATCATATTTTGGTTTATCACTAAATAAACTCCAAAATACTGTACTAATTCAGAAGAGGAATTTATTTAGAATTGCTCATACATTGGCCATCAATATGTCAACTTCAAATAATTTTGGACTAGATTCGTTCTTATTGAAAATGAAAGGAATATTAATCAAAACAGTCCCAACTTTTTTCCGATATTCAATATTTGTGTTACCTTAACTACAGGTATTTCGCGTTTGATAATGTCATTTTCAAATACATGATAAGGATTACGGCTGTACTCAGAAAAAATTTTAGGCTCCTCTCTTTGTTTACCAAAAAATGGAAAATTCTCGTGAAAACTACAATATACTTCTTGACCAATTTCTCATTCCTCACAAAATAAACTCCAAAATACTTTACTAATTCAAAAAGAGAATTTATTTACATTTGCACATACATTGCTTCTCAATTTGCTAATCTCAAATAATTTCGGGCTAGAAACGTTCTTATTGAAAAATAAAGGAATAATAATCAATAGAATAACTTTTGTTTTTGCTATCCAATATTTGCGATCTTATAAAACCTGAACTACAAGGATTTCGTTCCTGGCAATAAAGTTCCATATACAACACATGATAGAGAATACGGCTATACTCATGAATCATTTTGAACTTCGCGGTTTCTTCTCCAAGAAAAGAAAAATTCGCGTGAGAACTACAATATACATTTCACCACGTTTCCACTTCTGAAAAAGTAAACCCCAAAATTCTGTACCAATTCAAATAAAGAATTTATTAACAATTGCACATAAATTAGCTAATAATATTCAAATCTCAAATAATTTTGGGCTATATTAGTTCGTATTAAAAAAGGGATATTAGTCAAAACCAGTCCATATTTTTTTTCGATATTCGACATTTCCGTTCTTATAAAACCGGAAGTACTAGGATATGGCTCATGGCATTGGCGTGTGACATACAATACATATTAAGGAATACGATTATACCCACAAATAATTTTGGGCTTCTCTTTCTTTTCCAAAAAGTGGAAAATTCTCGTGAGAAATACAGTATAACTTTTAAATAATTTTTCATTCCTCACAAAATTATTTCTGAAATACTTTAATAATTCAAATGAGGAACTGATTCACAATTGTTCATGCATTACCTATCAAGATGCCAATCTCAAATAATTTTGGGCTAGCACCGTTCTTATTGGAAAAATTTGGAATATTCATCAAAACACACCCAATTTTTTTCGATATTCAACATTTGCGTTCTTATAACACCTGAATTACAACGATTTGGCTCCTGGAAATTGAAGGCCATATACAACACATGATACGGAATACAGATATACTAACAAATGATTTTGGCTTCTCTCTTTCTTTTCCAAAAAAATGGAAAAATTCTCGTGAGAACTAGAATATACCTTTTTACTAATTTTTCATTCCTCACAAAAAATTGCTGAAATACTTTACTAATTTAAATGAGAAATTTATTAACGATTGCTCATACATTACCTATTAATATCACAATTTCAAATAATTTTGGGCTAGAGCCGTTCTTATTGGAAAAAATTAATATTACTAAAAACTTTCCCAATTTTTTCCAACATTTAATATTTCCGTTGTTATAAAACCTGAACTACAAGGATTTGGCTCCTTGGAAAGGCGCGTGACATACAACACATAATAAGAAATATGGTTATACTCACAAATAATTTTGGGCTTCTCTCTTTCATTTCCAAAAAATGGAATCTTCTCGTGAGAACTACAACATACCTTTCGATTAATTTTTCATTCCTCACAAAATAATCTCTGAAATACTTTACTAATTCAAATGAGAAATTTCTTAGCAATTGCCCATTTATTACCTATTAATATGCTAACCTCAAATAATTTTGGGCTAGCACCGTTCTGACTGAAAAAAATAGAATATTAATCAAAACACACCCACTTTTTTCGATATTCAATATTTGAGTTCTTATAACACCTGAACTACAACGACTTAGCTTCTGAAAATTGAACTTCATATTCCACACATTATAGAGAATTCTATTAAACCCACAAATAATTTTGGCCTTCTCTCTTTCCTTCCAAAAAATGGGAAATTCCCGTTAGGAATACAACATACCCTATTCACCAGTAAGAACCAATGTTAATTGTTTCCCTTTGTACAGCCCTGATTTTTGGAATTGAAGGCGGGGATGATTTTTTCAAAGAGCCTAAAATTATTCTTAACTTTGGGAGGGGTTTCAGATTTTTCCTAAGGTTTTTTGATTTTGGTGTTATTCACCCGTAAGAACCAATGTTAATTGTTTCGCTTTGTACAGCCCTGATTTTTAGAATTTGAAGGCGGGGATGATTTTTTTCCAAGAGCCTAAAATTATTCTTAACTTTTGGGAGGGGTTTCAGATTTTCCTAAGGTTTTTTGATTTTGGTGTTATTTCACCCGTAAGAACCAATGTTAATTGTTTCGCTTTGTACAGCCCTGATTTTTGGAATTTGAAGGCGGGGATGATTTTTTTCCAAGAGCCTAAAATTATTCTTAACTTTTGGGAGGGGTTTCAGATTTTTCCTAAGGTTTTTTGATTTTGGTGTTATTTCACCCGTAAGAACCAATGTTAATTGTTTCGCTTTGTACAGCCCTGATTTTTGGAATTTGAAGGCGGGGATGATTTTTTTCCAAGAGCCTAAAATTATTCTTAACTTTTGGGAGGGGTTTCAGATTTTTCCTAAGGTTTTTTGATTTTGGTGTTATTTCACCCGTAAGAACCAATGTTAATTGTTTCGCTTTGTACAGCCCTGATTTTTAGAATTTGAAGGCGGGGATGATTTTTTTCCAAGAGCCTAAAATTATTCTTAACTTTTGGGAGGGGTTTCAGATTTTTCCTAAGGTTTTTTGATTTTGGTGTTATTTCACCCGTAAGAACCAATGTTAATTGTTTCGCTTTGTACAGCCCTGATTTTGGAATTTGAAGGCGGGGATGATTTTTTTCCAAGAGCCTAAAATTATTCTTAACTTTTGGGAGGGGTTTCAGATTTTTCCTAAGGTTTTTTGATTTTGGTGTTATTTCACCCGTAAGAACCAATGTTAATTGTTTCGCTTTGTACAGCCCTGATTTTTAGAATTTGAAGGCGGGGATGATTTTTTTCCAAGAGCCTAAAATTATTCTTAACTTTTGGGAGGGGTTTCAGATTTTTCCTAAGGTTTTTTGATTTTGGTGTTATTTCACCCGTAAGAACCAATGTTAATTGTTTCGCTTTGTACAGCCCTGATTTTTGGAATTTGAAGGCGGGGATGATTTTTTTCCAAGAGCCTAAAATTATTCTTAACTTTTGGGAGGGGTTTCAGATTTTTCCTAAGGTTTTTTGATTTTGGTGTTATTTCACCCGTAAGAACCAATGTTAATTGTTTCGCTTTGTACAGCCCTGATTTTTAGAATTTGAAGGCGGGGATGATTTTTTTCCAAGAGCCTAAAATTATTCTTAACTTTTGGGAGGGGTTTCAGATTTTTCCTAAGGTTTTTTGATTTTGGTGTTATTTCACCCGTAAGAACCAATGTTAATTGTTTCGCTTTGTACAGCCCTGATTTTTAGAATTTGAAGGCGGGGATGATTTTTTTCCAAGAGCCTAAAATTATTCTTAACTTTTGGGAGGGGTTTCAGATTTTTCCTAAGGTTTTTTGATTTTGGTGTTATTTCACCCGTAAGAACCAATGTTAATTGTTTCGCTTTGTACAGCCCTGATTTTTAGAATTTGAAGGCGGGGATGATTTTTTTCCAAGAGCCTAAAATTATTCTTAACTTTTGGGAGGGGTTTCAGATTTTTCCTAAGGTTTTTTGATTTTGGTGTTATTTCACCCGTAAGAACCAATGTTAATTGTTTCGCTTTGTACAGCCCTGATTTTTAGAATTTGAAGGCGGGGATGATTTTTTCCAAGAGCCTAAAATTATTCTTAACTTTTGGGAGGGGTTTCAGATTTTTCCTAAGGTTTTTGATTTTGGTGTTATTTCACCCGTAAGAACCAATGTTAATTGTTTCGCTTTGTACAGCCCTGATTTTTGGAATTTGAAGGCGGGGATAATTTTTTTCCAAGAGCCTAAAATTATTCTTAAACTTTGGGAGGGGTTTCAGATTTTTCCTAAGGTTTTTGATTTTGGTGTTATTTCACCCGTAAGAAACCAATGTTATAGTGTTCCGCTTTGTACAGCCCTGATTTTTGGAATTTGAAGGCGGGGATGAATTTTTTTCCAAGAGCCTAAAATTATTCTTAACTTTTGGGAGGGGTTTCAGATTTTTCCTAAGGTTTTTTGATTTTGGTGTTATTTCACCCGTAAGAACCAATGTTAATTGTTTCGCTTTGTACAGCCCTGATTTTTGGAATTTGAAGGCGGGGTTGATTTTTTTCCAAGAGCCTAAAATTATTCTTAACTTTTGGGAGGGGTTTCAGATTTTTCCTAAGGTTTTTTGATTTTGGTGTTATTTCACCCGTAAGAACCAATGTAATTGTTTCGCTTTGTACAGCCCTGATTTTTGGAATTTGAAGGCGGGGTTGATTTTTTTCCAAGAGCCTAAAATTATTCTTAACTTTGGGAGGGGTTTCAGATTTTTCCTACGGTTTTTTTGATTTTGGTGTTATTTTCACCCGTAAGAACCAATGTTAATTGTTCCGCTTTGTACAGCCCTGATTTTTGGAATTTGAAGGCGGGGTTGATTTTTTTTCCAAGAGCCTAAATTATTCTTAACTTTTTGGGAGGGGTTTCAGATTTTTCCTAAGGTTTTTTTGATTTTGGTGTTATTTCACCCGTAAGAACCAATGTTAATTGTTTCGCTTGTACAGCCATGATTTTTGGAATTTGGAGGCTGGGATGATTTTTTTCCAAGAGCCTAAAATTATTCTTAACTTTTGGGAGGGGTTTCAGATTTTTCCTAAGGTTTATTGATTTTGGTGTTATTTCACCCGTAAGAACCAATGTTAATTCTTTCGCTTTGTACAGCCCTGATTTTTGGAATTTGAAGGCGGGGTTGATTTTTTTCCAAGAGCCTAAAATTATTCTTAACTTTTGGAGGGGTTTCAGATTTTTCCTAAGGTTTTTTGATTTTGGTGTTATTTCACCCGTAAGAACCAATGTTAATTGTTTCGCTTTGTACAGCCCTGATTTTTGGAATTTGAAGGCGGGGTTGATTTTTTTCCAAGAGCCTAAAATTATCTTAACTTTTGGGAGGGTTTCAGATTTTTCCTACGGTTTTTTGATTTTGGTGTTATTTCACCCGTAAGAACCAATGTTATTTGTTCGCTTGTACAGCCCTGATTTTTGGAATTGAAGGCGGGGTTGATTTTTTCCAAGAGCCTAAAAATTATTCTTAACTTTTGGGAGGGGTTTCAGATTTTTCCTACGGTTTTTGATTTTGGTGTTATTTCACCCGTAAGAACCAATGTTAATTGTTCCGCTTTGTACAGCCCCTGATTTTTTGGAATTTGAAGGCGGGGTTGATTTTTTTTCCAAGAGCCTAAAATTATTCTTAACTTTTGGGAGGGGTTTCAGATTTTTCCTAAGGTTTTTTTGATTTTGGTGTTATTTCACCCGTAAGAACCAATGTTAATTGTTTCGCTTTGTACAGCCCTGATTTTTGGAATTTGAAGGCTGGGATGATTTTTTTCCAAGAGCCTAAAATTATTCTTAACTTTTGGGAGGGGTTTCAGATTTTTCCTAAGGTTTTTTGATTTTGGTGTTATTTCACCCGTAAGAACCAATGTTAATTGTTTCGCTTTGTACAGCCCTGATTTTTGGAATTTGAAGGCGGGGATAATTTTTTTCCAAGAGCCCTAAAATTATTCTTAACATTTGGGAGGGGTTTCAGATTTTTCCTAAGGTTTTTGATTTTGGTGTTATTTCACCCGTAAGAACCAATGTTAATTGTTCCGCTTTGTACAGCCCTGATTTTTGGAATTTGAAGGCGGGGATAATTTTTTTCCAAGAGCCTAAAATTATTCTTAACTTTTGAGGAGGGGTTTCAGATTTTTCCTAAGGTTTTTTGATTTTGGTGTTATTTCACCCGTAAGAACCAATGTTAATTGTTTCGCTTTGTACAGCCCTGATTTTTGGAATTTGAAGGCGGGGTTGATTTTTTTCCAAGAGCCTAAAATTATTCTTAACTTTTGGGAGGGGTTTCAGATTTTTCCTAAGGTTTTTTGATTTGGTGTTATTTCACCCGTAAGAACCAATGTTAATTGTTTCGCTTTGTACAGCCCTGATTTTTGGAATTTGAAGGCGGGGTTGATTTTTTTCCAAGAGCCTAAAATTATTCTTAACTTTTGGGAGGGGTTTCAGATTTTTTCCTACGGTTTTTTGATTTTGGTGTTATTTCACCCGTAAGAACCAATGTTAATTGTTCCGCTTTGTACAGCCCTGATTTTTGGAATTTGAAGGCGGGGTTGATTTTTTCCAAGAGCCTAAAATTATTCTTAACTTTTGGGAGGGGTTTCAGATTTTTCCTAAGGTTTTTTGATTTTGGTGTTATTTCACCCGTAAGAACCAATGTTAATTGTTTCGCTTTGTACAGCCCTGATTTTGGAATTTGGAGGCTGGGATGATTTTTTTCCAAGAGCCTAAAATTATTCTTAACTTTTGGGAGGGGTTTCAGATTTTTCCTAAGGTTTTTTGATTTTGGTGTTATTTCACCCGTAAGAACCAATGTTAATTGTTTCGCTTTGTACAGCCCTGATTTTTGGAATTTGAAGGCGGGGTTGATTTTTTTCCAAGAGCCTAAAATTATTCTTAACTTTTGGGAGGGGTTTCAGATTTTTCCTAAGGTTTTTTGATTTTGGTGTTATTTCACCCGTAAGAACCAATGTTAATTGTTCGCTTTGTACAGCCCTGGTTTTTAGAATTTGAAGGCGGGGTTGATTTTTTTCCAAGAGCCTAAAATTATTCTTAACTTTTGGGAGGGGTTTCAGATTTTTCCTAAGGTTTTTTTGATTTTGGTGTTATTTCACCCGTAAGAACCAATGTTAATTGTTCCGCTTTGTACAGCCCTGATTTTTAGAATTTGAAGGCGGGGTTGATTTTTTTCCAAGAGCCTAAAATTATTCTTAACTTTGGGAGGGGTTTCAGATTTTTCCTAAGGTTTTTTGATTTTGGTGTTATTTCACCCGTAGGAACCAATGTTAATTGTTTCGCTTTGTACAGCCCTGATTTTTGGAATTTGAAGGCTGGGATGATTTTTTTCCAAGAGCCTAAAATTATTCTTAACTTTTGGGAGGGGTTTCAGATTTTTCCTACGGTTTTTTGATTTTGGTGTTATTTCACCCGTAAGAACCAATGTTAATTGTTCCGCTTTGTACAGCCCTGATTTTTGGAATTTGAAGGCGGGGTTGATTTTTTTCCAAGAGCCTAAAATTATTCTTAACTTTTGGGAGGGGTTTCAGATTTTTCCTAAGGTTTTTTGATTTTGGTGTTATTTCACCCGTAAGAACCAATGTTAATTGTTTCGCTTTGTACAGCCCTGATTTTTGGAATTTGGAGGCTGGGATGATTTTTTTCCAAGAGCCTAAAATTATTCTTAACTTTTGGGAGGGGTTTCAGATTTTTCCTAAGGTTTTTTGATTTTGGTGTTATTTCACCCGTAAGAACCAATGTTAATTGTTTCGCTTTGTACAGCCCTGATTTTTGGAATTGAAGGCGGGGTTGATTTTTTTCCAAGAGCCTAAAATTATTCTTAACTTTTGGGAGGGGTTTCAGATTTTTCCTAAGGTTTTTTGATTTTGGTGTTATTTCACCCGTAAGAACCAATGTTAATTGTTTCGCTTTGTACAGCCCTGATTTTGGAATTTGAAGGCGGGGTTGATTTTTTTCCAAGAGCCTAAAATTATTCTTAACTTTTGGGAGGGGTTTCAGATTTTTCCTACGGTTTTTTGATTTTGGTGTTATTTCACCCGTAAGAACCAATGTTAATTGTTCCGCTTTGTACAGCCCTGATTTTTGGAATTTGAAGGCGGGGTTGATTTTTTTCCAAGAGCCTAAAATTATTCTTAACTTTTGGGAGGGGTTTCAGATTTTTCCTAAGGTTTTTTGATTTTGGTGTTATTTCACCGTAAGAACCAATGTTAATTGTTCCGCTTTGTACAGCCCTGATTTTTAGAATTTGAAGGCGGGGTTGATTTTTTTCCAAGAGCCTAAAATTATTCTTAACTTTTGGGAGGGGTTTCAGATTTTTCCTAAGGTTTTTTGATTTTGGTGTTATTTCACCCGTAGGAACCAATGTTAATTGTTTCGCTTTGTACAGCCCTGATTTTGGAATTTGAAGGCTGGGATGATTTTTTTCCAAGAGCCTAAAATTATTCTTAACTTTTGGGAGGGGTTTCAGATTTTTCCTAAGGTTTTTTGATTTTGGTGTTATTTCACCCGTAAGAACCAATGTTAATTGTTTCGCTTTGTACAGCCCTGATTTTTGGAATTTGAAGGCGGGGATAATTTTTTTCCAAGAGCCTAAAATTATTCTTAACTTTTGGGAGGGGTTTCAGATTTTTCCTAAGGTTTTTTGATTTTGGTGTTATTTCACCCGTAAGAACCAATGTTAATTGTTCCGCTTTGTACAGCCCTGATTTTTGGAATTTGAAGGCGGGGATAATTTTTTTCCAAGAGCCTAAAATTATTCTTAACTTTTGGGAGGGGTTTCAGATTTTTCCTAAGGTTTTTGATTTTGGTGTTATTTCACCCGTAAGAACCAATGTTAATTGTTTCGCTTTGTACAGCCCTGATTTTTGGAATTTGAAGGCGGGGTTGATTTTTTTCCAAGAGCCTAAAATTATTCTTAACTTTTGGGAGGGGTTTCAGATTTTTCCTAAGGTTTTTTTGATTTTGGTGTTATTTCACCCGTAAGAACCAATGTTAATTGTTTCGCTTTGTGCAGCCATGATTTTTAGAATTTGAATGCGGGTTGATTTTTTTCCAAGAGCCTAAAATTATTCTTAACTTTTGGGAGGGATTTCAGATTTTTCCTACGGTTTTTTGATTTTGGTGTTATTTCACCCGTAAGAAGCAATGTTAATTGTTCCGCTTTGTACAGCCCTGATTTTTGGAATTTGAAGGCGGGGATAATTTTTTTCCAAGAGCCTAAAATTATTCTTAACTTTTGGGAGGGGTTTCAGATTTTTCCTAA
Organism: Acheta domesticus; assembly: GCA_031308135.1. Classification (NCBI taxonomy): domain Eukaryota; kingdom Metazoa; phylum Arthropoda; class Insecta; order Orthoptera; family Gryllidae; genus Acheta; species Acheta domesticus. The sequence goes on from JAHLJT010000631.1 coordinate 223,667,669, forward strand.
GGTTTTTGATTTTGGTGTTATTTCACCCGTAAGAACCAATGTTAATTGTTTCGCTTTGTACAGCCCTGATTTTTAGAATTTGAAGGCGGGGTTTGATTTTTTTCCAAGAGCCTAAAATTATTCTTAACTTTTGGGAGGGGTTTCAGATTTTTCCTAAGGTTTTTTGATTTTGGTGTTATTTCACCCGTAAGAACCAATGTTAATTGTTCCGCTTTGTACAGCCCTAATTTTTGGAATTTGAAGGCGGGGTTGATTTTTTTCCAAGAGCCTAAAATTATTCTTAACTTTTGGGAGGGGTTTCAGATTTTTCCTAAGGTTTTTTGATTTTGGTGTTATTTCACCCGTAAGAACCAATGTTAATTGTTTCGCTTTGTACAGCCCTGATTTTTGGAATTTGGAGGCTGGGATGATTTTTTCCAAGAGCCTAAAATTATTCTTAACTTTTGGGAGGGGTTTCAGATTTTTCCTAAGGTTTTTTGATTTTGATGTTTATTCGCCCATAAGAACCAATGTTAATTGTTTCGCTTTGTACAGCCCTGATTTTTGGAATTTGAAGGCGGGGATAATTTTTTCCAAGAGCCTAAAATTATTCTTAAATTTTGGGATGGGTTTCAGATTTTACAATTGATTTTGAGATAGATTCTGGGTGGGCGCTGCTAGCTTTAGACTAAAGCTAGCAGCGCCCACGATTTTCGGAAATCCAGAGGAGCCTAAAATTCGGGAATAGAGCATTTAATTAGCCTAAAATTAGCCTAAAATTTTGGATATAGTTTGGTTGAGATTGGTTTCTGGGCGCTGCTAGCTTTAGATGGCTAACAAGGAGCAACGCTGAGGTCGAACTTCGGCAAGCTGCCGCTAGAGGGATGCATGTGCCTGTGGTGCCTGTGGTGTCGCTTCGCAGAGGCGCACGCAGGCAGGTCGCGGTACTTCCCGAGGTCCCGCCACATATTTCACACCAATGGGTTCAGGCAGCTCAGAAGCGAAGCACCTAAAATGCAACGACCATACCGCCCCTAATGCACCCGTAAGCTTTACGAGATACCCTGAATAGGCTAGAGGGACCATGCTTTGAAGATCTTAAATTACCATTAGGCGTGAAATATCGTGTTACATTTAGCCGTTAGGAGGTAGGGAGTATCTGATTAATGTTAGTCAATTCCGTCACTGGAAAAATCTGTTTAATCTCCTTGGTTTTTTCATTACTGGGATGTTTAACTCTTACCAAGGAGACGGGTCCCAGATGCCCAGATTATTGTTAGTATTTTATAGTTTTCAAATTTTTTTAGGAAGCTGAATATCGTTTTTATTGTTTTTGCTGTGTTCTTCGTTCAAAATATAATGCAATTTATCACAAATGTTTGTTGTAACTTGAGCTATTAGAGCGTCTTCAGGCTGTGAATAAAATAAATAGTTCTTTACTTTACAATTTTCGAAAGTATAGAGCATTTGCCAAAATAGGGACCAGGATCAAAATTTTCACCGTCCTTTACTACAAACGACGTCAAAAATTAAAGAAGAAATTTGGAAAAATTTTTGAGAAAATAATTGTTTAAAAATTAGCTATATTTCATGGAAAATTACGTGAAAACGTTTTAAATTTTTTTTTCGAAAAATTGTACGTGTCTTCATTCAAAGATCTGTCTTCGAGCTACAGATTTCATCCAAAAAATAGTACCTGTGTTTAGTAGTGCAGATGTACGCAGACGCCGAAGAAATTGTACTTTTGTACTTTTTGAAAAATCAAAAATTTCATATGAGACAGTCGCCATTCTTTAAGCATCGTTTATAATATCCGAGGAAGAAGTTAAATAAAAAAAATTGGGGCCATTGAGAACATGTGGAGACGTGTATAGTATTAGTTATATCAATTTATTAATTTTCCAATGTCGTAAACTAGTGGTGTTAAAACAGCACATTACTTTCTCGCTCCTTAGTTGCGGCTATGTAATATTATACTGCATATTAATTAAGCAAAATAGACCTGATAACCAGTTATTTTACTTATTTGAGCATTATGCCTTTTATTTTATTTTATTAGATCTTAATTCTTATAAATCGAATTCATAAAACTGTTCTATTCGTTTCCTTTCTCGCTACCGCTTAGGCTGCAACAAGAATTATGTAATGTTGCGCGCAAAAACAGCAAATTTACGCCAGAAAAACTCTTATTACGGGGTTGTGGTAATGTAAAAGTGGATAATACAGTTGCTGAATTTAGAAAAAAATCCTCTAACATGTTTTGAGGCTCATTGATACCGAAATACCCATTTATGGCAGAACGTGTGCCAATCTGACCCTGGCCAGCGCTACTGTTCAGCCAATTTTCTCCAAAATGGACATTCCCCTATCGATCTAGCTGATGACGAGGCCTCTCGAATTCATAATCGAAATTTTAATTTAGGGGTGTACTTTACACGAAGCCCCTGGGACATTTTCGAAAAACTGACTCCAACATTTTTCAATAAACTTTGTTATTGGATTGTGTGTAATACGTTTAAGAGAATGGTGCAGGTCTCATGTTCGTGGAAATCTCTCATTTTTCGAAAATTGCAAAAGTACAGAACATTTTTGGCGTCTTCCTACAACTAAAATATTAAAGAGTGGGCGAATTTGTTATTCAAATTGTTCAAGCGACACCAAATTACTAAAAAATACTAATATTTTTGAAACATTCAACAAGACTTTATTTGAACGTCTGTTTTTGATGAACACATTTCATTAAGAAACTAGTGGTGCTATAGAATAGCACAGACTTTCCCGTTATAGTTTTCTATTTCCTTTAATCTCAGCTTGCTTGCATCGGATTTGCCACATACTCTTCCCAGCTGCCATCTATAGACGCCCAAAGTACATTTTCATGACATTTCTTAATTTTTCGGTTTCTTAATAGTACAACGGAAATATTATTATAAGAACATAACAAAATAGCAAATCTTCGTCCTTAATGGCAATTTTAATTGAAAAATTTGAACCCGTTTGTTAGAAAATTGCATTTAAGCACAGATGTAAATTCGAAATTTGAAGCTCTTTTTCACAGAAAAATTTTGAGTTTTCAAAAAACTTATGAATCATTGGAAGCACAATAACTCACAAATACAATAGTGTTTACAAATTGCTGGAAATGTGCATATTGACGGTGTGAACCATCTTTTAAAAAATTACATTTTTGTAATTTTTGAAAAAACAAAAAAATACACCAAAATCAACCTAAGAGTACAAACCGCTCAAAAAGTTGACGAAAAAATCGGTAGTCATTTATGAGAAAATGGCGTTTGAGCGTTTCAGAAAATGTTGAACTTTGAGCTAGTTTTCACAGAAAACTGTTGAGTTTTCGAGAAACATTATGATACTATTTAAAGTACATGTACTCATAAATATAATAATATGAACAAATATTCGCTAATGTTGATATTAACGACGTGAGAGACAAGTCAAACAAATTTTATTTTGTAATTTTTTGAAAAAAACACAAGAATAGAGCAATCACAAGACTTTTATGACATCTCAGAGAGTTCATTTAGCAATATCGCTACCAAACGTTTAAAGAAAAAACGTGTAGCCGTTTCTGAGAAAACCTTACTTTAGTTATTTTTTAAAATTGCACGTAATGCTCACATTATTGCGCGAAAACTACTAAAAGTTTCAAAAAATGCACTGGATCCTGATGAAAGAACTAATTATATAACAAGTTTCATGTGAAGGAAAAATCTCTATCTTCCCATTGTTGTCGGTCGTCATGATTGTATGATATAAAAAATATTCATATAAAAGGAAATGGTTTAACTTACAAATGAACACACTTGTTTATATTAAAAAATTTTGGTTCCTGATTATGGTACCCAAAATTGAAAGCCTTCTTCAATGTAATCAAACCGAGCTTATGTGAAATTATATTTGCGTTTCTGTATTATGTCCTGCATATACTGCAACAGTTAACATTGTTTCATTTTGTAAAAGGAAGAAATATCTACAGTTCCGGGCTATCCATATAAACGCAAGTGTGCATCAGAGGCACGTTTGAATTGTTGAATTTGTCTTTTCAAGTTACAGCTGAGTTTTTAGTGGGGCAAAAATTACAATATTTTATGACTATTTCCAATAATGCAGGAAAGTATGTGCTGCACCTCTAGTTTCTACTACAAAAGTCATCATGAAAATAATGTTTTTACTTTCCCGTATTCTACATGTACGTATAGTACAAGGAAAATTATGTAATGCTGCGCGAAAAAAACGGCGAATTTTCGTCAGAAAATGGTATTACAGAGCCCTGGTGACGAAAAACTGGATAAATCCAGTTGCTAAATTAAGAAAAAATCTGACTCGTGGTGCAGCCAGAATACCTGTTTTGTGGGTCCTTGATACCGAAAAACCAATCGAAAGCAAAACGTCTGTCCGTCGAACTGTCTGTCCGTTTGTGAACAACGCGACTAAACCGTTCAGTCGCTTTTCTCCAAAATTGATACCCCCGATCCATCTGATGGATGGGGGGGGGCGGGTATAAATTGACATTTTACGAGAGATTAAAGTTTAAGAGTATAAACAAAAGATTTGGAGTCGTTTTTGAGACAATCTTGTTTCTGTTATTTTTATTTTCCGTACATACGGAGTAATATACGTAGTATAGGAAAAGTTATGTAATGCTGCCAGAAAAAAAACCGGAGAATTTTCAACATAAAAAAATCATTGCCGGGCCCTGATAACGAAAAGTGGATAAATCCAGTTGTTAAATTAAGAAAAAATATCCCCTAACACGGGGTGAAGGCAGAATCCCTGCTTTATCCGAAAAACCAATTGAAAGGAAATCGTCCGTCCGTCCTTCTGTGAACAGCACTAGCTCCTATTCCATAAGTAGGATTTTTTCAAATTGAAGAAACTCCTGTCAATCTGGCTCGAGTAGAAGCTTTGAGATTTTGAAAAAGATTCTATAAAATTTGGAGGTACTTTACATGGAAGCCAAACATTTTTAAATTTTCTCAAAAATGGATCGATTTTCTTAAATTTTCTTGTTAGTTGTTAGAATTTACACTTATAAAAGGGGCGTATGTCCCTTTTTCACGGTTAACTCTCAATTTTTGAAAATTGCATATGTTTGAATTTTTTCGACATCTTCCTACAACAACAAAATTAAAGGTAGAGATTTTTCCTTCAAATGAAATTTGTTGTCCATAATTAGTTCTTTCATTAATGTCATGCGCATTGTTTTGAAGATTTTAGTAGTTTTCGCGCAATATTGCGTGCAATCTGTGCAAATTAAAAAAATTACAAAAACACGATTATCTCAAAAACAGCCCCCATTTTTTCTTTACATTTTTGGTAAGGATAGTGCTAATGTTCGCTATGAGATGACTTAAACGTCTTATTGCTCTATTCTTTTATTTTTTCGAATATTACAAATTTGTTATTTTTGTGACTTGTCTCTAACGTCGTTAATGTTTACATTAGAAGCGATTTGTTCACATTGTTATATTTATGAGGACATGTGATTCAAAGAATGTCAAGTAAAGTTTCTGGAAAACCCAATCGTTTTCTGTGAAAAGTAGCTCAAAATTCCGCATTTTCATAAACGCTCAAACGCCAGTTTCTCAAAAATGGCTCCTAATCGTTTCTTCAATCTTTTCGAAAGGATAGTGCTAATTGCACTCTTTAATATGACGTAAAGCTCATTTTTGGATATTTGTTTGTTTCTTCAAAAATTACACAAATGTAATTTTTTTGAAAGATCTCTTACACCTTTAATACGCAAATTACTAGAAATTCATAAACACCATTGTATTGGTGAGTTAAAGTGATTTAAATGACTTCTGATGAAGTTTTTCTAAATTACAAAAGATTCATGTGAAAAAGAGCTTCAATTTTCCCATTTACAGCAGTGCTTAAACGCCATTTTCTTAAAAGCGACTCCAAATTTTTTCAAGAAAATTGCCATTCAGAACAAGGTTTTACTGTTCTTTAATATTCTTAAAATAATATTTTCGTTCTACCATTAGGAAACCAAAAGATTAAGAAAAAACAAATTACTAGAAGAAGGAAAACTTCTTCTTCTTCTGCTGCTGCTGCAAGCATTAGAACTTTCGTTTCGTTGCGTCTCCTTCTATTGGTCCATCCTTCGGTCTTCGTTTTCCTCTTGGCTTATATTTTAGAATCTGCTTTGGTATTCGTGTGTTCTCCATTCTATCAATGTGGTCTCTCCATGCTTTCCTGTATTCGACAATTTTGCCATTTAGATTATAAATTCCTAGTTAGTTGCGTATATCTTCATTGCGGATCCTGTCTCTCCTTGTGGCACCAATACAACCCCTTAAAAACTTCATTTCGGCAGTCTGAATCCTACTGCGAATTTTTGTGTCCATGGTCCAGATTTCACATCCATATAGCCCACAAGGAACCGCCAACGTTTTATAAAATTTCATGATCGTATCTTTCCTGACTTTACTTTTTAGTGTCCTCCTAATAGTTCCACACATTCTGTTAAATTTTTCAATTTTCTTATCTGCATCAATTTCTCACTTTGTAAGACAAATCACTACCTAGGAACTTAAATGAACTTACTTGTTCGATGTTTTGGCTATTAACCACTAATTTACATCTAATAGGGTATTTCCCTTGGAATGCCATTGACTTAGTTTTTTGGACAGGTATCTCTAAATTATATTCTTTAATGATCATCTGCAGTTCATATAGAGCTCTTTGTAGAGTGTCTTCGTTATCAGATATCATCACTTGGTCGTCCGCAAACAGAAGTGTCATTATAAATTTTTTATTATTAAAATTATCGGTAAAATTTAAAAACTTCATCTTCTGCTTCCATATTCTGATAGAATCGTCAAGATAAATATTAAAAAGGGTGGGTGACATGCAGCACCCTTGTCTCACTCCTTTATTTATAAACTCTTTGAGAATTTTACCTGATTCGTTCTTACATTAATTTGGGTGTCTTTGTACATATTTCGAATAACTTCGATTAGATGCTTTGGTATACCTCTTCTGTTCATAATTGACCATAATTTTCCTCTCAGAACGTTATGAAAAGCTTTTACATAATCTATGAAGACCATATATGTTTGTAGATTGAATTCTCGTCTCTTTTCAATCAATAGTTTTAACACAAACATATTATCAGAACATGATCTCCCTTTTCTAAATCCTGTTTGTTCTTCCAGAATTATTGCGTCCATTATTTTCTTCATTCTATTACTAACGATTTTAGCATAAACTTTATAAGTTGTATTCAGCAGACTTATACCTCTATAGTTTTCACATACCGTTCGTAATCCTTTTTTAAATATAGGAATGACTAGAGCAGTCTTCCATTCCGTTGGTATTATGTTGTGTGTCCAGCAGTTGTTAAATAGATCTAACAGCTTAGATTTTGCCTCATCTGGGAGATATTTAAGTAATTCTATGTTGATATTATCGAGGCCTGGTGTTTTCTTATTTTTAGTATTTCTTAGTGCTTCTTTTAATTCAATAGATTCTAGTTTATCCACTGCATTATGAAGGACTGGCGTATCAGATATTTCTTTTTCTTCTTCCTCTTCATCAGCATGCCATAGGTTTTATAGTATTTTAGCCATTCTTTGTCATCTAATACCTGTAATTTTGCAGCATCTTTTACATCAATATTCAGGTGTTTCATCGCTTTATAGGCCATTAGTTGCCTCCCATGAATATCATCTCTATATTTAATACATATTTATCCCAGCTGTCTTTATTTGCGTTTTTTACCAGGGATTTGTTTTCTTGCATTGAATCTTGTAGAGTTCTAAGGATTGCGGGTCTTTGTTGGCTAACCATTTTAGGTATAATTTCTTTTTCTCTGCTATTGCTTCGTTTAGATCTTCATTCCATATATAGAGTCCTTTCTTTTTGACGTTTTTCTTCTTTTTCCCTAGTACTTCCTCAGCAACTTTTTCAATAAGAGTTCTGAGATCTTTCCATTCATTTTCTATATCATGGTTCATTGTTGTATTGTTTAAATATTGTTTTATTCTTTCCTGGTACAGTCTTGCTATGGAAGGGTCTTTTAGGAGATAACTTTTGCAACTTAAATTACTTAGGCCCGATTTGTTTTCACCACCTTTAAATCATCAATCGTTTTGAGGCCTATTCTACCTCTCACAAGACAGTGGTCAGATCCTATATCTTTCCCCCTTAGTACTCTTACATCTTCAAAGCATTTTCCTAACTTTCCATTGGTTACGACAAGATCTATTAATGAACGACTTCCTCTGGTTGCCCAAGTGTATTTGTGTATGTCTTTATGTTTAAAAAAAGAATTTTCTATTCTTAGATCATTAAAATTAATAAAATCTCTCAAAATTTTTCCATTTTGGTTCAATGTCGGCTCGCCATTTGTTCCAATTAATTTTAGGGTAGGTTGTTGTTGAAGAAATAGAAAACTATTACGGGAAATTCTGTGCGCCATTCTGTAGCACAATTAGTTTAAAATTGCACAAATTGCATGCAATGTTGTGCACGAACTAGGACAATTTTCAAAAAATGTACAAGTACTTTAGTGAATGAACTCACTGCGGAGAACAACTTTTATTCGAAGGAAAAATATCTATCTTCAATTTTATAGTGGTAGGAAGACGCCAAAAAAATCAAAATTTTGCAATTTTCGTAAATGCAAAGTGAACATTCGGAGCCGTTTTTGAGAAAAGTTTGAAAATGCCCCGAGGGCTTCGTGTAAATTACCCCTAAATTTTGAAGAAAGCTTTTCAAAATCGCGGCGCCTCGAGTCGAACCAGATCGACTGGGGAAAATGTTTTGGAACAAAATCCTGCGTATAGTTTAGGCGGTAGTCCGTGTTCACGGAGGGACAGAGCGGACGGACTGATGACGGACGTTGGAAAAGAAAAAAAACAACACTTTTTCGGTATCTTGGGACCCCACAACGTGTATTTCCGTTGAAATCTCGAAGTCGATTTTCCGCAGCATTACACAACTCTCCCTTTACTATGTATATTACTCCATATATACATATGTATGCGGGAAAGTAAAAAAACAACAGAAGAGAGTGTATGAAGGTTGTAGGTGAAAAATGTACTCACTCATTCTGTTGTTAATTCAGAGAAGTAGAATGTTATTTATTGAAATTGTTTTTTTATTTCATTACATTTTAAGTGTCTTCAACTTTAAAATATCATTAGCAACTGACCGATATTCTATTTCAATGTAAATTTTCATTAATTCAGTTTTATATTTTTATTAGACTATAATATGAAATTAAGTGTCATAAAACGGTTTTACTATACGGTTCCTTAAAATACTCTTTCCTCAAAACTTTTTTCTTGACGTGTATTTCTATTTTATTTCTCTTTGAATCCACTCTTCAGGACTAATATGATAGTACGATAATTCTTCCATTGATTACAATATTATCATTATCATGATCATTTCTCGTGTTTTGCGCGTTATGTTTTATTGCATGTTTTCTATTTTGAATAGATGATTGAAATATGTCGCTCGAGATAGCTATTGTAAGAAATACAGTTCTGCCTGGATTTTGTAGTGCCGATCACTCATCAATCACATATTTGAATTAATTACTATGATGAAGGTAGTGTGAGTTACAATGATGCCAGTAAAGAAAGGGTGATACGTTTTTTAGAGTAAAAAAAATTAATATTTTCCACTTTCTTACTTTTCGTAACATAGACATTCTTCTATCTTTAGAACAATATTAGCAATCCAGAATGTGAAAAAATCCCTTTACAACTGAGATTATTTCCAAAAAAGGTCATGTAATGAGATTCTTTTATTTCAGCTCTTCTTCATTTATAAGTTCGATAATTTTTTTAAATTCCCAACATCAATATTTCATAAAATCACGCCAATATAAACTAGTAGTGCTACAGAATGGCACAGACTTTCCCGTATTAGTTTTATATTTCCTGGGGTTTTCGCTAGCTATTCAGAATTACCACCAACTCTTTCTTGCCAGCTGTCATCTATCCCCACCAAAAGTACATTTTTTGTCGTTTTCTTAATTTTTCGGTTTCCTATTGGTACAACAGAAACATTAATTGTAGAATATTAAAGAACATAAAAACCTAGCCGTAAATGGCAATTTTCTTTTAAAAATTATGTGCCGTTTAAGAGAAAATGGCGTTTTAGCGCTACTAAAAATGCGAAATTTGAAGCTCATTTTCACAGAAATGTTTGAGTTTTCAAAATACTTTAATTGAAGTTATTTAAAGAACTTACACTCACAAATATAATAATCTTTACAAATTGCGGATAATGTGCATAATAAAGATGTGAGAGATCTTTCAAAAAAATTACAATTATGTAATTTTTGAAAAAAACAAAAAAATAACTCAAAATAAACTTTACGCTATACTAAAGAGTGTAATTAGCACTATCCGTTACAAAAGTTTGAAGAAAAAATTTGCATTCATATATGAGAAAATGGCGTTTGAGCGTTTCTGAAAATGCGAAATTTTGAGCTACTTTTCACAGAAAACGGTAGTGTTTTCGAGAAACTTTACTTGACATTATTTAAAGCATATATACTCATAAATATAATAATGTGAAAAAATTGCCGCTAATGTAAATATTATGGACGTGAGAAATATGTGAAAAAATTTACATTTTTGTAATTTTTGAAAAAAAACAACGGATAGAGCAATATAAATTTTATGTCATCTAATAGAGTACATTTACCACTATATCTACCAAATGATTAAAGAAAAATTTGGAGCAGTTTTTGAGACAATCATGTTTTTGTAATTTTTTTAAAATTGCACATATTGCACGAAAACTACTAAAATTTTGAAAACCATTTACATGACCTTTATGAAAGAACTCAACATACAGAACAAATTTATTTGAAAAAAAACCTCCATCTTCAAGTTGTAGTTAGAGAAAGACGCCGAAAGAAATTCAAACTTTCACAATTTTCGAAAATTCAGAGTTATCCGCGAAAATAGGACCTATGCCATGTTAATAAGTGTATTTTACTCTATTCACACAAGAAATTTAAAGAAAAAATTTGGAGCCGTTTTCGAGAAAATTTTGAAAATCCTCGGGGGGCTTCATATAAAGTACCCCCAAATTTTGAAGAATCATTTTCAAAATCTCAAAGCTTTGACCAGAATCAGATCGACTGGGGAATATCCATTTTGGAAGAAATCGCACGTATGGTTTAGGCGCTAGCAGTGTTCACAGACGGACTCATATTGCGTGCAATATGTGCAATTTTAAAAAATTACAAAAACAAGATTTTCTCAAAAAGGCTCCAAATTTTTTCTTTAAACTTTTGGTAGGGATAGTGGTAAATGTACTCTTATCAGATGACATAAAAACCGTATTGCTCTATAGGTTGTTTTTTTCAAAAATTGCAAAAATGTAAATTTTTGTACTCGTCTCTCACGTCGATAATATTTACATTATCGGCGATTTTTTCACATTATTATATTTACGAGTATATATGCTTGAAATGTCGAATAAAGTTTCTCGGAAACACTATCGTTTTCTGTGAAAAGTAGCTCAAATTTGGCATTTTCAGAAATGCTCAAACGCCATTTTCTCATATATCGTTGCAAATTTTTTCTTGAAACTTTTGTAACGGATAGTGATAATTACACTCTTTAATATGACGTAAAGTTTATTTTGAGTTATTTTTTTGTTTTTTCACAAATTATATAAATGTAAATTTTTTGAAAGATCTCTCACATCTTTAATAAGCACATTACCAGCAATTTGTGAACATTATTGTATTTGTGAGTGTAAGTGCTTTAAATAACTTCAAATAAAGTATTTTGTAGACTCAAACATTTTCTGTGAAAATGATCTTCAAATTTCGCATTTTTAGTAGCGCTAAAACGCCATTTTCTCTTAAACTGGCACATAATTTTTGAAAAGAAAATTGCCATTTACCGACTAGGTTTTTGTGTTCTTTAATATTCTAAAATTAATGTTTCCGTTCTACCAATAGGAAACCGAAAAATTAAGAAAATGACAAAGAAATACTTTCGGCGATGATAGATGACAGCTGGCAAGAAAGAGTTTGTGGCAATTCCGAATAGATTAACGAAGATCCAAGGAAATAGAAAACTAATACGGGAAAGTCTGTGCCATTCTGTAGCACCACTAGTTTGCATTGCAATTAGGAACTTGTGAGCAGGCCTTTTTGTCTTAAGGAAAACATTTCAGAAAGAACTTGACTGTTTTGGGTTTTATTATCAAGAAGGATGCCAAATTATTCCATTTATCAGTGCCACCTCTTTTATACAGATAAATTTCAATAGTTTTTATCAGCATTTATATTTGCAAGGAGCAGAAAAAACTGTTTGCAATAAGACAAATTATTTGTTTCTGGAGGACTTTCGTCAACTTTTTATATTAGATAAAAATAATCTTAGGTTCAATTATAATAAGCTATGTATAATATAAACATTAGAATACATTAAAAGGGAAGCAAAGAAATGTTAACAAAACAATTAAAAGCAATTCCAGACGAACTCTTGAATAATAGTACCGGAATTCAATACTAGAGTTGCAATATTGAAGCGCTTTTCAGAGACCGTGTTTCAAGGTCGAATTGAGGGGAAGAAAGGGGAGGGGAGAAGGTCTGTGAGTTCGGAAGGGATAGCAGCGAAATCTTCGGTCGTAGTTGTGTCCAATATTCCGGCAATCGCAGTGGATGAGGTGGTGAGTGCGCGTCGAGTGGAGAAGTTCAGTATTACTTCGGCATTGGAGACTTGAAAACTTACGTTTTGGTGATGAATTCTTTAGCAAGGTAACAATGAAGACATTTTATTTTATGATTAAGGGAAACGAAAAAATAAATCATTTTAATGAATTTCAAAACTGAACTTGTGGGGCAGTTCAAGTAAAAAATGGAAGCGAATGAATTTATAACTGTTTATTAATGTGGCAGTATTGAAGTGATGTGTTCAAAATGCTTTTATATTCTTACATAAAAGAATGGAGTTATAGTATAAAAGAAGTGCGTTGAAAGTCACGGCTGGAGGCATTTTGACAATTTAAATTTGGGTTTATTCATGCTCCGTTCACTTTATTGAAAATAATGGTAATATTGAAATGTGTTCAGTCCCTCCAGGGACTCTTGTGAACAAAGTAATTTGACACATTCGCACTTGAACAATGTAATACTAGTACCGTACGTAGTTATTATCTTGCTTATGAAGTTGAAATTGACACACGTAGTACACAGAACAATATTATGACCTTTAGACACGAGCCGTTGACAAGATGGATACTGTTGCGTTTGCAGGGCGAATGCATTGTTTCGTTCTGTGCCGCCATCCTCCACATCTCCCCTTCGTCGTCCCGTGGCAGTGTCTCCTCCGGAGACCAGGTGAGAAACTAGAGACGATCACGAGCGAAGCTACATACAATTAAGCGTTTTGCTGCAGTAATTTCTAGAATTTAATTTCGAAGCTGTAATTGGACGGCTTCTAATAAGACACCTCAGATAACATTAAATTGAACGTGGATATTAAATGTATTTTATGTACACTACCGGCAACCAAAGCAGTTAAAATAATAATTATTGTACAAAGATTGAAGTGTGCATGTTTTTGGACGAGGTGGTTAAAAGAAGTAAAGAATTTCACATTTCGACCGAGGTGCATATGTTTCTTATACAAAGGTAGTAAAGCTTAATTTTGTATAATTATTATAAAACTTTACTACGGTATATTTCTTACCGTAGTAAAGCTTAAACTAATTTGTTTGTTAAATGTAAATGTTAATAGTCTCATAATCAGTGCTGTGTTCATTGCTCGCCAGGGATCGTTCATTGGCTTAATACGGAATAATACTTTACACGTTGAAACCCGCCTAGATATTTTTGACTGCAATGCAAAGTATTCACACCGTATTGTAGCTTCTCTTTCGCACTTGAAGTGTTTTTTAGTTGGAAATTGAGTTTCCTTCGTAACAAGTTGGCTTGCAATTTGTGCAACCCTTCGTTTCTCTCTGCTACATGGCAAGCTGAAGAGGGACTATATGCGATTTTTCTAACTCTGCCTATCAGGGCGTGTCTTCTCGATGGAAGATGTAACGCTATTTCGCATCTTTCTCGATCATGCCGCTAGATATCGCATGATTGCGTCCGTATCAAACATTCCTTGCGATCATGAGACACCTAGCAGCAAGACGAAGAAAGACGCGAAATGCCCGCGTCCCATATTCCATCGTGGCCATAGAAGCTTGAGAGGCATAGTTAGAAAAATCGCACTATAATTCGCGATCGCAGTCACCCCCCTGATTCACACTTCCTCTCTGGCTCTGTTAATATACCTGAACATTTCCTTTCGTATAAATAAAGTAGATAATATGAATCTCCCAGCAACTAAGTTTATCAAATAAATATTTAGTATTCACTCATAATCAATAGGTTGCCGATGGTGAAGAAATTCAGATCAGTGTTATAAAATAAAACATAATTCGCCTATTTTTGTCAACATTGTAAATAACAAAAAAAAATAATAAAATACTTTATGCTCAAAGCCAATAGTTAATCGTTCTCCTTGTGCCTGAAGTATGGAATTATGGCTACGCGGGGTAACATTGCCAGGGATGAAACAGTTACAACACACTGTTAGAACAATTTAAATAGCTCGGTCTGTTTAATAAATTTATTTTCTAGCTGTGGCAGTGGCTTATTAGACAATTTTGTATAAACATTATATGCAATCAGTTTGCATTTGATTACAGGTGTAAAATTAATTGCCGTAAGTCTCTGTGGTGTATTCTGGCGCAGCTTGCCTCTCATAATCGAAACTTCGTTAATTTTCGGTTATCCTATGTAGTGGATTTAAATCAAAGGCCAGTGTCCAAATTTGTTCTGTAGCATCTTTGTATATTTCTGTTTCCAGTTCAATTCTCACGCATTTAAAAATTGCCACAGACAATGATTGTGAAAATTGATGCAACGCAGCATCACATTTAATTTTAAAGTGATGCTTAGTTGCATCTTTTAAAGTTAAAAAATCAAAGATGTGGAAGTGTTATTCCTCTTACCTTATATAATTTGATATTTTGTTGGCTTATTCACAAAAGTGGAATGTGCGCTCTTTCAGCAGTAACTCATGGTAATTATGATTGCCATTTTACCTTTCATTATGACTCAATTTTCCTGAAAATCTTTAAACAGAAACTTTAACAGTTCGTTTTAAAGTTGAATTCATTTTCAACTGTGTATGTCATGTGAGAATAAAAAGTAAAAAAAAAGTTCAAGTCGATTAAACAAGCAAACCTTCGGTTTTGGGATCCTGAAGTAAAACTGACTTGTGAACTCTTAATGTTAGTAGCAAATGGTTGAAATTGCTTCCACGCCGAGATAAGGGGTAGCTTTTTGGTCCTCAAAGTGAGCTTATTGGTCTTTTCTTCATTGATTTCGGGCATGTGATGGCGCATTGTGGTCCCAGTTCGTTATAACACGTGTCGCGTCTGATCGCCAAACAGTTTCTCAATGATTTGTAAGTAAAAACAACTTTTTACGTTTTTAATTTGTACATCCAGAGATGAATTGAGATGGTAACAAAAAGTCGATTAACGTGAAAGAGTTGAATTCAGAGTAGGGTAATTCGATGCATGTGAAACTATCTACCTTACGTAGTGTGAACGTTCAGGAAACTCTTCGATCGTAAATGTCAAGCCATGGCCAAAAATGTCAGACCTTTATTTCTAAATTTTAGTTCCACTAGAGGTAGAAAATGCGTCAAAGAGATGAAAAAAGTAAAGTTTGGTGATCCTGGATGTAAGGAGCTGGCAGAAACTGGAGACCTGGTGCTGTTCATGGCGTCACTATTTGTGGAAAATACACAATTTGGGTTCTGTTAATTAGAATTTAAAATTCCTGGGTACTTTATTTGAACGAAACCAACCTGCGACTTTTTTTGGGAACCGGTATATAGTTTCTAATTGCTTTTCAGAGTTCACATATTAAGAAACTAAAGGTGTTGGAAGTATTTGTATATATTTCCTGTATTGGAAAGCTTATTTAGACATATGATTTTTGTAAATTGAAGAGATTACTTGCAAATAATGCTTTTGACTTCCAGCTTCACTTCGACATCGTCAGTTTTCATTGATTTCGGGTAGGTAGCCACATTTCCATGTATAATGAGTTTTAAAACAATGGTTACCAAATGTTCTTTCTACGTTAAAAATGTCTAAAAGTCTGAATTTCGTGAAGGATATTACCTCCTTCGGCAAAATAATATCAAGAGGTGTGCAGTTTAAGGAATTTTATGATAAAGATAAAACAAAGTTAAATCCTCCTGGAACGAGAAGAAGGATCTTGTCTCCTCCACTATGATCTGCATGAAACAGAGGAAACGGCTTGTGAATACGTTAATATTTTCTGGAAGTGAAACGGACAAAAAGAAAATGAAAAGAATTGATGCACTTGAGATGTGCTCTCTCCACTGAATGTTTCAAATACTTCGGACAGAGAGAATGACTAACGTGAAAGTCTTCCACGCTTGTAGGAAACTAATAGTTTATTCAGTACCGTAAAAAATGATGGAACACATTCTTCATTAGCAATTGCTTCATCCCTTAGCAAAGCCTAAAATGGAATGTTTTGAATTATTAATTCACGACACCAATTTAATCGCAAACGAAAGAGAGGCTCAAAACCCAGAAGTCAGGACAAACCAACATTTTAAACCAACCTTCGATTGAAGATTGAAAACGACGTAAGCCTCAAGATCCTTGGTTTCCGCTGATTTTCTGTTGCTCTTTTTGGACAGAGAATGACTAACGTGGAAATCTTACAATACTTGTAGGAAACTAATTTTATACTCAGTATCTTAAAAAATATGATGGAACACTTTCGGTAATAGCGATTGCTTCCTACCAAAGCAAATCCTAACTAAATACTGTAATCCCTCAACATTCGCGAGATTAGGTTCCCAAAAAACCTCGCGAATTTAAAGTTTATCTTTTAATGAAGAAAAGTGGGTTAGGTTCTTGGATATCGAAAAACTGTATAAAAAAGAAAGGAACAAATCTGACAATCAATTACAGTACAGCTGATTAAGCGCTACTACAAACAGAATTCACAATTTAAGATTCCAAAATGAAATAAAATGTTTGAAACTTATTTCGAAGTTGAAAATGATTGGATATAGGATTTGTTAATTTTCATCACCTTTCTCGCTGTTCTAATATCCAAATATGAAAGAGTTCCTGCTTCTATTCTCTCTTAAATTTCGAAGTTATTTCTATGTTTGGATCACATTCGAATGCCAGTTCCACCAGTGCTTGTTGATTTTAGAAAACCAACAGTTTTGACATTGAAGTTGCTCCAGGATGCAGTTTCGCTTCCGTTACTTCATCATTACCGTCGATGAGGTTTTCTTCACTGATGATTTCCGGAAACTCCTCTACAATGAGCTTATTATAATGAGAGTTGCACAGATCTTGAATGGCTTTTCTGTTCATTTGGCCAAAACCCTTGTCTCCAATTTGGCGCAACTGAATTGAATTATTTTACAATTGAATTATTCTATAAACGTGAATTGACATTTCGTCTGTGTAATTGTTGAAGACAGTTATACTGCGAGCTCCGAGGTCTGCCGAGTTCGTTTCCCAGATGATGATGATGATGATGATGATAAAGGAAATGAAATGTGCTCGCTTTCAAAGAAAATGTACGACCAAAAGACCAACTCGCGAATGTCGAAGTCCCAAATGTTAAAACCGGGAGTATTTCTCCAATCGCGAATGTTCGGAACTTGCGAATTGCGAATCCGCGAATGTCTAGGGATTACTGTATGCTACAATATTACATACTTTCTCTCATTATTTGTAACTTCTGCAATTTTCAAAAATTCAGTTAAACGAAAATAGGACATGAATCATTTGTATAACCGAACTTCGCTCTATTTGAGGAAAAATATAAAGAAAAAAAATTAAAATTTTGTTAGGGCTTCATGTAAAGTCCCCCATCCACCCCATCAAATGTGGCTTGTGTCATCTGCCAGATCGATCGGTGTCTTAGTCTTGATGAAAATTCTGCCATTGGTGTAAGCCGATATAGTTGTTCATGGACTGTCAGATATTTTGCAGTAAACACAATTGTTGTACCAAGGATGCACAAATAGTGGGTTCAGATTACCCAACACATTAAAGGAAATTATTTATTTCATATTGCGTCGAAAGAAATTGACGTTCTCCCGTACATCAAAAGAGCGTCGGAATTCACGAATGCAAGGGAATTATGATTTTTTAGCTTTTCAATTAGTTTTATTCTATTTTATTTCAATCGGCCAACAAGTATTGGTCTTCCACACAATTACTCCACCAATCGCCTTTCTTAACTCCTCAGGAATTAAAATGCATGCATAGTATTGTGATCGCGCATTAAGCATTTGTAATTTTTCGTATTATCATAAGATTTTGAAGGTTACGAATAAGAATTACTGGTACTGAAAAACTTTTGACTGTTTTTTTCGACCACTAATTAGTTTTTGAACAGGCTAATTGGTAGTTAATCATTTCATATTCTAGAAGTCTCAAAATATTTAATAAATTAGAAATTAAAATGTTTTAATTTTTGTGTATTTTACGTTCAGATAATTGTTGCTGACTTAGAGGGACGTAGAAAGAGGAGACAAATTAAGGTACTTTTACACAAATAAAAAGTCAATTTTCCCAATATAATTATTAATTAATTAATTTATTTATTTGTAGTACCAAATCCATTCCATGCGACTCTCGTCTGCTTGGTGTCTAGTAGCAGGGGCTTAGGCGTTATCATTATGCGTTAGCTAGGAATGTGCGTAAGATACTTGCAAATGTTTCTTAAAACGAAGAGAACAAGGAGAAGTAGCAGATTGTCCAAGCCTCTGTAACCGCCGTCCGGGGACAAGGCCGCAGCGTGGCTTGAGGTTGGCCCTGGTTGCAGGCTGGCCGGCGGTGCCCCTTGGTCGCTGGTGTCGGCGCCGCCGCCGCCGCCGCCGCCGTCGCCTCGCGAGTCGCTGACGCCCCTGCTGGACGCCATCGGGCGCTGGCGCCGCCACGCGCTGCCGTCGCGCGCCGACGCCGACGCGCCCGGCCCCGGCCCCGGCCCGGTCTCCCCGCGCAAGCCGCCGCCCCCGGGCGCCGGCCGCGGCGGCGGCCTCCCCCCGGGCCTCACGGCCGCCCTGGGCCAGCCCCGGCCCCCGCTGGGGCGCCCCGGCGTGCCCAAGGTCAGTGAACACTCAGTAAAGGCGCGTCCGCACGATACAGCTTTTCGTTCAATTTTGCGCATGCGTTTGGGGCATGCGTCCTTTCGTCAAAACGATGGACGCATGCAATAGCGCAAGCTTCCCAGAGCTGACGGGAATCTCGTTCGTCTTCCTCGTGCTCTTCCTCCAAAGAACGTGTATTTCATAGCGAAGTCATGCGGAATACCGAGCCGGAAGAGTTCTTTGTCAGCTGTCCGTTTTATTGCAAATTTGATGCAGATTATCCTTTTATTATATAGTTACGGTAATATCAATTTTCAATACACACATTTATTAAGATAAATAATGGAAACTAGTGAAAATGAACGTGTGTTTATTTTCATTTCTATTAGGTGTGTTGCAGTGATAAGATAAGAATATTTGGAATAATATAAGAATTCTTATTTTATTTTTATGGTAATGCCAATTTTCGAAATTTACGTAATAAGTTATATCGCTGAAACAATTAAATGCAATAGCTTTCATTTAAGGTTATGTATTTTCAGAATGTCTCTTGAAAACGAAAAACTCACTCTTCAGTTCATTCAAGATTATAGAGAAAAGGATTAAGTTTTTCTCTTCTGTTCTTTCGACTGATTATAATATAAGCTACCAAAATATCCGTGCAAATAGCTGGATCCATTATACACAATATAACAAGCACGGCACAGTGTTGCACCGTGTGAACAAGGTAGCGCACGTGCGCTGTGTTGAACGTTCGTCTTTCAACTTTGCGCATGCCATTTTATTCCTGTGACGCACGGAAAAGACGCATCCTGTGGACGCGCCTTAAAGGACTCTTTAAAGAGGTGGCTCATTTCTCGTTAAATGTTGAACCCCGAAATGCCTCTCTCACCGAAGTCCAAATTCCCCAAAGGTGACTGCTAAAAGAAATCTTGTACTTCAATTTAAAAACTGTCAGAAAGTATACTTTTTTCACTCAAAATACTATCAAATCAATATATGTAACATCGTAGCATTCTTTTTTATGGCGTATCTATTGCTAGTGAGAAAAATACATGGCTTCGTTTAAAAAATATGGAATATGATTAAATTACTCGAAACTAAAACTATTTCAAACAAAATATCTACGTCATATTACTTGCCCCATGATTCCGCATTGTTGAGCGAAAACTACATTTCGATATCGTAAACCGTTTAGAAGTGATGGGGGTGGCCCATAGTTTGAGAGTCTCTGTATATTGCTACTTAAATCTTTTTGAATACCACTTCAATCATTTCTTAACTCTTTGCCAAACGAAGGGCTGAAACGTCGAAAATTTTAATTCAGTTAATATGTATTTGACTAATTTGTATCGTACAAGTAAAGAATAGAAAATACAAAGACAAGAAAAAGGGCTCCTCCCCATACAGACGTGTAGCTTTCCAATTTGAACAAATGGACCCTGTTTTATAAAATACAGAAAAATATCAGGTGCCACCAAAATGCGGCATTGGGTGTCCTGAGATACGCGAGAGTCGGACTTTGCGAAGTGCGAAGAGTGTGCAAAGTTTTTATTGGTTAATTGTTTTCCCATTATAATTATAACTTTTTTTCACGACCGTTAGACTAGCCACAAAAAATTGTGAAATGGTGTACTACTATCAAAATGTGAATCGTTGAAATGTTTCACTACTATGAAAACGGTAATGGTTGATGTTAAGAGCTTGGCTTCCTTGTGCTGCAAAGGCGCTGGAGACGGAGAGCGGTTGCATCTGCCAGCGGGCGCACGCTGTGGTGCTGTGCCACGTGTGCGGCTGGTACTCGCGCTGCCGGCTCATGAAGCCGTGCCGCGAGCACCCCAACACGCGCTTCCTGCTCGACCTCGCAGTGTGCCCCCGCTGCCGCGCGCCCTCCAACCAGATGGACGAGTACGACGTGGACGCCGACGACCTGCCGCCCTGCCCCCTGCACATGCCCGAGCCCTCGCATGGGTGAGCAACTTCGTACCGCTTCACATTTCATGGAATGACTCGAACCTGATTGACACTGAAAAATATTGAAATCTTTAGTCCTTGAAATGACCAATTTGATTATGTTACCACATTGTTGCAGCTATGGTCCGATTAAAAAAAGGTTGGTGATTGACAATCGCGAATGGAATGGGCCGACGTTGACGGGTTGTGTACCACTGAGCACGTGTTCCCGGGACACGAAAATACACTTGAAATAAATACTCATTAAAATAATTAAATCATACTCATATTGTATGAAGCTACAGCTTCAGAAGCACAATTGTCAATTACCAACTTACTTTAATCGGACCACAGTGTGTCAACTCTTAACATAACGTAATTTTTATTCTTATTTTATAGGTTTATTTAATTTTGCCCTTACTGTATTACCTTTGTTTTTTCTACTTAATGAATTTAGTTACTGGTTTTCTGTTTTGTCAATGCCCTCGCCCTTCAGCCGCCATCCTGAACAGGTTTTCTGGGTTTCGTGGGTCAATCGCGTATACCCGGATGACCCCTAAGTTTACTCTTCCATATGTAAGAATAAAGTTCCTGCCCCCCCTTTCAATCTTCTTCATAGTACATGAAATAATGTAAATATTTAATGTGATTAGGCGGAAGAGTATACCTAATGGCTTTAGCCTTGCCATTCATTTTAAAAAAATATTACGGGCATGCGTAATAATACTTCTATGGTTTACAAGTTAATTACTGTGTGTTTATGGAGCTGAAACAAAACATGTGCTGCACTAAAGCCTTTGCGGGCCTTTAGGATTCTTTATGGCTGCTGACCTTAAGTCCGATCCGTTACAAACAACACACAACACTTTTTTATAAATTCGATTTATTGTTGCGATGCAGGAAACTTTTTAAAATTAAAACAATTATTTTCTCAGAAACAGATCCAAACTTTTTCACACGTGTAGCAAAGAAGAGTAAAGGAAATGGTGTTGGCCTTATTTTCGGCGCTTTCTCTGTACTTTCAAAAATTGGAAAATAATTGAAATGGTAATTCGAATTTCCCGCGCTTTATGCATTTATTTAAGCTTCGTGGAGCTTTCAAAATTTGCAGTTATCTTTCTTCGCAAGCTCATTTTAAAAATGCATGCACCTTTCTATAAAAGTTTGCATGTTTTAGTAGTTTTTTGGGAAATTCATACTTAATGCAAGTTTGGACATTTTTTCAATTAACAGTTCAAACGTTGTATGAAGTACTACGAGGAAAAGGGTTTTCTCTGCACATTTTATTAAATCTAGGATCACCACCCTAACCCATAAACAAGTTGAATTCTGAATAGAGACGGAAGTGAGAGTTTTAGGAAATGGTCACCAATAGGTGACGTAGGTTTTTCTAAATTAAGGGAATTTGATATTGTGTAAATAACATAAAATATTTTGTGCCGCAAAATCGTGGCAGACTTATGTAATATTTAAAAAAATTAGCCTTTACATTATCTCTAAAAGAAACTAGTTATTTGTACAAATTATGTTGTTACTTGAAAGCCAATAAAGAGTTACGGAAAAATAGTAATGAATGTTATATTTTCAACCAAACTAAATGAGTTTTTAAAAAGAGAAAAGAGAAAATTATCAGTCTACAGAAAATAACATTAATTTTCTCATTATTCTTTTGTAAGAGACGATTCGTAAAGTAGTGGCAATTACGAGAAATGCATAGACTCAAAGAACAAAATTGTTTCAGAATATCTTTCTTAATTGTTGTAGGTTTTAGGGAATATTTGGGAATTATTTTTCTTTCGTGCCCTCTTTCATGAAACGTAAACATTTACCTGACTCGCATTCTTATTTAGATTGAGTCAATTTTCACAGTCAGCTTTTATTAACATTTCAATGAAATTGCAATGATTGCAACTAATCTCCAGGATAAACGCCATGTTACTATCAATTATTACGAAACCCTCGTATCGTGGGTTTATAATTAACATTGAATCCTGAAACCTTCCCAATTAAATGTATTGATTACGCGCAGCTTTGCTAATTGGCAAAATTTTATTTTATTGCGGATTTTCAATTTTTGCCGCAAATTTGATTTCGGGCCGTTCACATGCAGTTCTTTTGCGGTAAAATACATTGAAAATTATATTTAGCAAATTTCATTCTCTGAACGCACATCAATACTTTCGGAATCAAAATACTCTAAATAAACTGCAATGCGCGGAAACAAACAAGTTCGAATTTCGTCTAAAAAATAAAATTGATGAAATTTAAGAAGTTGGGAAGATTTTTAAAAAAAATTATATAACACGTTCACTTCGTTGGCATTTCTATGATCTTTCTCCTTCCTTGCAAGGTCGTACTTTCGAAAATATTTTTACAACGAATATCATGTTTTCTAAGAAGATCAGCAACGCACCCATCAAATAATTTCCGTGCTCCAAGTAGTTAAAAATGACTTTTCAATTGCTCTGAAGTAAAAAGAGAAGAGTTCTTAATATATTTTAATGTAAATTTATACTAATACAAAATAGAAAAAGGTAGTAGAGAAAACTTATTGAATAGTTATGTAATGCTGAAAATCTACCTCCTACTTTTACGGAAAAGGTTTTGGGAGGCCATAATATCCAAATCTGGTTTATTTTCAAAACTTCTACCTGCAAACAACACTAGCGTCTAAACCATGTAAAAAGATTTTCCTCATAATTATCATCGATCTAAATGTACTTACGACCCCTCGAGTTGGAAACAGGTATTTAATTCTAAATTGAATTACAACCTTCATAAATGAATCTCGTGCTGAAATCTGCTATTTCAGTCTTATCTGAAACCAATATCTTTTAGTGGGCGAGGTAGGAAATTTTGGAATCCTATAAAAAGCATGGAAATTTTATATCCGTTCCGGCATAGGGATAATATATTTACTATAAATTAAAACTTTCAGATTACAGCATACGTACCAGATTTTTGGTATTCAAACGAATTCATAGACAGCCATAATGTAAAAAAAGTACCGTCAACGGTCCTGCCTTCTCGCACCCTTTTACATCTGTTACACCCCCTCCGACTACCTACTTATAAATATCTCGCAACGCCCAGTCCTCATGAAATTAAAAAGCCTCGTTGGTGCAACGCAGTGGTGTGAAGGTCTACTAGTGGCAATGGCACGCGTCGTGGCAGCGTAGCATGCCACGAGCTATTCTGAGCAACTAGCGTCGGGAAAGGAAACTATTAGTAACCCCGCCGTTTTACAATAGCGATGGCCTTGTCTCTGGTGGCGGGATGCCGAACTACGTGAGGAGGCGATTTCGTAATGGCACTAGTGCCACGGACTTCCGCTCGTAGCACAACTTTGACAACACTGGTGTAATGTGTGGCGTACCGACCATACTAATAGCGTCTTTTGCTGCTAGATGGAGAATGGAGCGTAGAGAAATTTCCGTGTTAAGACGGCAAAGCATCTCGGATGGCTTAATTTCGTCACGTTAAATGACATTTTTGTATTTAATTAAATTGAATTTATTTCAACATACCTATCCATTTCAGATTAAATCCATGCATTAACTCATTTTTCTTCCTATATTACTCCTTCCATATGGATAATCTCCCTAAATTCACTCCCTCCCTATATTTAATACTCTCTACGCCCATCTTTTCATACTATACATCCCATTTCTCACTCCCTAAATGCATCCATCCCTCTGTTCACCCAGCCGTCCCTTTCAGCCCCATTCATCTGAGCCACTCCATTTCATCTGAGCCAATCCATGCCGTCCGATGCGCTCTAATCCATTTCCTTCTATCCCGTCCCGTCTCATCTATTGCATCCCATCGCATTCCCTGAACCTTCCAGTGTTGGTGATGTTTTAAGCAGCGTATTTTGAGTTGGTTCGATACAACCTTTCTCTTTGACTGCGCTGTGCCTTAGGCCGCCGTCGCTGTCGCGGCGCTCCACGTCGCCCGACGCGCCGGAGGGGCGCGGCGCCGCCGGCTTCACGTCGCCCGCCAAGCCCGCGGGGCTGCGCACGCGCATGCGCCCGCCCCTGCAGAGCGACAGCCACGGCATGCAGCGCAAGCTGCGCGACCGCTTCGCCCAGAGCGTCCCAGGTACGTGCGTCTACTGTTGGTCTCGCCTCTTCCGCTCCCCACTCCACTTCCCTTTCCTTCCCTCCGCCCCTCCCTTTCCTTCCCTCCGCCCCTCCCTTTCCTTCCCTCCGCCCCTCCCTTTCCTTCCCTCCGCCCCTCCCTTTCCTTCCCTCCGCCCCTCCCTTTCCTTCCCTCCGCCCCTCCCTTTCCTTCCCTCCGCCCCTCCCTTTCCTTCCCTCCGCCCCTCCCTTTCCTTCCCTCCGCCCCTCCCTTTCCTTCCCTCCGCCCCTCCCTTTCCTTCCCTCCGCCCCTCCCTTTCCTTCCCTCCGCCCCTCCCTTTCCTTCCCTCCGCCCCTCCCTTTCCTTCCCTCCGCCCCTCCCTTTCCTTCCCTCCCCCTCCTTCCCGTCCTACCTCTCCTCATCCCCTCCGTTCCCCTCCATATTCCCCCTGTCCCAGTCCCCACCCTCTCTCCTGGCCTTCTTTCCTTCTCCTGGTGGAAGTGGACTGGAATATCTCTTCAGAAATATATCCGTGAGATCAGAAAGTTAACTTTTTCGGCATTTTACATCATTCATTAATTAGTAATTTGAGGGAATTAGTAAGTGGGATGACCTTCACAAGAGAATAGAAATTCGCGGAGGGGAAGCTAATGTGGACATTCATAAGAAAATAAAATATCAAAATGTTTCTTGCAAAGTATTCTTTTGCAGTATTTTTCAGTGTTACAGAATGTACACTAAAAATATTGTGGTCATGTGAAGGTGGAAGAAATATTACAAAATAAAACAATTTTCAACGGGTTGTATATTACTTGTTGACTCTGTGAAGGTATTAGTTTTGATATTTCAGATTATTGTTTCGTTCACAGCAAAGGTCTTGAATTCAGTCTTATCACGAATAAGTTTGGATATCCTTGGTTGTTTGAGCTCTACATTGCGCCTCAGTTCCACAAATTAGTTAATTTTGATAACTATTCGAGTTGATTTTTGTTTAGGATTTGATTTATGCGTAATTGTGTTATTTATCATTACTACCTTCGTAAAACGGACGAAATTCCTTTTGAAAATACTGAATAGATTCGACAAGGGTGCACAGCATCACGTGATAGATTTCCTTCGTTAAATGAGAAACCTTGCATCTAGTAAAAAACATACTTAAAGAATTTACTGATGAGTGATTTTTTTAAATTAGACCTTGTAGTTCGTGAATTTGAGAATTGGATGTAAACCAGACAGCTTGAATGATTTTTCTGAGACATTTTGTTTTCAACTGCATAGTTTTTCTATTGATAAGGATGCTGTGTTTCCAGTTTTGAAATCGTGAAACATTGTGTGAAAAAAAACCTTTAAAAATTGAATTGCCCAAGCTAATCATCATATTTATGATGAGAAATGAGATGATTAGTCTTTTACAGAGAATTATGATATAGTGAATTTGGAAAAGTATATTCCTATTTTCCAGTGCCTCGATACATCTTGCGTCTTAGAAATTTCATCGAAGCAAAATAGTTTTATTTTTAATTTTATTCAGAAAGTTAAAGATTCTTTAATGGTTCATTTGTAGCAACAGTATCTCATATTCGCCTGCTGTTTTATTTTTTAAACGACTCGTGTGGGTGCGCCGGACGGTTATCTCCTCTGGTTGGCAGTAGTTGCAGCGGCGACTATTTTATCTGACGTAAGCTAATATTGAATGTTTTATTTTTTATTTTACTAAACAAATTGGATAAAATCAAATCAAATATTACTCAAGACAATCAATATACTTCAATCTATTATGAAACTTGTCTCGAACACTTCTTCGTTGTGCTAAAATACTATTTCGAACTTACCAACACATTCCATTTGTTATCTCAATACGCGTAGTACTTTTGCTACGCGTATCGAGTAAACACAAATAAACGAATCGCGTATCGAATAAACACACATTAATACATATTCTGCTATGCAATTAACAATTCACGAATGGTTTATGCATATGAATTCTCATCATTCATTTCATCCACATTAAACAGGCATTTTCTCCGGACAATAAATCATTTTTATAATAATCCAGGGGAAAAGAAAACTAATTGGAGAAGAGACGACAAAAATATTATTTTTGGCTTCTTGAAAAGGTGTTAAAAGTATTTCAACAGTGTTTCTAATCACTATTCGTATTTTTTATGCAAGGTAATTGGTAATGTGCAAAGAGTTTCCTCATAATAATGTAATCTCGTCTGATGCAAAAATATGCAAACTATATACTCTTGAGTTGTGTGAAAGCTTTGGCGAATTTGCCAGACTTCTGAACGTAGAGTAAGTACCGGTAGCGCGTAGTTTATTGTCGTAATATCCTGGATGTCCCACGAGCCATTCTCTTAGCTTCTAAACAATTCAGGATATTGAAATGCAGTTTTTGCTCTACAATGCAGAATTATGGGGTAAGTAATATGCCGCAGAGATATTGTTCGTAATATTTGGAGTTTTCGAGAAATTGAAACTTGTTTTAAATTGAATTACGCATTTTATCACTCAGAAATGGTTTTATAATAAAAAGAGGAATCCATTGATGTATCATGATAATGTTTTTTATAGTAATTTCAAAATAAAGTTCTACTCTCTGGCATGGTTTTGGATGAAACACAAGATCTCCTTTATTAGCCCTTGAGAAGGTCGCCCTTCGCGAAGGTGGCCTTCGAGGCTCAGAGGCTATTACAATATAATGAACTTAATTTTCCGTTCAGCTCCGAAAGAGTGTTCCGTCGCTAATATCTCAGCAATAAGTGTCTTTTTGATATTTTCAGTTCAGGTTTGGTCGATGTGTCACTTTCTTAATTCATGTAATCGACATCGACCATTTTGAAATATTTTTCTAGCAATCTTTTTATTAGGATGAGGTCTTGTTATTATTTTGTTATTGAAGGTCGCATCAGCTACTAGGTTATTGACGAGCTCTATTGGATGTAACGTTATGGTATGAGGATGAATCGATATGGTGTTGATAGGGGGTGAATGGACGAGCACATACAACCATGCGCGAGGCGGAACTCGAACCCACGACTCCTCGGTCCGAGATCACTACGGCACTACTGCTTCAGCGATCTCGGCCACGGCACCGACATTTGTTCATTTTGTTTAGTAGTTTAGTAATATATTCTGCAGCTAGTTTATAATGTTACACTTAAGTACTGTAAATGATTTGAAACGAGCGAGGTTCGGAGCGAATTGATAATGCAACATTTATAATGAGTATAAATTTATAAAACCAAAATTATTTTTTGAAATAAATTTCAAAAGTAAGTTCTACAGTTGGTAAAGTAAGATGTTGGTATTATGAGGTCACATAGGGAGGCGGGCAGGGAGGATTGGTGGGGGGCCATAAAATGCCCTTTTATGAGCGATTTTTTTCTCTTAATAGGTAAATGCTTGAATGAGTTGTTCTATTCCGCATTGTACACTGACAGCAAACCAACATGTTATAGAAAGTTTTTTGTGCCGGCAGCTGCTTTATTAATGACATTGAAAACAATTTTTGTGATGTAAATTAATGCGTTCTTCCGTGACATTTTAAAACATGCAATACATGCGAAATTGAAAGAAAATTCTAGAAAATATTAAAGGAGTGCAAAATTATGATTCCAGGAAGCTTTCTGTAATCAGTGGCATAAATTTAACATAGGATTTTGGACCGTTACAATTCGTGGGCCCCTACTTAAAGACCTCATTAATTTAATTTTGTGATTATAAACTGAATTTTAGTAGAGAAAAAAATATTACAATCCATTATTACAGAATTATATTTTTGCACTTCCATAATATAATTTAAAATTTAAACTTTGGTCTTTTCTTCGCATTTACAAATTTATCAAAGACAAAGGAAGTTTCAAAAATAATGTCAATACTGTACATAGATCGAGAAAACTTGTTAATAAATAGTGAGCGATGTCTAATTATTAATAAATTTGTAAGATCTTTAACAGATCTTGGTTATGAAATTTGACTCTATACAATTTGCGCAAAGACAATAACTGAGACAAGTTTTCCGCATCACCTGCAGGATACTCTGATTAAAGTGTGTGATTTTGTTCTTCTTCGTAAATTTAATCGTCCAAAAGAGCGATCAAAGCTTGTGACTGAATCACTTTGAATATTGCCATTGTGTTTTTCAATCCAACAAATAATCGCTTCAACTGGTTAATGGCAACATCTAGATATACATAAAAAATATAAAGTTTGTTTCTTTGTTCGCCATCAGCGAGTCGTTGGCCCACGTTCATCAAAATGTTTAGTTTTCTTCGCTCATTCACCGCTAAATTTCACTTTTTACTTTTCACTGTTCACATTTTCAGACTTTGGATAATTCTATTGCATCATTTTTCAAATCATTATAGTGTTTTCAAACCGTCTTAAATTCTTCGCATGTTCCATCGAGTAAATTGTATGCAACATGCAAATGGAAATCGGTGCTTTGAAGGTATTTTGAAACAAAGTTAGATCATGTTAGAATTTTGGAATGTAATACGGAAAACAAATTCAGAATGTCAGAATGTTCCTTTTCTTTTTTTGGAGCGGGGGGGGGGCCTTCATTCGCTTCACACGTCTTGTTAGAATATGTATTGTTTTAAGCTTGCAAAATTTTAAAATATCAATATCTTATAGCTAGTAAGGAATCCTTCCATGATGACCATCTTATAGGATGACGTCGTTTTTAATGTAAAATTATTTAGATTGTTTCATAAATCCATCACTGTTCATAATATTTCACCGATTAATGCTATGACCAAAGAAAACTTAAAATTCTTTCCAGCATACAGTAAAAGATCTTAAATTCTAATATCCCATTCGTGGCATCACTAAGCACAAGATTTAAATTACGAGTAGCACAATGCTCAAACAATTCATTGTTAATATTTAATTAATAAAATATAAATAAAACAGAAATAAATTTTCTTTCTGTTTCTGAAGCATAGTTTCGAAAAAATGAACACGGAACGCCACGATACTTCCTTCTAATTTAATATTCACTTTTTCTCAGTTATTTTTAAACATATACTTGAATATTCGACGTAGGCTCATGAAAGGCGTCGTCATAAAAAAAATTGCCAGAGTTTGCCGCAAGGGGTTGCGTTAAGTAATAGTAACTAGGCGTACATACTTTAACTTGTTACAGTAACTCTCAGCAAATAATTTATTAGATCACAAACTTTTTTTATAGGCAAGAATTCCTTCTTTAACGCTGAAATTTACTTTTATTCAGGGGGCCCCATATCTTTGGGAACCCCGGATGGTACTAATAGTCCTTAAGTAACTTACGCCGCTGTCAATAATGCAAGGTTTATCTATATTTAAAGGAGTATCACTTTTTTAAGTGAAAAGGTTTTTCCGTACTCGTTTTCAATTAAATAATTTTTTAGCCTTTATCGGTTATAATTGATTGGTTATTATCTACCTCGGCTAAACTTGTTGCCGGGAAATCGGTCGGGAGCTCAGAGTTTGCCCCGGCTGGGGCGGTACCTCATTGATGAAAACACCGTTAGACGACGTGTAGGTCGGTGCCGGATCTCACCATCCAGTGAGGCAAGCTCACTGTTACCTCCCGAGGAAAAAACGTGTACTACACTTCCGGGGCTAATGACCTTAGCAGTTGACGCGCCCGGAATCAATAATGTGTTGCTTTCAAAGTACCTTCATTATCTAAATAGGGTAAGTAGTGCACGAGTTGACTAGCAGCCCTTCCAGGTTCAGGAGGAGAAGAGTGCTGAACTGGCGGTTGCTATCCGCTGACAAGGTGAGAGATGTGTCTCGCGCGTTCGTCAACGCCAGAATCTGCGACGGTGAGGACGATGCGCCGGGCGACGGCGACGGCGACGCCGGGAGAGACCGCAGCGGTGGCTTGCGCTGAGGTGCAGGCGTGGGCGGAGGCGGCTTCGCGCGCAGCGCCCCGAGACGCGGCCGCGCTCCGCTGGGCGCACGCCTCACCACGCCCAGCACTGCCACGCCCAGCGTTCACCCGCCCACAACAGCTCTCCAACCGCCGCGCCGCGCCGCGGCGCGCTAAGCTACTCTTGCTGCTGACGTTAGACACAGGCTATGCCGAGTTAAATAAAGATTTCAGATCACACACTGCGTGGCTTCCTTCACTTCCAACACTTTCCCTCTCCCGACGTCCTGTTCAGGTCGTTTTAATTTGGATATTGCCCTGTTGGAGGGTAGATTCTTTCGCGATGTTTGCGTGAAAATAATTGCATTTTTATATTCCCATACTAGCATTTGTTGACTTTAGTCTGATGTAAGTCTGAATTTAAAGACCAAAGCCAGAATGATTTCGAGTTGAACATAATTCCATGGAGCAATTTAATTAAATTGTACTTTCGAGGCAACTGTTAATTACGTTTGGTATAATGATCTGATAAAATACGTATTTTAGTTCGAAGTACTTGTACTCTTCTTTTTTTTAAACATATTGCGACACATGTTGAATAATACTTAGTATTCAAAGAACCCAAAAGAAATAAAAAATAGTTCAATGTAACATACGGAGTATTAAAAAAACATTTGTAAAAGAAAGAAATATAAGCGCAAAGCCACGGCCGACTGTTGCTCATGGTGCGACTACAGTTGGTCATGGCAGAGCACATAAACGTAGTGTGCTAAGAGATTTTTCATACATTCAATCCAGTTATGTGGTTTCGTCAATTTCTGGAGTTTAAAAAGAGAAAAAAGTTTGAGCAGATCACGATAAGTTGACAACTATTTTTAAGTCTGAGCAATTCAAATAACTACGCACACTTTTGTCGCAAAAATCAATGTTTGTACATTGAATCTTTTAGATTCCAAAGCAAATATTCAAAACTGATCTTGTGTAAGAGTATTTTCTAGATTCAAAGTCGCAAGAATCATGTTCATGGGTCAATCACGACTGTGTACACGGCTTTTCAAACATTTTCTCGCCTATAGATGCATCCGTCCTTCATACACAATTTGTCCCCATATTACGGATTGTTAGGAGCAGCGACTCATTCTGACTTTAATTTTCGAAAATTGTAATATATAACTCGAAGTTATTAGAAATTGTTTTCACTGTTACGGAATTTATTTTTACTAATTGTAAATTGGGGCCCTGTTGTCGCAAGCGTTTCGCAATTATTTGGGTAAGGTTCAAGCGCACGTTAGAGGGAAGAAGGGGTATTGAAACTTCTCCAAATGTGCTTTCCATAATTTATGGACATCCCCTCTATTTCTCTCCATCGAATTAATATTGGTGGCTACAACAGGACGTCACTGATATGGCTGGAAAGTTGTTGTTCAAAGATACACTATTAAAGATTCAATATCATCTATCGGTTAAATATATTGAAATAAGATACATATTTGCGCTTTCTTTATTTTCACTAAGAAATTGTTTTATTTTGTTCAATTGATTTCTTTATAGTTAAGGCAGAGTTATGATCATCCTGGAGATAGCAATATAAACTTCATTGTGATTTACCGAGGGTTTTTTAGTTTTAATCCCAATTAAGGGCAAAAACGGAAGTCCGCTACCTTGTCTCCGGGATAACGCTTCTCATTTACTGATGGCTGAAGTTTTTCGAGATGGTAGTTTATATCATAAGGGCATAGGCACAGTCGGTCGCTTCCACACAGGGGGGAAAGGCACAAGAAAAAAAGTCATGAAAGAATAATGCTTATCTAGGGACAACCGACATTTTAAATGGTAGTTATAAGTTCTAGGATACCAAAGTAATTGCCAGCTGGTTCTGAGGTGGTACAATAAACCGAATGTGTACAAAATTGCTATTCAAGCATGATGAGATTAGCTGACGCGCATCAAACTTTCCACGGTCGCCAAACTATTCATAGCCAAGACTGTAAAGTAGTAATTTGAAGAATTTTAATTTAAAGATGAGACATGATTTGCTCGTAGAGAAAATGCTGCAGTTGATTAGTATTCGAGGGTAAGTGGTAAGGTTTAACTCAATGATTAAACAAATGTTTGCAAGTAAACTGACATACTCAATTCGAACTTTCCGCCTTCGAAGCTACTCGCAAGTTCACGAGTTTGAAGGCGAAGGAACAACACGAAGTTTCGTGTTCCAGTTATTATTCCAGAACGCTCTGAGTAGATTGCATTTGTGTCAGACCGCTCGCCGTAGTCTTCGAGTGCCATTTCAATGTATGAAACTTCATCTCTATAGCCCACACGCAATGTATAAATGATAATTGAAGCGCTGAGAACAAAATCAGGTAAGTGAAAAGGACAGCGTGTTGAGGAAACTGCTTTTGAAATTGAACATTTAATGAAAAGTACAACTTTTTGTTAAGTATTTATATTTTCACGTATTAAAGAACTGAACAGTGGGATCACTTACCTCATTTTTCCCCCATGGGCTATCGCAATGTGTCTTAACTCCATTTTTAAACCAAATGTCACTTGTCTCATTTTTGTTCTCAGCCCCTCCATTCTTCATGGGAAGCTTTGTTGTTGTTGTTGTTGTTGTTGTTGTTGTTTTTTACACCAAATACTGTAAAATACACTCGAGTTACCGCAGAAATATTATGGAACTCCATTATGGTAAAGTAGAACGGGAGGAAACGTAATTTTCCACTAACATTTGTTAACCAAACAATTAGTAAATTACAGCAGACACTTTCGAGGTTTTTAAATCTCATCTTCAGGACATCTACAGAAAATTAAGGCGAAAATAACTTCGAATATAATACGTACAACACAATTATAAAATTATAAAAAATATTTACCCAAGTAACTTGGTTAATATTAGTTGTGGTGTGGTGCTCAAACGATGTCATATTGTGCAGTTCTGGGGGGGGGCTATAAGGGTACTTAAAAGAGGGCTATGTTTCAAATTGGTTTGGTTATTGAGGCAGTAAATTATAGGATTTTTTTACTAATTTCAAAGTTTTCTGGAATATTTAATATTGCACCATTGTTTTTCACATGCAATGTTTTAAAATTTGTTTTGTCAAGTCAATGTTCATTTTCAAGGAGATGAGGGGCAAAAGTAGAGTGCTGTTGTTGTAGTCTCCATGCTCGAGTATGTTTCTTAATTCTGCAAGAGAATTTCTTACCAGATTGGCCAATATAGTCTGAATTACAGTTGCTACAATTTAGCTGATATAATGTATTTTTTTCTTCTATGGGCACAGTATCTTTATTGTTAGAGAATAGACTTTTTAATTTATTAATGGTCTTGTATAACTTAAATGCCGTGGTTTATATGAAATTAATCTTTTTCCTCTTTAACCAGGCTTGAATATGAAGAAAGCCCGGGCAACGCCGGGTATTTTGGTAGTAAAGTTACACAAGCAAAAATTAGATCATACCAAAAGTAATAATCAACAAATCTGCTAAATTACCATACAATATCGCCTTACACGGTTGCTTTACAATACCATCATACGCCCCTACTTGTATATGCATGCCCAGTGTGGATAAGTGCAGCCAAAATGAATACGTCGATCGAATAGTCCACAATCAGTTGCTCCGCACCATCACGAATGCTCTTTGGCTCATCTCCAATGCACAACTTCACAAAGAAGTCCAGTTAGAACCAATAACACTGGTCAACAGCATTTTTGTAACAAAAAATGTGAATGGTGTTCTTAACTAAGACTTTGACACTGAATTCGAATATGAAATCAGTTTTTGCATATAGGGCTCAGTTTTCTTATTACATGCTACTCTCAAATTACGGAGATGCTTGGAAACGCTGTATATTGGTTATTTTGCTAGCTTCATTTAATAATTTTGTTGAGATGTAATTGTTCAGGAACAAACAAAATATGTACAAGGAATTCCTATTCATGACACTGAAATCAGACAATTCCCCTTTAGGTGATGAAAGAGGATTGGCAACATTGCTGATAATTTGATAGGTCATGTTTGTACAGATGGAATCGGTTTTGTGTTATCTGCCAATTGCGTCCCAACATTGAGAGATCTGATAGTATGAAAAGTCTTGGTTGTGACTGCTTGTTATTCTAGGTTCGTGAAGGTTCAGAAGAAGTAATGCCTCGTAACTGTGTAAATAGCCCACATTCGTTTTGTCATATCCGTGGAAAATTAACTCTGAAATCGCAAAAACAGAATCTTAATCCTCTGATAAGGATGTGTCATGAACTTTATTTCGGAAGACGACCAGGACAAGAAATGGTCCCTCATAGGGAAGAGTGGAACACAGTGAAACAACGACTATCTTTTGAAAATTGTACTTCTTTTCGTCAGGGTTAGTAGCGCAGGATGTTTGTCTTCATTTGTTCTTTCTTTTTATGTATTGACGATTTTTGGAGTTGCGCGTGTGCTTAGTTACGAGGTAATTTCGTATTTGGAAGACTCGCAGTTACATTTTGTTTTCCGTTTGGACACTCATTACCCAAAAGTTAATGTAAGAATAAGGAATTCGAAATGTCATACTTAGTGCATGTACTATTAGGAATAATTTTACAATTTTTCGCATTTCTAAAAGTACTAGTTTAAATCAGGCAACATGTTTTGATTTGAAGGTGCAGTGGTACACAGTGAAACAGGCCCACGCGGTAACACTGTTTCATTGTGTTCCATTGAATTTAAAATATTTTAAATAGCATATTCCTGTTTTATTTTTAATATACTACTTTATATTTGAAAATGGATATTTAAGTATATATAAGTAAGCGCTGCTTCAAGAGCATCGAAGGGAAGGAAACTTCATTTCAGCATAAAGGAGAGGTCCAGCAAAAAGAAATCGATGATTTAGAAAATGAAAGTAGTGATTATGAAGGAAACTGTAATTCAAATGAGAAAATTGAGCCTTTTAAACTCAAAAGAGATCCTGAACCAGGTGACTTTGTTCTGTTTAAATTTCCGAATAATCTTTACTACGTTGCAAGTGTTGACACCAAAAGATATTGACTGCGACTACAAAAATTCCTATATTCCAAAGTGCAAGAAGATGAGTGGATTTGTGACCCCAAATGTTGAGGATGTAGCTTGTGCAAACATTGCACCAATTTTACCTCCTCCACTGCCCTTAGCTACAAAAAGACTGGAGGGTTCAAACAATTTCCAGTAAATGATGAAGATGTTAATATTCAATAAGTTGTTTTTTGTGTTTTTTTAACTGTTCTATTATTATTATTTAGTCGTTCATGCTCTGTTGCAGCTTGTGCAATAAAGATATATGGATGAACAAATAGTTATTTCACTATGTGTCGTGTGTGATACACAACGAAACAGTTGAAAGGTTTTTGTTTTCCTCTTACTGTTTAATTTTCCTTGGGCCAAAAATTAATTACTGTATGTCAAAGTGTTACTCAAAGAATATACTTTCAAAAGGTACCTTAGTAAATATTGTAAAAAATTATATTAGACAAGAAATTTGCAAAAAAGTAATTTTGTTTTACTGTGTCCCTCTCTCCCCTACATGTTGGGTCTCGTTTATTACACTCCTGACATGCTGGTTAAAAGGTTCACGACACATACCCTTTGCTGTTCCCATGATCGAAAGGAATTAACGGGTCACACAACAGACTGTTATTTCTGTCGGACACAAATAGCTGGAATCGCCTCAGAAACGAAGGAAACAGTGCAATACCCTAATTTATCATCTGCTATACGGCCTGTAGGTCGCAGTGAAAAATTGCCAGTATCACTACCTCCTGAGAACATGACAGTGAAAGAAGATGAATGCTACAGTGACGAAGATTAAGAAGGCAGGGGAGATATCCAAGCAGACCCAACATTTCAAGCCTCTTGTGAAGCATTCGAAGACTCTTCCCTTTTATTAACACTTATATTTAACACTATAACGTCAATTTGTCAGATACATTTAACACTTGAGGAGACATCCGTAATTACAAAAACCATCGTCGCATGAAAACTGAGGCCGATACAGAAATACAGAAATTAGATATAAATTGAGAAGCAAATTATCTTCCAGATACAGTGTGATTTGTTCTTGTTACAGAAAAAATATTGTAGACCAGTGTAACCAACCACATTGTTTTAAACACTCACTTCCAAAATAT
Organism: Acheta domesticus; assembly: GCA_031308135.1. Lineage (NCBI taxonomy): Eukaryota > Metazoa > Arthropoda > Insecta > Orthoptera > Gryllidae > Acheta > Acheta domesticus. The sequence goes on from JAHLJT010000631.1 coordinate 223,704,865, forward strand.
CCCAAATACACCCAATCTAAACCCTTTAAGACATTATAATAATCCATTACACAAACCCGACTCAAGAACAACTTCCCGTTTCACACTCTCCTAATGAAATTCTGAGATCTCAACCCAAAGTAGTTATCATGCAAAGATAGTAGAATTAAGATTATTGTAAGTTCCTTTTGTGTTGAATTAATCAATAATTTCAAATGTAGAGTGTATGTGTATAGAATGTAGAATGTACATACCGATTGTACATTCCAAAAGAAAATAAACAAAATACCTTTAAATTTTCCCACCCTTAATGCAAGAGGACCACATCTCCGAAAAATTTAAAATTGAGATACAGCCGTTGTTAGATTCTTCATTTTCCATTACGTGATATGCAACAACGCCATTTTTTTACTTTCATAAATAACGAAGTAATAACAATTCAATTTAAATTCCATTCCTGTTTTATATACCCTCGAGAAAACTTCCGACGGCTTTCCTGTAAACATGAATGATTTTGGAGCTGTGGCCCTGTTGCATTAGGGGTGCGTTTTGATCGCTGATTACGGTATTCAAAAATTGAAAGCTCCCTGTGGAGTATTCATAGCAGGCATGTGTGAAATTATCCTTGCAATTCTGTATTGTGCTGCTAGTACTGTAACAATGAAATTTATTCATTTTTGTTTAATTTGTAAAAGTTAAAAATGATTTTTGTTCCTAGCTATCGAAATAAACGAAGGTATGCACCACAGGCACTTCGTTTGAATGGGTTGAATTTGACTTTTTCAAGTTACAATTGAACTTTTAGAATGTCAGGAATTACAATATTTCTATATTACGTATCCATTTTCAATTATGCAAGAATGTTGGTGCTGTTGTAGCCCCTCTAGTTTTTATCTCGAACTCTGTTAACTCAAAAAATGCGCTTGGTCTGGACTTTGAAGCGTTAAGTTGGTACACGAACACACACATATACATATACATCAATTTTTACTTTCCCATATACGTACTGCGCCTAACCGAATCTATAGCCACAGCATTCCATTAACGAAAACATACACTAGCCATTTTCTTAGATATAGAAAAGGCCTTCGACACTGTTTGGCATACTGGTCTCCTGTACAAGTTACAACAACTAGGAACTTCAGATCTCTTCAATATCATTCTTAGCATTCTGACCAACATAAATTTTAAAGTTAAAATAAACTACACACTTTCAACACAACATACAATAGATGCAGGGGTCCCACAAGGATCTTGTCTTTCTCCCCGGGCAAACCCACGCAAACACACGCAAACACACAAGCCTGCACCTCTTCACTCATAACGAGATACAGTAAGTAAGTCATACAAATAAACTTTTTTTTACCTAATACCACAATATAAAAATATACAAAAATTATAATAATTATTACATTTCTAACACGTAAACACTCGTTACCATAACCCAATAAATATCAACATATTCAGAATAGCCGAAAAAAAGACATTTTAGATTAGCGAAATCAACAGAAAGAAATGAAATCATTTCACTTCACTGCACCGCAAATAGTTTTACCGAAATATTAATTGCTCAATATTTTTTAACTGTAAAATACCCATAATCGCAATTTTCACTTCACTTCACATTCAGCACACATTTTCACTCTATTGACTAATTTCTTATGTTTTTTTTCTAAAACCTCACGCTGGGCAAGGAAAGGGATCAAAACCTATCGCAGGCAAATCATTCCAATCTACTATTGTTCTGTTTACAACGGATAATTTGCCTACAATCGTTCTATGTGTTCTTCTTCTAATTTTATAATTGTGATCAAATCTATTAAGTAATCCGATTTATCGAGCCTTCCCCTAATTTCCTTCCATGGAGAGCAATCAATGTAAGATTTATGTAGTGCGCAAAGTCGTGCCCTCTTGCTCCGGTGTTCTAAAGATTCTCAATGCGAAGGTATGTTCCTCCGAAATGTGTATTTTGCCGCCCCATTTTGTATCCTTTCCAAGATATTTTTAAGTCCTATTTTGTACGGATCCCAACAACTAGTTCCGTATTCCTTTACCGGTCTAACAAGCGAAGTATACGCGATTTCTTTTGCTTTTTATTTGCATTTTTTAAGAATGCAAAGACCTCCAAGCTATACCCACTATGTAGTTTGTTTGTTTCTCCCATCCCAACCTGCTATCCAGGAGTATGCCAAGGTATTTACAGTTCGATACTCGCACAACTACTTCATTACCTAGCTGATAAGGAATCCTATGAAAAGCTCTGGCCCTACAAAATGTGATCGCTTTACTTTTCTTTCCATTTATAGACATTTTATTACCTCTTGCCCAATCATTAATCTTATTTAAATCGTCCTGTAGTTGAAACATAATGATAACAATGAACTACAAGAAAATTGTCTATGTACAAAATATAATACTGTATATAAGTACTTACAGCATTTCATGTTTTGTGGATGAATTGGATAAAAAACTAATGCAATTATATTCCAATCAGAAATAAAGTTAAGCTCCGACAGCATTTAACCCTTTGCTCGCCTCGCACAGCATGTCAGCTGTGCTGAGTCGTCGGCTAGGCGTGTAGCCCGCGGTGCTGATCTCTTCGCGTGGTTCCGCGGCGCCGTCAGGAGGGGAACTGACCAGACCCGAGAACAAGGTCACTATAAAGTGTCACTACTGATCTTGCCCGAGAAAATATATCGCAGCTCAATCTATTTGCAATGAAATAAAGTCTTAGAACCTTAGGACGACCCCAGAAGTCGCACTCGCAGAAGCACAATACGCCATCTTGATGAAAGGAAGCAAACACCCGAAGGGACGTCCATAGCACTGGGGGCACGGGGAGTCCCGGACGCGCAAACACGTTCATAGAACACGGGACACGGATCTCACCGGAGGTGAGGCATGCTCATATCAGTCAAAGGGTTAAATATAATGAACTGGAATCAATGGAATCGCCGAATCTATGTCAACGTCGAAGTTCGGCTGGGTGTCATTTTTGCGCTTGCTGGGGTGATTTCTACTCTTTATAATGTAATTCGTACAATTTTTATTCTCATTATTTACCTTTGTAATAAACATAATATAAAAATGGAATTGAAAAACTACGAAAACTAATGAAAAAAACTCATTTTGAATTATAAGTAAGAAATTACTGCATTTCTGTGTTATTCATATTGAGTTGTCGCATGCAATTTATAAGACAAAAAGTTGAAATTTTGGGAAACTGTAGAGAATTTATAGCGCTACATTTTGTATTTAGCCTTTTTTATTATCTGTACTAGAACTCGAGATATTCTTAAAAAACGAAGGAATAACGTAAGTTTTTCTATGATTTCCATCATTCATTGTTGATTGTAAGAGTCAAAATCGGACATAAATGCCCGAAAAAATTCTCAAAACATCTATATCATCTATAGAAAGTCTCAAGGATAATTAAAGTCAATATTCGTAAGCGCAAAGTGCTTCAAAAAATTAAAACTTATATAAGAAGCTAAAAAACACGTTTTATTCATTTGTACGAAGTACTCCGGGTGAATTGACTTAAATTTGGCGAAAAACGTATTGTTTTATCACTTCAATTACGATTTTCAAATAAAAAAATTTTAGCCCCCGGGGGCAGTTTTGCATATCTTATTCCGCTACCCCCTTTACGGGTTTATTTGATCCTTTCACAGCGCTTCTGCATTAATAATTTGTAGAGTCTACCTGGGCACTTGATTTTATTTCCTCGGTTTTGTGTCAGCCACTTGGTATCGGCTAACTTTTGATTTCCACCTTTCCAGGTATAGAAAATATTGGATTATACTATACAATCCTACCTGTTGGTTGTCTATCATTTCCAAATTCTTCCTGAAAATAATGCTTTAAAGAAATTGTAGCTTCTCCCCCACGCCAAGCAAGTTCTACCGATGCTGTAAGGAAGAATTTTATTTGTAAACCTTCAGGAGTATTTTGATCAAAAATATCTATCATAGATTGTTATTCTTCTGTTTTCAACGCTACGGAGATCACCTTTCGTTTCTATGGATGTTTTTGGAGCAGTTTACTTTTAGAATTCCTTGTATCTCTTGCGTCTTTAAATTCTAAGTCTGTGAATGGATTAAGAATTCGACAGTGTTCTTGAAAATATCTTTCTTGGATCAGTTTTGCAGTTATATTCCATATTGTTTTCAGTATATATTCCATGTACTCTTGTCCATTCGATTTTCTCACATTGACATCCCAATCCTTGAAAATGATCGCAATTTCTTGTGATGTTGTATCTTCTTCTAATACGTAGCTTTGCTTCTTATAAACATTTTGAAATAGTTTCCAAACGTATTTTCTATTTTTCTCCTGTTTTCCTTGGAATAGCATGTTGTATAATTTCATTTATTTCTTGTTCTGATGCATCACCAATTTTTCTGATGCATCACCAAAGCGCGCTTAGATGGAGACATAGGGCAGGGGTAACTTACAGCAAGCAACCTTGTTCTTCCTCTTAGAGAGACTCACAATCAGTTCCTGTTGCTGTAAGTCGTCGGAGAGGCGGCATTTTTTTCTATGTACAGCTCCAACAGTCGAAGTACTCAATGTAAGAAAATTATGCGACAGTGACAAGTGTTATATCCACTATCTCCAAAATCTTACGTCATATAAATGGCGCTACATAAGCAGATTTAAGCTATTAGATTCATCATATGATGTATTTGGAGTTTTTCATGTCACGTTTGTGTGTTGTAGTGTCAGTTATCCATTCTTTGTGTTGCCCGCTTGCATTGTAATCTGACGTTGAGATGAAATTGAATATGATATGAGCTACGTGCATTCAAGGATTCATGAGGAGATTAATATTTTCGCTTCACAATTCTCACGCAGCGTAAACTCAGGAAGGTTGGTGGAAGACTCGGACATTAATTTTTTTTTAAAAGTCCTGGCGTCGTGTGTCGTTTAATTTTGCTTCACCTGATGCGCCAGTCACTCACAGCGAATTCGTGGATATTTTTTGAATTCCATGACGCTGGATGCGTGACCTCGAATACAGGCAGCGCCTAACAGCGCATGACTGCCTGCAGCAAAGGGTTGACTCACTGGGCAGCAGGATAGGCGGGAGCGCGGGCGCCGCCGCCCCGCGTGGAAATCCGAGCCGGCCCGCGGCCGTGCTGCGCCGTCCACCCCCGCCGCGCCCCTTCCGCCCGCGCCCCTGACTCACGCTTCCTCGCTCGCGAGTGGGCGGGGCGGGGCGGGGCGCGTGCGGGAAGCGCGCGCCAACTGCGCAGCGGCGCCCAGCACGCGCCGCACCGCGCCGCGCCGCGCTTGGCGCCTCCGGGCGGCGCGGCGTACAGAGCGATTTTTATAAAGCTGCCTCTCAGGGCCCGTCTTCGCAATGGAATGTGTCACGCCATTTCGCGTTTTTCTTTGTCATGATCAATAGTTGCTGGAATAACGTTACTGACATCGTTATTGTCTTGGGTAGCTTTTTGTGGAATTCTGTAGCACCATTCATTAGTGCGAAACGCATTCCTGACGGATTTGGTCCCAAATTGGTCAATGCAGATCTCTTTCATCCAGTCTTGTTATAACAATAGTATAATATACAAATATAACAAAAGAAACAATCCACACAATATAGATAAAAAATATGTAATTCAAGAAAATAAAAAATAAAATAAAACACTACCCCTTCTTTAATCCTTCACTTCACTTCACCGCATGTCCCTTCGCTACCCAACAACTTATATATTAACGGTAGTATAAGCCCCCCTCTTTGCCCGTACTTTTTTTGGCCTTCCCTGATCTGATCTACTCTTTCTTCTGAGCATCCTCGAACGCCTAACTTCAGGCCCATTTCAACAGCTTTGGGGACCCCTGGGTCTACGTTAAATTGGTGGCACCCTACTCTTACTTTCATCGATCTCCATCCCTCCCCCACCAATTTAAAGACAAGTTTTTTTTAAAAAAGCTAAACTTCTTGTCAACAAGTGACATTCTCGCATCTACCGGCAAGTCCATATTATTAATACTATCAATTGATGCGCGACACATCGTTCAGTTATGCCATTATTTGTGTACAGGGTAATCATATATAATTTTTATACGTTTTTTTAACATTTTAGTTGTTTTTTTTTAAGAGCAATCAGGGCCTTTGAATATTGGGGGCCTTGGGCCCTGGACCGTGCGTTAACACGGGGCTGCATAACTCTCGAGCGTGTGGGAAGAGACACTAGAACCTCTGCAGGTAAATTTTTCCAGTCGACAATGGTCTTTCTTACAAAGCTGAATTTTCTTATATCCGCTTTTTGTTTTCTGCAAGGAAGTGTAAGCCTGCATTTCAGTGTTTTAGTTAGCTTTCCGTAATATGTCTTCCTTGACAACTTTTCGTCCAATTTCCCTGATCCTTTGAGCAAATGCTGAGATGGACCCTTGCTTTGCGCCTGGACATAAATGTAACTTCACTATCTGGACACGTTTTCTAGAGATTGGTGGGAAATATAGTAATTCAAATTATTGTATTCACACCTAGGGAGTTTATGACTTTGTCAATGGCGGTGGCCTTTCCATATCCCACTGAATCTAAGAGCTATCTACACCAGCGGTAGTTTAGCTATTAGATGGACGGATCCTTGTCGGAAAGGTCAAAGGCGAGGAGTCAGACGAAGAACACCAGAAGAGGATGGTGAAGGGGCCTTGTAAGCCAGGAGACACCCATTCTTTAGGGATAAATGAAGACCCATATTCGGGGTGACAGGAAGACGGTCCTCAACGAGAGGGCGAGGTATCCCTTCTTGTGGGGTTAATACATAAGAGAGGAATCTAGGATTCTCAAAGGAGGTAGCCTCTCCACCAAGAAAACCCAACGTAAGGTTGGTAGCCAAACTTTGGGATTGATCATTTCTCGCAAGCTCAAAAATAATTACTGGACAGATATGAAAACAACCTTAGCAAAGAACAAACAACGAATATTGAGATCTCGGAATCGCTACGTATAGCAATATGGAATGTTAGAAGAATTGCAAATAAAGAAATAGAATTAGAAAAACTGAAATGGATATAAACACCGTTGTATCCATTTGAGTGTTGTAAAGAAACCAAAAGGTACCACACATTTAGGAAAATAAAATGATTTATTACAATATCCAACAAGAGAGAGCCTCAGTAGATATAGCTATTCTTGTGAAGGGAAAATACAAAAGTAGAATAATATCTTATGCATTTGTGTTTGAAAATATAAAAACGCTTAGAATTAAAATTGAAAGAGGTTACATCTCGATAATAGAAATATATGTTCCAGAAGAAGAATTGCTTTTGAATTTTATGAAAGATTACCAGATGTAGCAAACGAATAAAAATGATTATTTGATGGTATAGGTATCAGGTGACTATAATATATGCCTCGGAAATAATCCTATCCCTCCCATATTGGCTCAGAGGAAGAATATATTTTGAACCAAGATAGTCATAGATAAATAGAATTTGCAGGAGTCAGTGAATTAAGAATAAAAAGTTCATTTTACCATAATATGCATAAATATACGTGGACTGCAAAAGGAAACTATTCCTTTAAAGAGCAGGTTTGGCAAATAAAAAATTTGGCTGTTAATAGATGATTCAAGAGCATACACAAACAGTTTCTGTACTTCGCGGTGATCCCCCTGTTTTCGTTGGTAGGTTTTCAAATTAGGTTTGAAGATTATTGAAACGTAATCATTTTCTAACGGACCTTTAACAGGTCCAAATGTCTTTGTAGTGTGTTTACAAGCATTGGTGAAATCGCCATTTATCCTGGTGTCGTACGCTTCTAAAATCTTGACGAGCAATGCTCCGATTCTCGCTGGTAAAATAGGCGCTCATCTGCAGATCTGGACAAAGGGCATGAAGAATGTGCGTAGCATGAGGCTTTGTTTTCCCATTTTATATAACTAGCGTACCCGTGCGAGAACTCTCGCATGTTAAATCCCACCCTTTCTCTATCCATTTGTCTATCCTTTCATAAAGGAGAGGAACTACTAATGTACTTACAGAATATCAAACAAAATAACAATGCAATTGATGTTTGAAACAAATTTTCAATTAAACTTTATTCCACATTATAGAGAGATGTTCTTGGAACAATTCATACTTCTTTAAAAACAACATTTAAAGAAATATTTCAATCTTCCTTGAGAGTTAGCTTTTCGCTTTCCTTGATTGACAAATAATAGAAAAGGTTTTTACTGTTGAGAAAGCCAAGTAAAGTAGTTCGAAAATACCGGATCGGTCAAGAACAGACGTCATTGGAATATTATTTAACTTTTCTTGATTTGCTATGAAGAACCTAGTGGGTTTGGAGAGTCAGGATGCCAGCTTGCTGGGGTGAGAAAACTGAAAAATTATTTGTATACTAAAAAGTATTGAATTATTTTCTGCGTCCTTTCGTACCTCAAGAATAGCAATTCCGAGCCAAAAAATAATCAAACTAATGTTTTCACCTTTGAGTACTAAATACCATTTGTTAGCATTGGAAACAATTTAGTAGGCATTAGGAAGCCCACTTCGGTACATGGGAATGTTGCTCAAACGATGTTTGCATTTTTAATATCTTAACGAACCGACACCTTGAGTTTAATAACAAACGGTGTTTTATTTACAATATGAGATTGCAGCTGGGCGTTGGTGTACATACTTCAAGATACCGCCAACATTTAAATCGTGCGTTTGGACTGCGATTGTTGGCAGTTGTCGGGTGACTTGCACTATTCTTTCTATAATTTTAAATTTAGTTGTTTTTTAATTGATTCACGTAGTATTGTAGGCTAGCGCGTTTTGATTTTTGTTTTCCATTTATTTCAAGCTATTTTACTTTAGCTACTTTAAAAAGTTTGTTCTTTGTGTTGTGCCATAGCACAAGTTTTCTCCCATTACCTCTGCGTACCCGTGCGAGAACTCTCTCATGTTAGACACCACACTCATCCCTATCCTTCTATTTTCATTCTAAGAGAGAAAGTAGTTAACGAAACGTGTCTATTAGTTTAAAATCTATTAAGGTATCTTGCAATGTACTAACACAATTACAAATAAAAATAAAAAACAATGCAATTAATGTGTAAAAGAAATTTTCAATCGTCTCCTGTATTATTTTAGTAGTATACCTTTGGGTTCTGGCTCTCACACGTAACCAATCTTTATAGATAAGGGTGTCAAAGAATACAAAAAACTTTAATAATAATTTCACAAAACTTTAACAATTTCACAAAACTCTTGCAGTGTTGCGAAACACAAAATTAAAGGCTCACACTGACCAAGCGATGCTACCTGACTAACACAGCAAACAAAAACCAAATGAATGTAACATTGAAAGGTTACGAGGCACACATGGCCGGGTTGTCGAACCACACCACTGTCACAGCACCACCGCTCCTACAAATCACACCGCTGTCCAGTAGAGGGTCTCAATGCAGAAATCGTGAAAAATGCCCTTCACCGCCGTGGATGCTTCATGCTCCCGGTCCACCATAGCTCCATCCGCTTGGCCCACACTCCACCAGCTGTGTCGCCCGCTGGCCGCACATGCTCTGGGCGGTGCCCCGGGTTCGACCCCGGGCAGGGCTCAGAGGGGCGGGCAGCCGGCTAGCTGGCGGCGGGGGGGGGGGCGGACGTAGGCAGGGGGAGAGATACGGGCGCGACGGCGCGATGGTGTTGGTGGCGGCGGTGACGGTGGTGATGTAGTGACGTCACCGGTGTCGGCGGCGAGGGTAGCTGATTGCAACCTGGCAGGGCGGCGGAAGAGCTGTCACATGCATCAAGGCGCGGGGAAACAATGATTTAATTAATGTCTTCATTCCATCTCATTGATTGATTGATTGATTGATTGATGGATTTTTTTTTTTTTTTTTTTTTTTTTTAAGTGGGACGCGCGAATGTTGGAATTGGCGCCCCCATGACACCCTGGTCTAGCATGGAACTCCCATAATTTAGCGGGAAGCACTCCAAAGAGTGCCCAGGTGGGCGGAAGTCGCAGGAACTTGTCCGCGCCGAGCAAAATGTGCTAACAAAGGGCTCTAAAGAAAAATAATTTCACGGACATTTGACGAATTCCACTTTGACTTTAAAAATATGGATGATTTCTTTAAAAAAACCCATCGAAATATTCATGTAAAATGCAACCCGCATCACATGTCTACCTACATCAGCAAATAACTCATAAACAAAGCGTTTTAGAGCCTTAAAAAGTAAACTTTTGAGACCAACGGCCTCAAAGAAACGTTTCACAGATTATAATCTACAAGATGAGACATTCTCCGATCCATTCAATTAACTTTTCGGTTCCATGCTTCAATACTATAAAGGCCACCTCAATATTTCAGCCCTTCCTGCTGGTAGCAAGTTTTGTAGCGACACGCTTAAAATGCTTAGATTAGACAGTCTTTATGTACGTTTTCTGTTAACACCGTAGTTTGTGCAGTCTGACGAGGTTTATTTGCATAATCATTAATTCAAGATTTGCTCTCCAGCAACAACTAGAAGTACTAATATAGTTGCTTGATACCTATACCTATGAAGATTGTTTCTTATGCGTGTAGTGAAACTATTCAATTAACGATTTGCCATGGTCTATAAGTACTGTGTACTTAATTGTGGAGGGATATGGGTGTTCAGTGAAGAGTGAAGACTGTGTTTGTGTTTTACCTGTACCAATATTTTCGTTATCATTCGATGAAATTTTCAAGTCAGCTAGTTCAGACACGTAGCTTTCTCAAAAGTAAAAAGCTAATATTTTTGTGACTATCACGAAAAGCTAAAACCTAACTGACAAAGAATATTGAATAATAACTTCAAATGTCTTTAAGTAAGTGTTGGGAATTGTTCCAAGCGAATTTTCCATGATATTGAATAAATATTTATTGAAACTTTCTTTTACACATTAATTGCATTGTTTTTTATTTTTATTTGTTATTGTTTTAGTACATTGCAAGTTATCTTTATAGATTTTTAAACAAATAAACACGTTTCGTTAACTACTTTCCCTCCTAGAATGAAAATGAAAGGATAGGGATGAGTGTGGGGTCTAACATATGAGAGTTCTCGCACGGGTACGCAGAGGTTGTGAGGTATAACTTGTGCTAGCACAACACAAGGAACAAACTTTTTAAAGTAGCTAAAGTAAAATAGCTTGAAATAAATGGAAAACAAAAATCAAAACGCACTGGCCTACAATACTACGTGAATTAATTAAAAGAAACTAAATTTAAAATTGTAGAAAGAATAGCACAAGTCACTCGTCAACTGCCAACGATCGCAGTCCAAACGCACGATTTAAATGTTGGCGGTATCAGGAAGTATGTACATCAACGTCCAGCTGCAAACTCATATTGTAAATAATACACCGTTTGATATTTAACTCAAGGTGTCGGTTCGTTAAGATATTCAGTATGCAAACATCGTTTAAGCAACATTCCCATATACGGAAGTGAAGTGTCTACTAAATTGTTTCTAATGGCAAGAAATGGTCTTAAGTACTCAAAGGTGAAAATATTAGTTTGATTATTTTTTGGCTCAGAATTAGTTTCAATATTCAGAATTACGTTTCTTGAAGTACGTAAAAACACAGAAAATAATCCAATACTTTTTTTATTATACAAATAATTTTTCAATTTTCGCACCGCAGCAAGACTCTCCACCCTGACTCTCCAAAACCCCCTCGGTTCCCCATAACAAATCAAGGACAGTAAAATAATATTACTAAGGGTAACTGTGTACTTGCCTGATCCGGTATTTTCGCACCGCACTACTTTGCATGGCTTTCTCAGGAGTAAAAACCTTTTTCATTATTTTTGTGACTGTAAAGGAAAGCGAAAAGCTAACTTTCAAGGAAGATTGAATAATTTCTTCAAATGTTGTTTTTAAAGAAGTATGAATTGTTCCAAGAACATCTCTCTATAATGCTGAATAAACCTTGATTGAAAATTTGTTTCCAACATGAATAGCATTGTTATTTTGTTTGATATTCTGTGTACATTAGTAGTTTCTCTCCTTCTTTATGGAAAGGATAGACAAACGGATAGGGAAAGGGTGGGGTTTACCATGCGAGAGTTCTCGCACGGGTACGCTAGTTGTGTTATAATTAGCCTTATTTTAAAAGTATCACTTTTACCTTTCAAACTGCATAACGTAAAATCTGTCAAAGTCTTAAGTAAAATCTGTCTTACTTAATTTAATGTAACATAAGATAGTTCTACCAGGCATATTCTTAATTCATTTTCCAAATAAAATTAAAAATTGTAAATGGCTCCCATTAACTTTTTCGAAATAAGGATTTACCTACTTTTACGGAAGTACATTTTGTTAAATCCTCAAAAGTTTATATGTACGTAATGAGCAGCCAGTTTTAAATTTACAGATCGACAAGAACGCTTGTTGTAAGGGAAACAATGCATACTTTGAGAAGTTTCCCTTACTTGCCTCTTATTTGACCTTGTTCCCTCCTGCCCTTTGCACTTCACGATTAATAATCGCATTCCGCAGAAAGTGAATAAAGGCAGAATGCTTTTAAACTCGTAATGAGCTAATTAAACAATACACACGCAACGAAATAAAAAATTCTCTTTACTAGAACGCAGAGTGCGTGCCGTTCCACACATCGACGAAGTACGCAGGGCGCGTGTTGTGGAGAGAGGAGGAGGACGAGAAAAATCCTGTGCTGACCCCCTGGCGCTTGGGCGTTGTTTCCAGTATGCCGACGGCCGCAGGCGGCGACTGTACTGCGTGGTGTTTTTCTGAGCCCATCTGAGGAACGAAAATGAGTGGCATGTGGCATTCACTGGGTTAATTGGAATGCCACATATCAACCTTTCTTTCTAAACAATCTTTCAAAATATGCAGTCTTATATATTTATATGCGACGCTTCTTTCACTAGGGGGGAATGAAAAATGACTCGCATCATGATACGTGAAACTTTTGTATTGTAAGAATATCTGATTTTCTTCGCTTCATACTTTTCAAAGGAAAGGAAAGTTAACCATTGATTTCTTTCTTACAATGAAGCAAGAATAATGAAACAATACTGAATGTCTAGAGTTTCATTTAATTAGTCTTTTATTCATCGTTTGTGTAATAGCTGCACTCTGATATGTTGATGTCCTTCACAAATATGAGTTCTGATGCGTTTCTAATTGTTTTTATAGTTTTCTTTCCTTATAATAACTATTTATGTCCCGTCCACTTTGTCCTGCAACTCCTCTCTGCCGTGAATTCATATTCATGATCCTCCAATGTTTCGATTGGTACATGATTATTTGTATCTGATTATAGAGGAAAATCAAATATGTAATACCGTTTCTTGTCTGTTTTGTTGCAGCCATTATATCCAGCTTATACAGTAAGTAACAGTCTCATGCATATTTTTGGAATTTCTGTGGCAGCAAAATTCGAGAGTGAGTAGTTGACAGACGTTCTTGAATATTATCAATTTGTGTTTTCATTGGATTTCCATGTGTATTGTTTGGCATTGAGTGTGATGTGAAATGTGCCATTATGACATCTCATGACCATATTGCTTTCATATTTCCTTTACGTCTTTGGGGTGTTGCTGGTGACAATTACATGATGTGTTCCTACAAAAATACTTATAACTAATTGTATTTCGTAATTCTGCAATTCATCCAGTGACATTTGCACAAAAAGAGAGGGAGAGAGAAGATCCTATTTCAGTTCCATTAATCCATTCAATTGTTTGTGGCATCTGTGCTTTCCTTCTACCAAAACTACCTGTTGACATTGGCGAGTCTTCAGTCTAATTTCTTTCCCCGCCAACTCTTTCTTTTCATTAATTTCCGGCCTCTCACTCTTATTAAACACAATATGCGTGCATTTTATTGCAGGTTCTTGGAGTTCATTCACGTTCCCGAACATTATATTATTTTCATTTTTATCGAATAATGGTGTAGCAATATTGGCTGCGGTTAAGTAATATTTTGTTTAGCGCGATGAGTAAAACAGTTGTTTTTTTGACATCGTTGTAAATCTTCGTTTTGATTTTCATACCAGCAGATTAACTGGCAATGCAAGGGTATTTGTAGATTACAATCGTCTTTTACACAGCCCAGCCCGCCTCTCCCTCACATTCGTCCTCACCACCCACTCCCCCAACTCCTCTCACCCAGCCCGCTCCACCCCTCCGCCTGCTGTGCCCAACCACCCACGCCCTGCTACTCCTGCCTCTCCGCCTCCGCTCTCCACCGGCGCTGCTCGCTCCGCACGCTCTGTGCGACTCGCTTCCTCTGCCCCTTCACCACCTCTTCCCTCGCCCACCATTTGGTTTAATTGATGACGTCGCGTTTCCGAACGCGCGAACTTCTAGGACCATTAGTCCCGTAAATGTGGTGCATGTTTTAACGCGGAAGATGACTGTGTTCTTTCCCCGCTGGAATGGTGACATTCGCCGTCGACCTACAAGTCGATTTGCGGGTTTTTTCCTATCAGGGTCTCTCCCGACAGTGGAGCACCGCCCCAGCCGGGACAAGTTCAAAGCTCCAGACTGGTCTCACATGTGTAGTGCACGTAAGTGTAAATGTGTGTAGGGTTAACAGAAGGGAGAGGATGAAAAGATCGTGTCGTGTTGGTCCGTGTCCTGTTTGTCAGGGGCAACATTCCTGTATATAGATCGGAGAAACCACCGAAAAATACCTTTCAGAGCAGAGGAGCATTGGAGTTTTAGTGAACAAGCTCATGCGTAGTGTGGCTTGTGCAACCCGAGAAGCGACACTGCGCATGCGCGCGTTCGCTAAAACTCATGCTCATGAAAAGGCGGGTCAAGTATGTGTTCGAAATTTGAAATTGCTCGAGACGTCAGAGAGTTGTCGTGGAACACACATTTCATATACTGGTAAGATTTTAATATACTTGAGTATATAACAATATTGAGTAATAACAATTGAAACTGTAATAATAAATTAAACAGCGCAGAAAACTTATCGGGCATACCTAAATAGTCACCTATAAATATTTTTCATCAGCCTGCTGGAAAATATTGAAGACCTGCAACGGCGCTAGAGACGTCGTAGCCTACATTTCCCTCCTAATTTAATTTTATTTCAGTAACTTTCGGGTAATATTGTCATTGTATAATGCCCGTGTCCGTGTGTTTTCTTTTTTTAGCAATGAGGTGATATTTCCCGAATTATTAATTAATTAGGTTATAAATTAGCAAATTAAAAAAAACTCTTGGGCAATAACCATAGAAAAAATATGCTCTACCCAATTAAAAACATGAATTTTTACAAATCAACTCCCGGAATTTCTCATTTGAAGAGATACCTGTTTGGTAATGGTCGCCGCGTTGATAAAAACGGAGGCAGAAACTAGAATGATTTACTGCTTTACACTTAAGCTATTGATCGGTGTGGACCACAAGCTGGCAGTTGGAGTGACAATAACGAGTTCCAAATCTGGTTAATACAGCCTTCCACAATTGATATGACGTAGAATGTGGACTAGGGTGCTCCCATTGGCATTACATAAAATGTGACTGGTTGCCAGTACATGTGAATCAACAAATAAATGAAACAGTGTAATCTTAATTGCCATTTTCATCAGATTGTGTTTATTTATTTATTTGGTCAAAATACAGTAGAACCTGTATATGACTTATGGTGAAGAGGTTATATGCGCACATTTTCTTGAGGCCCAAAAGTTTAAAAAAAGTTTGTTTCATAGGAAGAAGAATTTATTATGGCTTAGTTGGAACGAGGAGCTTTGAAAGCTCATTTTCGTTGGCATATAAGAAAATAATAATCATGCGATATCGTTAAAATTGTTAGTATAAACGTGATGGGAAGGGAAGGAGAATTACGTGCATAATTCATCGTATTTTATGGAATAAATCAAACATTCAAATACGAAAAACGATTATTCCAGTCAGGTTTCAAAAATGTATATTTTAAAAACGTTTCGACCTCATTTGCGAGGTCTTTTTCAGTTTCTATGAAGACAAAGTTAAAAACAATACATTAAACAGACAATAAACAGTTACAAGTCTAATTTCCATCAATATGTTACTTAGATTATGGTAGCTAAATAAAAACAGCAATGGGAAATAGGCGGGTTACCTGTCGACTTGTGAGGTTAGATTACATACGCATGCTGAAATTCTAGAAGTAAACACCAACGTTTTGTTAATATTGATACAGAGATTATAACAATTGTTTACTGAAACCAGGTTTTTGCAACTTGCAACCTGGTTACTGCAACTTGCAACCTGTTCCAAATTACAAAAAAAAAACCCCTCATATTTTCGAAATATTCCACATGAACTTATTTGACGATCTGTTTTTGAGGAACTTATTTCATTTAGAAAAAAAGGTTTCTTCATAATTGTAGTTGTAGTGAGACGTCGATTTTTTTTTAATTTTCGAAATATCAGGCATTTTAACGAATATGAGACCTGCACCATTCTCTTAAACGTCCTGGAAGATATAGGTCTAAATATAATCAAACATTTTGTGCAGTTTTTAAGAAAAAAATATTTAAAGAAAATAAAAATTGCGTGTTTGACACAAAATTTTGGGAAAAGGTACTCATATTTTCGGAAAATTAGACATGACATTATTTCAAGATCTGTTTTGATGAACTTTCATTAACAAAAAATGTTTATTAGTATGTTATTAATATTTATTAATTATGTTCATTACAGTAGTGTAGGAAGACGCCTAGAAATTGAATATTTGCGATTTTCAAAAATCAGAATTTTCAACGAACATGAGACCAACATTATTCTGACAGCGTCCTATACGCTATCTCAGGTGAAAATTGAATCAAAATTGTTGGTGCCGTTATTTGAGAAAAATTATTGAAAAAAATTAAAAACTGCCTATATTACACACAAAATTACGTGAAAAGTACTCTAATTTTCGAAAAATTGTGCATAACCTTATTTGAAAATCTATCTTTAAGGAAAATTTCATTAAACGGAAAAATCTCTATCTTTAATATCTTAGTTGTAGGAAGACGCCGGAAAGTACTGCGTAAGCGGTTGCGGGAAAGTAAAAAGAAAAGTTTTATGTATTGGCAGGACGATCAACCTCCACAAACAAGACTGAATATATTTGATATTAACAAATATTAAATACGTGTGAGAGAAGGACTACAACAATAGATTTTATTTACAGTATTTATGAAATAGTGGGTTAAACTATTCAGTGTTGTGAAAACATTGGATTTTTTTGTCACAGTTTATGAGAGAGACTTTCAAATGATCCGAAAGTGGCATTTGTGTATTTCCTATGGTTAAGAGCCACGAAGGAGGGGAAATGTATATAACGCTCACTGAGACGTGAATATTTGTATTGTGTATTTTTGACGCGCGTTAAAATTGAAATGAAAATGTGCATTTATACATTGTGTATAATGTGTTTATAATAATTTGAAATATGTAATTATAATGTATTTATAATTATTTGTATTTTGTAAATGTTTATATACATTATCGCCGACTCTGAGCAAGGTCTTGAGTTAGGAGGAGGACCACTGTTACTCGATCGGGAACTTCAATATGAAACATTTAATCTTCCAATTGGTTAACACGGCCTGTTCTTGTAACTCACCGCCTTGCCAAGTGTCAAGTACTTTTAATCAGACAATAAATGGAATTGTTTGTAATGTTTTAAAGCAGCGTAATCATTTAAAAGACTTGACTGTCATTATCTGTGTCTTCAAAGTACATTTTTGAGATTTTTATGAGGGTACGTAGTCCCAGATCTAAGAGTAAACTCACAGGGTATCCGATGTCCGAAAGTAACTATACTTAACGTAAGGTAAAGTTGTTTACTGTTCTCTGTGAAGAAATAAGTGCTCTCAAATCCGCCCTTCAAAAAATATAACTAAAACTCCATGGAGAAGACACAATCTGTATCGATTCTGTACTATTTCCTGATGTGTGCTTGAGACTGCCGCTTCGACACTATTTCAAAAACCTATATTATAACGATGTTAGTTGTACGGTAGTCACGGTACATAAAACGGCATCCGTGAGCTTATCAGATAGTAGTCGGTCATGATGCCAGAATATTCACTCTCGCAGTGTTGAAGTAAAATATGTTTTCGGTAGATAGTTTTGATATTGTCTTGATAATACGAAGGAACCAATAAAATTGGTAGATCACGGCGAATCGGTGAGCAAAAGAGTAGCTACACAGTGCTTAGCCGATTGGTATTCAAACACCAGCCACAGTGGCAGTATGGGAATCCTGTATGCTGAGGTGAGCGCTTGCGGACTCCAGCACTTGGTGTAGAGCAGCTTGCGAGATTCGCATGAAGGTGTATCGCCTGTCCAGTAATGTCCGGCGGCGTTGAGCGGTGCGGTCGGCGCGTAATGCAGGCGCGCGGCCCGCCCGGCGCATGCTCATCAGCGCGCGATGGAAAAAATGATCTTAATTGGGAGCAATCGGAAACGCATTACTGCCGTCTCCCCCTCCCACTCACTCTCCCGCCGCGCCGCTCCCTCCCAGCGCATGTAGTAAGTACGAGCTCTTCGCTTGCCACTCCCTCCGCACTCGTCCTGCCGGCCGGCCGTGACCACCAACCCGCTTGCGCAACCGTTCATGAGTCTGTCTGCTGCACTGCTGAAGAGGTGGAATTGTTCCTGATCTTTGGCTCGACTGCCCGCTATGGGCCTTGGTCGATCGCTGCCTCTCGGCCAGGGGATGAGGGGTTCGTGTGTTTCGCACGAAGACATCCCTTCACCGTACGTACTGGTCTTCATAACCTTAGAGTGGGAAAGCGCTCAGGTATAATTTGCCTCGGCTGGGAATGGAACCCGGGGTTGTGCCTTGGGAAGCGAGCATGCTAACCAACGAGCTACCGAGGGAGGCCTAAAGAGGAGGTATTATTCTCCTAAACAATTAGGGAGAATAGTGTGAGAAGTGGGCTAAAGCAATTTTTTTAGGAAGGGAGACTTTTGACAAATTCTTTAATTATATTTAAAATCTTACTTCTCTCAATGTTTGAAGTAATTTTAGAAGAACGTCTTAGAATTTGAAATTATTGTTTTTTGCGTTTAATTTGTTATTAATTTTTATTGATTCTCCCCCCTCCCCGAACTGTTGTTTCCCAGTACTCTTCAGTATTTCTCGGATGTAAGATACATCTTAAAACGCTTCACTCTTCAGCAAAGGGCCTCTTACAACGTGTGAAGTCTAGTGGAAATCTTCAGCACATTAGAACTCACAACCATGAGGGAAGGCAAAACTGACACAACACATCAGAATTGAAAGCCTGCCCTTAGTGCATATATGTTTCTCACCAGGTATAGGATATGTTGTAGTGTGCTACATAGTAGTTTTCTATAAAAATCAAAGTATTGAAGTTTCTATTGTTCTTTCTCGGCAATTAATTGACAGAAGAGGATTCATATGACATCAATCCAAGCTGTTTTAATCCCATTCTCCTTTCATGATCTCAGAATTCTTTAATACATTGTTCCAACAATTCTTTACATTAATTAAACTTAGAGCATCCACTTTATAATTTTGATTGCAAAATTACGAAAATATTTGGTTAATTACTCGCCTTTACAAACGAAAAACAGATTGTATTCATAATTTCAAAATAAGTTGGGGAACCTATTCTTAAAATGGCATACCCTAAAGAAGAAAATGCTCTTCAAGTTATAATTTTTAAGTTGGAACCTTTATTTTTATAAGATTACTATACAATAAATACAGGATAGCATGATTAAGAAAATAACAACACATCTTTTCTATCTAAAAGAATGATATTTTGAAAATCCTTCAGTGTGTCATTTTATTTTTAATGTGTGGGTACATAGGTGTTATAAAGTGTCTCAGTGTGTGGTTGCAGAGGAGCTAAAGACACTCAAAAATCTCACTTATAGAAGATTTTTGATCACTCGTGTCAATATCAGTGTCAATAATAATTTCAATTAGCGTCACATAATCGAGTCAGTGCCGATCATGATAAAGGAAATTTTAGTGACCTAAACACTCGTCGGGGTAAAAGAATCCTAACAAATATTTTTTCTCCGTAACGTTTATGTCTTTTTACCTTTAATTGAAAAGTACCGTGAGTAGACATGCTGGTAGCTAGCTTGTGGTCACGCAGCTTATGAAATATGTTGATATATTTACTTATCTTATCAATAAGAAATGTATTTAATCGCTCTGAAACGATTTAAATTTTCACAAAAGAACAGTTGCAGCAAATTTCTGACTCTCGAAATTCATACTAGATATATCCATTTCCTGTGTATCACTGCTAACATTCCTAAAATCTGGTATAGTGATGCTTCTGATAGCAAGCGGGAAAATGTGAAGTGTGTCATTTTACCCCAGGATGTCATTTTAGGACAGGTTCCCCTACAGATATAAAGCAGCAACACTGATATATCAAGGATTAAGAAAGTGTATTTTAATCATGTTGTGTCTACGTTAGTTAAATTATTTTTTTACCTAAATATTTATTGAATTTCTACCTTCATGTAACTTCAAAAGTTACAGTTAAACAAGTAAAAATTGCTTTTGTAGGCATGCAGTGATTACGATAGTGTCTGTAGTGTTTTTTAATTTGTATTGAATTATCGAAAAACAAAAAAAAGTTTTCTTTTGAGTGTCAGTTCAACTGAGCCGTCATTTTTTATTTCAATAGATTGATATTGACATTGTGAGCGTGCAGCGATTCGCTAGTGTTCTCAAATTTTTAAATTTTTCGTATTGGCTCCTCAAAGTTTTTTTTCTGGGGAGATGAGTACACATATATATTACATCAGAGGGTAGATGCACAGATATTTCGTATGACATAATGCCTCAGTAAAACTGTCTTTTGACAAAAATTGTAATTACCCTTCCTCAAATACACTCATTAGCATTTATAGTTTTTGAAAACAATTCTACTTTTTTTACTAAAGACATATGTCGTGTAGAATTAAATGAATAAACATAGTTTTGAAAACACAGAATATTCAAAAGAAATTGCAAAAAAAACTAAACATGTGTGTTTACACCCATAAACGTGAAACATTATTACAACCTACACTTTGGTTGAATTAAAAATATGGTTGTATTTTTACTCAACAGGCATCCAATTTCAATAAATATTGCAAGATATTTAAGTTCACTTAAATTCAACAGTTCATAGCAAATATACTTTTATAACCTTTTATTTGTTCATAAATAACCCAAATGTTTTCTAACTTGATTTGGATTTTACACTATCATCAAAATGTTCTTTTTGATTTAAAGACAGAAACTGCACTTGTAGTGTATTAACATGACAAGATTCTATCATAAATAAGTGATGTTCTCCCCTTAGAAAGACACACTACTTCAAATATCTTTTGAAAATAGTCCACAATGATTATGGAAATATCAATGGTCGGGTATATCATACATTATGCAAGAGTGTTAATGGCCAAAAAAAATATTAAACAATCTGACAGTGAACTACAGGAACAACACTTCAACCTGCATTCTACAGTCAATTGCTTCCAATTCTCATTACTTTTTATAGTATCACATATAAAATTGTTTTGTCTTTAACACCGACCTTATTTCGATGACCGTGGCGTTCGCCACCAGCGCACAACTCACAGCGAACTAATGCGGCTGCCGACGCTCTGTCTTGGGCCTAAGCACGGTTCTCTCTGCAACCACGTCTTACTGCAAGACCAGATGCCTTCGTCGAACGCGCATCTGCGGTGTGAATTTAGCCACCACTGGGCCAAACCTCTTTCTCGCTAACTGGAGCTCGCGGCCCCACACCATCAGCTTCCAAATTCACGCTGCTACCTCACGCTGCCGCTTCTCGAAACATTCTGCGCACTTTCCAGACACCGCCCGTTACAACCCCTTCTTTTCCGCGTAGGGGAGGGAACAACTGTCTTCCCCCGCCACCCCTCCAGCGACCGCTGATAAGGCGACGGGTTACGTAATCCGCGCGGCGAAGCACGCAGACAAGGTCTTTCTTATCGCCAAATAGTGACTGAGCGAGCTCAGGATCGCTACATAGCCCCCAATGAATAAGATTTTTTTTCGTATCATCAACGTCTTGAAATGGTAAGAAAAAATAATCTTGAAATTCAACGCCCTTCTTCCTTGCTGATGGTTTTTTCTCATTTTTGTTAATCGTATCTTCAATGGATGTTAATAAGTTAGTAGGAAGTAACACAGTGGATGTGAAGATCCATGCACTGCCTCGTCGTCTTCGGATTACAGTTACAGGGTTGTCCAACGGGAATTGTATAGCATCCTAGATAGGTCAATCACCACTCCGTAGTCGTGCAGAAAATCCATCCCTAATATGAGTGGATACAGCAATTCCTTGCTACTATGCAGACAACATCAATACATCTTTAGGCCAATTGTCAACGTGCAATAGGACTGTCGAGATATTGGACGCGACCTCTTTTTGTTCGCTCCAACAATATATGATTTGTGCATAGGAACTTGCGGTATATTCGGATTCAATTGAGAGATTTCATTTACAGATCTTCTACAATCACAGAGCATAGTGCACCCTGTATCAACCAATGCTGAGGATTTCTTTTTCCTTCGCATATTATGTTGATCATCAGGGCACCTACGTCTGGTTGCGTTGACACTGGTAAACGGCATCCTTTCAGATTCTGAGTATGGTTGCAAAACACGTCACAGACTGTATTGTCACCTCTTCTACTTCCTTGATTCTTGGTTTGTTTCGGGTGACCACACGAGACAAACCTCATTAGTTTAACCCTCGTCCAGGATCTTTGAAGTAGATGGTGTTGGATTATCCTTGCCCATTTTCTGCTTTCCCTTTTCTGCGTTGTACAGTGTGCAGCTGCTTCAGGTTGATAATAAGCCGATTTAGCAACTTTCGACGGAGTAGAAGTGTCTCATGATCTCCTGATATCTCGTGTTTCTTTCCCTTTTTCTTCATATTTCCATTTTCCATATTAGTGCCAGAAGTTTGTATGATGGCTGCTGATGAAATGCGTGTCGGTTTTGTTTGTATCCTGCTTACCCGACATCTCATAAGTTGCATCATACAGACCTAACTGCGTCACTAACTTTTCTGCTGTCATGGGCAGTTGACTTTTAGCAAATTCTGAATGCCTATGTGGAAAATGTCTAATTATAAGGCAAACGGTTTCACTTTCTGGAATCGTGGGAGAGCATAATCTGAAGCCTGCTAGCATTTTCCGTAGCGAGTCTTGCATGCTCTGACCTTTTTTCCAGGTACTACACATAAGCTTCAACCGAAAATTAACCTGGGTTTCGTGATTCCAGTACCTCATGAAGAACTTTTCTTTTAAATCCCTCCATTGAAGTCGGTAATGGATCCAGAGTGTCCGCCCAAATTTCGCATTACTCCCTAGCATCTGATAAACCAATCTGACTTTCTTGCTTTCAGGCAGGATTATACAATGTAAAAAAATTTTCTACTGCCTTTATGAATGCGCAGGGGTTCTCCTTCCCATGGGCTCCAAAAGTTAAACCTTGCGGTAAGCTAACCATCATAGGATGTGTAGTCATAGGGCCCGCAGGTAAACCATCAATCTTCTCTTGGAGGTTGTTTACCTTAGCTTCTAATTTCCCGTTTCCTTGAGTCTAATTGCGACAAAATTTTGTGCTCGTTGTCTACTATTTCTGCCCTTATATCAGAAACGTTTTTGTCGACTTCTGTTTTGACCTTATCAACTTTTGTTTCAAAATTAATATTCAAACGTAACATCTGTTCCTCCAGCTTTTCTTCTAATTCAGTTCTAATTTGAGAGGTCGTATCGGTAACTTTGTTCCAATTGTGAAAGTTTTGTCCGAAAGATCTCTTGACAACTGTTCCGTCCTATCTTGAAAATTCTTTTCCATCTGTACTATATTTTCAGATAGTTGTTTTGTTTCTAATGAAAGTTGCGAAGTCTTTTCTATTATGGCTTTGTTCTAAGTGAACTAGTCTCGCATTTAAAACTAGCAGTTAATCTAGCTTCCAACTGAGTAGATTGTTCCGCAAATTTTTCATTTAACTGAGCGGATAACTGGTCTTTTTAATTGATTAGATTGATCCGCTAATTTATCATTTAATTGACAGGACCTGTTCAGCTACTTTATCATTTAATTGACAGGACTGTTCAGCTAAATTTATCATTTAATTGACAGGACTGTTCAGCTAATTTATCATTTTAATTGAGAAGATAAACTGTCTTTAATTGATTAGATTGATCCGCTAATTTATCATTTAATTGAGAGATAAACTGTCTTTTAATTCCGAATTCGAGGACCTAGTTTCTCATCTATCTGAATCATAAAACTGCGACATTAATCTTATCATCATATTATTCGCCCTATCAAATGTCAATTTCTGATGTCGTTGGATCTTGAGGAGGACGCAGATTCAGTTCCGACGTACCAAGAGTAGCATATTCTTCGGTAGCAACCGGTGATTCTACCTGGTTGAACTAATTCCCTGACTGTAGTCTCCCCATCCTCCTCATTTGAAGAAAGATCTCCCAAATCCCTAGCTTGGTTGTATTTATCAGCCATTTTATCTAACAAAATGAACCAGTCGTAATTTGAGTTCAAATTGACAAAAATTAATATTAACTATTCAGTGAGTATTTTACCACCTACAATATCTATAGAAATGCATACCTTTAACAACACAACCCAACCTTGTCAACATCAAAGATACTAAAAAAACACTGCTGGAACCACCAATAGCTTTGGCTATAGTGTAAATTTCTCAAAATTTCAAGCCAGCCAGTTGGGCGCCATTTATTGTGACCGTTCGTGTAGGTCGGCCCGTGGGGAAATTTCGTGGGTAATTTGCTCTTGTTGAAATTTTGAAAAAAAACACAAAGTTGAAAGCCACAAACATTAATATAATTGAATCTCAAAAAAAAAGAAACACAAATTGCAAAATTACCTAACATGTACAGATAAACAAATGAACAAAGAAAAATACAACACTGAACAGCGTAAAAAAAAAAACTTTTTGAGGAAAAATCAACTGCAGAAATTATGAATTTCAAAGTTGGCACAAACTAGCATCGCAGCAACATCTTCTGTGACAAAAATAAATTTGAAATCAAACAAATTGAATCAAAGATATCTCTGGGGAGATGAGTACACATAATAGTACATCAGAGGGTAGAGCACAGGCATTTCGGATGACAAAATGCCTCAGCACTTTCTGTTTACAAAAATTGCAATTAACCCTTCCTCAACATACACTGCATTAGCATACATAGTAGTTTCTTGCAAAACAATTCACTTCAATTACAAAGACATATGTTGTGTACAATTAAAATGAATAAACATAGTTTTGAAAACACAGAATATTCAAAAGAAATTGCAAAAAAAACTAAACATGTGTGTTTACACCATAAACGTGAAACATTTATTACAACCTACACCTTTGGTTGAAATTAAAAATATGTTGTATTTTTACTCAACAGGCATCCAAATTTCAATAAATATTGCAAGATATTTAAGTTCACTTAAATTCAACAGTTCATAGCAAATATACTTTTATAACCTTTTATTTGTTCATAAATAACCCAAATTGTTTCTAACTTGATTTGGATTTTACACTATCATCAAAATGTTCTTTTTGATTTAAAGACAGAAACTGCACTTGTAGTGTATTAACATGACAAGATTCTATCATAAATAAGTGATGTTCTCCCCTTAGAAAGACACACTACTTCAAATATCTTTTGAAAATAGTCCACAATGATTATGGAAATATCAATGGTCGGGTATATCATACATTATGCAAGAGTGTTAATGGCCAAAAAAAATATTAAACAATCTGACAGTGAACTACAGGAACAACACTTCAACCTGCATTCTACAGTCAATTGCTTCCAAATTCTCATTACTTTTTATAGTATCACATATAAAATTGTTTTGTCTTTAACACCGACCTTATTTCGATGACCGTGGCGTTCGCCACCAGCGCACAACTCACAGCGAACTAATGCGGCTGCCGACGCTCTGTCTTGGGCCTAAGCACGGGTTCTCTCTGCAACCACGTCTTACTGCAAGACCAGATGCCTTCGTCGAACGCGCATCTGCGGTGTGAATTTAGCCACCACTGGGCCAAACCTCTTTCTCGCTAACTGGAGCTCGCGGCCCCCACACCATCAGCTTCCAAATTCACGCTGCTACCTCACGCTGCCGCTTCTCGAAACATTCTGCGCACTTTCCAGACACCGCCGTTACAACCCCTTCTTTTCCGCGTAGTGGAGGGAACAACTGTCTTCCCCCCGCCACCCCTCCAGCGACCGCTGATAAGGCGACGGGTTACGTAATCGCGCGGCGAAGCACGCAGACAAGGTCTTTCTTATCGCCAAATAGTGACTGAGCGAGCTCAGGATCGCTACAATATATCGAGGATTAAGAAAGTGTATTTTAATCATGTTGTGTCTACGTTAGTTAAATTATTTTTTTACCTAAATATTTATTGAATTTCTACCTTCATGTTACTTCAAAAGTTACAGTTAAACAAGTAAAAATTGCTTTTGTAGGCATGCAGTGATTACGAAGTGTCTGTAGTGTTTTAATTTGTATTGAATTATCGAAAAACAAAAAAAAGTTTTCTTTGAGTGTCAGTTCAACTGAGCCGTCATTTTTTTATTTCAATAGATTGATATTGACATTGTAAGCGTGCAGCGATTCGCTATAGTGTTCTCAAAATTTTCAGAGTTTTTCATATTGGCTCCTCATCGTGTTTTTTTTCCTTATAGGAAATTTTACTGCTCAACTGGATGTATTGAAAGATTTTTTGCCTTTATCCCCTAGATAGTTCGTTAGCAATATATGCATTTATCAGAAAAAATGAGATGCTTTTGAAAAATACTTACTCGTTTATTATGTCATGTCCCATTGTCAAAATGTCGTAGGGGACAAAGAATTAAATTATACTTACCTCTGAAACAATCTTACCTTTTTTGGCTTCTGTAACTCTTATTCTATGTAGAATTTTAGTCTAACTTTGATATCTCGCGATGGGAATAGGGATAGGGATTAGTATTATATTTTCCATTGAACATAAAGCATTTTCAAAATAAAAATTCACTTTTTGTGAAGATAAATGTATGTATATTATCTTACAGTATAATTGGCGTAATGCATTTTACATAGCACTCATTGGAGGTGTCACTCTGAGCTCCTGTGCCACTTGACTGCTCTGCGTGCGTTCATTGCAACGACGGCCTAGAACCTCTTGCCAAGAGCAAGAGACATATTCTCTCTCTCCACTTCCAATAAACTGTCAAACCGCAAGCTTTATTTATACTTCTTGTACTCTTACAGTGTTAGAAGACAATATAAACTATATAGAACCAAACAAACAATACATATATATCTTTACCATTAATTTACATTTCGCGTTATTGCTATGTACAATGCATGGCGTTCCCACAAAACGCATTTAGGTAATCAATATCCTGCGATTACCTGTAAGTTGTCTGGGGCACAAACGGAAGCTGGTAGGTTACCCACGTGTCGTCTTCCACTTCATGAGGTTATCTTTATCTTGACTCGCCATAATGAGAAGTTCCTTGGCGTTTAACTGTCCTATCGGAGAGCTCTATTAGTCAGGAAGAATTGTGTATTGTCTCCCTTTTGCGTGCTGCTGGTTCGGCGTCTAATCAGGTGAATTGTTCAAATTGAAAATTGAATTCACTTCTGATTTTTAGAAATTAACATTTATCTTTACATGTATATACAGAAAACGTGAACATTGATTTGTACATAATATTCATAATTTAAAAAAATACTCTGATACCTTCTACTACTATTCTATAATGTATCTTACTAAATGCTTTAAGGTATTAATAATTAAGATTCTGAAAGATTTCAGAGAATGCCTATCCGCCTAGCACAAGCGCGACGGCAGGTGGTCGAGAAGCGTGGCGAGCAGAACCGCGGGGGCGCCGGTGGCGTCAGTAAACAGGGCGGGGCTGGGTTTGCGGAGCGGGGCGGGGCGGTGACGCAGCGAAAGCCTGCGGCCCCGGCCCACACCCGCGCAAGAGGGGTGGCCCCTCTGTGGTACCCTGACCAAGGGCGGTCGCGCCTTCCCCAAAACCAACGCCACGCTCGCTTCGCGAACGGGAGGAAGCAGCTTCTCGTCACATTTGAACACGCCACTAGAATACCAATTATCATTCGACTTCTGAAGCCTGTAAACCTAATGTGAAAACAAACAGATAGAAGAGAGTTACTTTGGAGTTTGCTCCACCTGGCACTGGCCGTAAGTCACAAGAGTTTATTGTTATTAGTTCCCCGTTATATTAATATAAACGTGTTGGCATGGTGAGATGACGTTGTTTCGATTCCATTATATATTTTATATTGGTAACTATTCATATTTATCTTTCGGGAGAATTAACTTCCTTAAATTGACCATTAATTAGCGTTTAGAATTGCATCAATTCTATTCACTGCGAATTCAGTCATTTCAGCTCTTTCCCTGTTCTTCGTATGAAGAATATTTGGATAACAATACCAATTTTTTGATCATATAAACGTCATGTCTGGAGACCCATCTGGAAGGGGATAGAGGTCAGATACGACGTGTATAATTATTCGCCAATTCCGTTCGCGGCCTGCCTTTTCAGTTCTATTGATGCGTATTTGTAGAATACTTAATAAGTATTAAATGCTTTCAGAACACTTTTTTAATGCATAGAAACTGTACTAACTTCTGAAATACTGCCTAGAGTTCATTTGAACCGGGTTGGGAAAACGTTCCATAGTTATTCGACTCCTCAAGATGAATACGCATATCATAGTCGACGCTATTCGCAAAGGTCTGTGTCACAGAACAACCAAAAGTTCACTGATGTCCGTGACTTTAAATGGTTTTGATTTAAGATTATTTATAGCAACACTTAAAATGTAAATAACAATTGCAAAAGTAGAGATCTTATTCTCATGTACACCTATGAAGCTTCGACATAACATTGATTCTTGTTGAGTTTGGATTTTTGATGTGGACATCTTTGCTTTCGTATGTCTTTATTTACAAGACTCGTGCGTTGCACTGGGACGCAGGGCCCCAGCGTCGTCGACCCTTGAGCACCTGTGCAGAGAGAAGGATTTTTCCGCCGTGTGCCGGCGCCCCGCCGAGCCGCGCCGCGCCGCGCCGCGCCGCTTCGCGTGATCGCTATTCTTCATAGCAGCGGCCCGCGCGGCAGTCAGCACAACGGAGATCGGCCATCGATCGGACCTCCCCCTCTGCGATCCATCACCGCCAGGTCACCGCTCAGCGGGGGCCAGGGGCGCGACGCCGACGCCTCGCAACCGATCGCTCTTCAGCCCCACCCGGATTGACTTCGGACGCACGCAAATAAATACAGATGTTTGCAAAAATAGTCTTTGGGAATGGTGATGGATACTTTCTTACAGCCTTGTTGTTGACCGGTCTGACATCAAAATTGACAAATGAAGTAATTTCGGGTCGACGCGACATTTAATTTTTTTTTTAACGTAAGGTCTCATCAACTACTAGGATTATTAGCGACCACTATTGGATGTAACCTTATGGTATGAGGATGAAACGATATGGTGATGGATAGGGGGTGACAGGACGAACACATACAACTATGCCCAAGGCGAGACTCGAACCCGCGACCCCACGGTTCAAGATCACTGCGGCACTATTGCTTTGGCGATCTCCGCCACGGGACCGACGATGTTTATCTTTCAAGCTTGGATTAAAGCAGTTGTACTGAGATTCGAATAATTTATTTTGTAGCAGAATTTTTTACTGAGGTGAAAAAGCTATTTCAATAGAATTTTTATTCGTTGTGTTGTTCAGCAATCAACAAAATTGAAATTTTTAAAAAGGAGAAAAACTGATGAAATGAGAAAGAGAGATGAAATAATGAAACTTGTATTGAAATTTACGAATTGGAAGAGCAGGCAAGTTACGTTCACATACATTACGATTGACACAATTCGTTTGATCATACGTTTTCCTTTCTGAAACATCTCCGTTTTGTGTTATTTTTGCCCCTGCAGCTGGCGTGGCCGCCCATCAGGATAGACTCGGTGTCGGGAAATATCACGCATCCAGTTGCGCTGTGACGTAGCGTCGGCGTCGGCTTGTACCTCCACCGCCTCCGCACCGCGTCGCGCCGCGCCGCGTCGCCCGCGACCTCCGCGCCGCCGGCGCCGGCCAGTCAATTCGATTCAATTGGCTTCAGCTGCGCAAACGGGAATGGCGCTGCGAAAAGATAAATTCTGATGCAATATGACGTCTGGCAATGCGATTGGGACTCGAGTTTCCAATCAACTTATCCGTAGTGTTATTCTTTGAACCCGGCGTATTTGTTGCAGACATCCGTCCGCTCTTCAGTTGAATGTCAACACGCTTGCCTCACTGCTATTGCTTTCGTGTCATGTTTGCGACTGCATTTACCCGTGAAGCAAAGGAATGTGCTATATCAGTTTTCTGAGATAAATGTATGAAGTTGATTTGTCTTAAACAAATTATAAAGTACATGAATAGTGAGCTTTAAACATCAATTACTAATAAACTTGGCAGTGCTGTTATATTTTTTTATCACAAGAGCTTCTCCAAAAAATAATATAATCGTCCCACCTCGGTAGGATAAATTTGGATGGGCGACGCGACTGGAGTTAGGAATTAGGGAGAGCACATGAATATCGGAAACTCTCAAGGAAAAAGGGGTTATAGCTGGGATGGTAGTGGTCTAGTGACCGACACGTAATAACGATCTAATACAATTTGACTTTATTTTATAATGTTATTTTCAATGCAACGTAGAGTACTGAAAGAAAGAAATTGACTGGTATTGATGGTGAATGAATTTGAAAAAGAAAACGCATGTTTACGAACCCTGTAATAAAGTGCATACACCGGCAACACTATTAGCGTTATCTCTCGAGAAGTCCCAATACGTGACCCCCACTCTTCAACTTGCACCTGTCGCCTGGGATGCCCCGCCAAGCCGGAGCGCCCAGTGAGGCGGCGGCACGGCGCGGCGCGGCGGGGCCGAATTAACGTCTGCCCCCAATTAAAATCAACTGTCGTGTTCCGGTTCGCTCTGCGGCGGGGCGGAGGAGGAGGAGGAGGAGCAGGCAGCGGCTCCGTCGAGGGCGGCGGCGAGAGCGGCACGCGCGCGGGCCTGTCACGGCGCTAAGTGGTGTCATTTCGCGGGTTCATGAGCGCCTGCCGCCGCCGTCGACGCCTCCCCAGAAGGCAGGGGGGGGGGGCGGTGCCGCAAGGCGACGCGACGCGACCCGCTCCCAGGCGGTTTGCGCGCGGTCGATCGATGGCGGGCCCCGCGGGAGCCGGGGGGGGCGGGGGGGGAGGGGGCGGACGCTCAGGAGGCTGACGGGCGCTAACGAACCGAGAGATGAATCGCCCGTCCGCGCCGGCACGGTACCGCCGGCCCCGCCCCGCCCCCCGGGCGGCGGCGTCCTCCGTCCTTGCCGCAGGCCGCACCCGTTGTTTACTTACACCACAAGTGGGCTCTTCCTCGTTCGCGCCTTCGCCCTGCCCTCGCCCTCTCCCGCGCCTACGCGCGCCCACGACCGCCATCTGCTCGACACGTGGGAAAACGCGAGGGGAAAGATTGAGAAATATTAGACCCACGCCGGCGAGGTCTTAACTAAGCAAGGAGTCTTTCTTTTTTTTTTTTTTCGTCAATGTCGATCGTCCTGTGTGCCGGTTGTGAACTCCCACTTCCGCTTAGACTTAAGGAAGTCTGTTGCTGTGTCGAAATAGTCGTGGATGAAAAGGGGTTGATGACGCGTGAAGTCTGATAAACTGTTGCGAGCGTTTGCATATGAAATAAAAGTATTTACCGGGTTCGGTATAAAATCACTCTAAACTTGCATCTGAGAGAGCATGACGCATGCGCGAGCAGACGAAAAGAATAGAGGCTAGGTCAATCCAATATTGGCAGAGAAGCTCGCTGGAGCAGGAAAACACGAAAGACAAAGAAGTCGCAAAGAAGATAAGTAAATATTGGCTCGAAGAAATAACAGTTTGCCCGGTATTTGCTTCCCTTGGCCGTTGCTGAGCTCCGCGACCTCCTGCTGCGCGAGTTGCAGTAGAGCGTGGGCGTGGGCGGGGGCGGGGGCGGGCGGGGTTGGGATGAGCGCAGCCCGTTTTCCGCACGCGCTGTTCCGGCGGCGGCCGCGGCGGGCCCCGTTCCCCTCTTCCCCATCCCCATTCCCCGTCGCCGCGCGGGGCGACGCTTGCTCAACTCGCAGGAGCGCCGGAGGGGCGGTAATTGCGCCTCCGAATTCGCGTCCGGGAGGCGATTGCGCCGACGGCGGCGGCGGCGGCGGCGGCGGCGGCGGCGGCGGTGGCGGCGGCCGTGGGCGAAGAGCCCCATTGCGCCAATTGGCTGAGCCGCGCCGCCGTATTTACATACATGTCGTCACTGGCCGCGGAAGTGACCTGCTGCGACCCGCCGCGGCGCGGAGCGGCGGCGCGGGGGATGCGCTTAAAGCGGCACGCCCCCGCCGCGGCGCGTGACCTCGGCGCCTGCCAGGGGCTGCTCTGGCGGCCCCGCCACAAGCGCTTCCTGGGAAGAGGATTAGAGATATTGAAGTATTTTCCTCTTGTGCAAAATACTCATTACCGCAGTTCGAGATTATAGTACAAGGTTGGATAATGCTAGATGTGACTGGATGTCTATTAGACTGAACAATACATAAGTTAGATATCTTTGCAGCCAGTGGAACAACTAACAATGAGTAAAAGTAGTTCGAATCTTTGAAAAAGAAACGTGCTCTCGAGAATATTCACCCTACAACTGTCGTCGTACTTAAAAAAGTTTCTCCATGCATTATGAGTTCGTAACATTTTTGTAATTTTGATTCACATTTTCAAAATATTTAATTCACTTTTGTGTTTTTTAAATAGAAAGTCGACCGTTTTTTATATTTAAAAAATTGTTTGTTTATCATTTCAACTACGACCGCAAACTGAAGAAAAGAATAGTTTGTTGAATAGAGAATTTTGTTCATTTAATTAGAATAGATTGGTTTAAAAATTCATGTAATTAGAGCTAAAAGTATCAATTTCAGATCAGAGTTAAATTACATTTACTACAGTATTATTAGTTTCTCGATAAAATCGCTTTTTGATTTTGCCTTATCGTGATTTGCACGTCTCTATTAATTTGACGTAATTACATTTTTGCATTTCACTGGTCAACGATGGTTACGATAGGCGATACGTTACGATGCGGTGTTATTAGTAACATTTGTAAACAAAAATCACAAATTAGTAAATACGGACATATTATGCCATGTCATATTATTGATTCACTTCGGATTAGAAAATGAAGTCGAGTTGTGTATTTATCTTATGTTTTCCTTGAGTAATTTGCAAAACAAACAATTTGCAATTTGTCTTCTTCAAACGCCGTTTGCTAGGCCCCTCTTTAAGCAGTTGCCTCTAATATAGAACAGCCATTAGCTGTCGTTCGGTCGGCGGCGTCCCTCGCCGCCAAACACGAACGCAACGTAACGTACCTCCCGACCGTGAATCAGACCTTAGACGTCGCATGTGCTTGATAGCGGCCTGCCAGCAGCCGTGGGCTCCCCGTCCAGCTCCCGCTTCCGCCCGCTCCGTGTTGCCCCCTCCCCTAGAGTGCCTAGGGACAGAGAGTAGCGCATTCTTTCGCGCCGCCTACGTCGCCAACCGTTTATCAGAGGAGTTGGGACTGTGTGTGTTAAGATCCACCAACATACCCAAAACAAATATCAATACACCCGAAACTCTCTGAAATGCGTTCACTTGTCGTCATTTCACCTCAGCTCGTGAATACTCTCTGACGGAGCTGTCGTGTGAGAGGGCACAGAGAGATTATTGTAAGCAGGGATCGCTTTGACAGCTTCTGATTGGCTACTGCTGGCAACAAAACTGCAGATTACGCCCGTGTGCTCACTTCGTCAGTTTGTTCGTTAGCAGTGGTCTGACTTGCAAAGGGCTTCGACACCTCTTGCTACGCCATTATCCAACATGACCTTTCTTTACATGTCAAGTGGTTCTTCAGTTTGGGTCAAATGAAAACAAACACTTGACATTGCCCACGTTTCAGCCATTTATTCAGCCTTTTTCAGGGCTACAAAACAGATGAAACATTTTTTGTACAGGAATATGTATAATGACCATTTCATTCATAGATACAAAATCCCCAAACTCATGAACCACTCGACGTCTAATTCCAACGGGGGAAGAATCATTGAATATTATGACCTTTCGTTTGTTTCCCGAGCTGTCCAACCGGCCCCTCCTTACAGTAATTCGTCTCTATGAAATGGCGTCGGCCGTTGAGGTCGGTCTACTCTGCGTGGCTAGGAGCGTGGCGCGGCGGGGCGGGGCGGGGGCGGCTAGGGCCGCGCGGCCAGCGCCGTGGCCAGCGCCAGCGCCAGCGCCGTGGCCAGCGCTGTGGCGAGCGACGGCGGCGCGGGGGCGCCGCTGGCGCGGTAGTCCTTGCAGGTGCTCTTGAGCGCCGTCTGCGGCAGGCCGCGGTTCACCAGCATCGAGTTGATGGACACGAGGTCGTGCTTCGGCAGCGACGGCTCGCGCGCCATCACCACCGAGTACACTTGCCGCTCGGCGCCCGGGTTGCCGCAGAAGGTGAGCACCACGTGGGTGGCCGTCGCCTTCATCACCATCACGGCGCCCTCGAACTGACGGTACTTCTCGTTGGTGGTGAGAGAACCTGCGAACAGCAAGCCAATTTCAACTTCAAACAATGCTTTGTGGCATACCCTTTATTCCTGTGAATGATAAAAAGTTACGCTTCAGGTTGATACAGCTATGCGAAAACAATTCGTGTAGTGTGATTTCGATTTTGTTGTCTTAAATGCGGCTTGAAAAATATTGATTTCAAAACCACAAAATAATTTCTGACTAAAAAATCTATCCAGTAACCAGTATCCAGTATGTTTGATGTGATCATTACATTTATCAATTTTGTTCACTGCGTTTAGTGAGAAGGTCATGCAGTAGTTAAAAAAAAAGTAATGGTTTGTGATG
Organism: Acheta domesticus; assembly: GCA_031308135.1. NCBI lineage: Eukaryota > Metazoa > Arthropoda > Insecta > Orthoptera > Gryllidae > Acheta > Acheta domesticus. Next base: position 223,739,822 of record JAHLJT010000631.1, read on the forward strand.
GCTTGAAACTCTTCTGAATTTATCACTTATTTTCGTTCATTTCTGTTTTAAACTTTTGAAGAATGCGTCAAATGATGTTCCGAAATCTCATTTTCTCTGACCCTATTCCTTTTACATCCATTCATTATACAGGTCATTATAAAGGTGTTTCAAAAAAGCACACAGACACAGAAAAGACAGTTGTTTCTTTTCGGGGCCTGCTTACCAACCCGCTCTCAAGTCATACGGGTGATCACTATTTGATGTTATGAGGAGGATTTATAGCCATAATCTTTACAGTAGGAGTCGCCAAAGACCGCCACCATCATAGTAAGAGATACAAAAGTACTGAAAAACGAATTATCATATGATTGTTGCACTGTTATTTATTTTCAATTAGCATTCTCGTAGAATAACAGAGTTTAGCGCTGAATGAGTTTCCACCTCTTCTGTACTTATCTTCTGTTGTGACACTACTGAAAGAAATAGGGGGCCTAAAATGAGACTCCCTTTACTATTGAAGACTCGGTTAATACGATGCCAATTTCAAAAACCAAAATATAAATTGCAGAACCCAATATAAACGAATGAACACTTGTCTCAGACACATCTAAAACTGACATTGGTAAACATTACGCTTGACAAGTTAATCCGATGACTGTAGAATTTGGAGAAGCCTTTTTTTAAATTTATTTCTTCTCGTTCGTCATTTCTGTCTCTCGAGGGGTTTGCAAAACAGTACATTTTATATTATAACGTTTTGGATATGGCCATCCATAGCAAATGAGTATTCATTCCTACTCGTGAACATGGTCTCAGGTTCGGAAGATTTGTTTAGGCTTCAAGGTTCAGTCTGAGCTGTTTCGTTGGAATTAAGGTAGCTCTAGGAAAAGTGTAAAACAGATATTATGGTGGTTTCAGTTTATCCTTGGGGAACCTTGATTTAATATGGGGCCATGAAGCACGGCGGCCCAGATTAAATATTGTGGAACAGGATGAAGAGTAAAGATTTTGATAGAAATGGTCAGCGATTTTGTTTATGTGTTCGTTTAATGGCAATTTATTTAGCTCGCGATGAATTTGGGAATTTGGAATAAATCACGGTGCCTTGAGGGTCTTTCTAGGGAACTTATTTTGGAATGCAATTAACTTTTGGAGATGATTGGGAGCTACGCCACCCCATATGATCATACGTAGGTTAGAGTGGGTTGAATGATTGATTTGTACAGTAATATTCGGCTAATTTGGAGAAGCCCTAGTGATTTTAAAATCGGTTTACGGAATCGTCCAGTGCACACGCCAGCTAGCTAGTACTGCAACTAATTAAACATTGGGTTCGGTGTTTCAGTAGATAATTTTGTTCGTGTTTTCCTGATAACTACCTCCGTTTACTCGGAGTCTGTTTTCAGAATTTTGTGTTACAGGGCATATTTCATTACATTCCCCTTCTGAAGTGCAGATTTTCTATATCTTTCTGTTCGTACCGTATTCATTTATGGACAAAGAAATAATAAATTTATATGACGTTCTGGAGTAGAAACTCGTTTCTTAGTTTTTAGATTGATTTATTTGTCAGAAAACAGTAAAAACTGTATATGACGTGTGGGGAAAGAAATTTATCTGCGCACATTTTCTTGAGGTAGATAGATAGGTAGGTAGATAGAAAAATAGATGGTAGGGATTTGCCAAAAACCTGATCATTTTGTCGTTATTGCTCTTTTTTTGAGGATTTCCATTACGACGATATAAGGGAGACGTTCACTCTTCGGATTCAGATCATTTAAAGGAGATAAAATTGTTAGAAGAACAAATAATTTGGGAGCCCATGTCACAGCTACCATATAGCATTTTTTATACGTTTTCATGATTATAGTTATCCGTACAGTGAAGCCGAAATAACGCAACCAAAAAGTAAGAGGACTGAAAAAAAAATGATCAGCACCCGTTCAGAATTTTACTTGTCGCATTCCGTTAAGAACAAACGAAACTAAAAAGTTGTAGCAAAGGTATTTCTCATTTATTATTATTCTAGTAAGTAGGTGTCATTACAAAAAGTGTTGAACAACACGATTGATAACACAAATAACGGACACAAGTGATTACACTCCTAATTTTACCAATTTTAATTGCTTTTTTGCTCGAAGGGCACCTAAAGACGTTAATTAGTTAATATGTTTCTGCCTTATCTGTTTATACTTCCGAATTATGGCTACGCCAACACTTATAAACCGTGTCTTCATTTTCACATGCAGTACATTGCACTGTCGTAGTTTCGTTTCCCGTTTCGTTGCAGACTGCGAGGTCATTCTCGACTCTGTTCGTAGCCAACTCATTGCTGCGATCCACTCAGTCCTGCGTCAATGCCAATTGTGGGAATTGTGTACGCGCACGCGAGAACGCCAACAAAGCATGCCACTGTTCGGCAACTGTAGCGATTTTGCCAGCACAGACAATCTGCAGACAATCTGTCCCAATGTCACGGAAATAGCACGCGCAATGAAATAGCGTGCATTGTTTCGAAACCTGAAAGAAAATAAGTGAATTTACTCTCCATTGTACTCGTATTGCAACGAACGTGGAAGCACGGGAAAGAGGAAGCGAGATGGTCTCTGGCGAATGCGAATGGCCCAGTTTCGTTCCAGAAACAGTAGACGGTTCCCTGACACGAGTTGTCATGTCCTGTGACAGCTTCATAATTTTCTAATCGGATACCTTTTCGCAAATAGAACAGAAAGTAGAATTGTAAATAGAAAGTTATGATTTGTACGATTTGTGAGGAGGGTCCACATGGTAAAATTTTAAGATTTATGTTCCATTCAGAATGATTATTTTAAAATCTATATAATCTGCTTCCATAAACCCTTAAAATAATTCTTAAGTTGCCCTGGAAAAGGTTTCCGTTTGTTCGAAAGGCAATTGAAATACTCTTGTGACTTGTTACGAAATGCATGTTTCTAATAACCTCGTAAACACGTAAATGCTCGGAGTTCGCTTGCGCTCTTCAGACACCGCCGTGCACTTGGCAGCAGAAGAAGACGCTCCGATTTCACAGAGGTAGTTTTGACGGGAGTAGAAAACTTACGTTGTATCAGACCGAGTTCTCAAACATTGCTTCAGAAAATTTGGCAAAAATGAAGTTTTCGAAGATAATTTTAATACGTAATATTGTTTTGGTAAACCTTTGTCAAAAGTCCATTAAAGGGGATTTTTATTTCTGAAAATAGGAGGCAGCCATATAATATAAAATTCAATTTTGGATTATAATAAAAAAATTCAATTTTTCGTTGTGTAGTGGGGTAGGAACCATGTCCCCCATACCAACATTTTAAACAACCTTTTTAGATGGTCAAAATCCTTCATGACAGTGGTATAGAAGATAATTGCTTTTCTCTATCATATAAGCCCCGATTTACCCTATTTATCTAAAATTCGAACCTGACAACATTGCCTAGAAACTTATAGAAAAAATTATACTAATGCGATATTTACCTGCTCTATAAGCAACTCCCCCTAGTGACGAAAATTTGAACTGCTTCCGCTAAGTCCATATTTTACCGCCTCTGGAGGCCAACGAATGAAATTATTGGCGATGTTTGTATACCAGATGAGTTTGAGGAATCACATCAGTCACGTGCTAATATCCTAAGGCAACCTTCTCAAAGGTCATTGGCTTTGCAGCAGAATAGAACATACGGCACGAATGTGATTCTCTCATTAACCACAATATCACAAAATTTAAGACTGCAGAGAACGGATGTCGGTAAATTTTCTTTTACAAATAGAACGACAACGGAATGGAATAGATTGCCTGAAAAAACCTTTAAACCCTTTCCTCAAAGCGTACAATGGTTTAGGAAATTAATTTAGGGTATTATTAAGTAAATGAGGGAGAATAGTGGATTATATAGCGATGCATAAGTGTTCTCTTGTGAAGTGAGATGTCATGCAGTGTATAGCAGAGAAATAAAGAAGGAAATGTTTTATAGGTCTTAGTGAAGTCAAGTGCAGTGTGATCCTAATTGTATAAACACTCAGTGCGCAGTTAGACTAGATTTTTTTAATGTAATCTAATGTTTAATGAATCAGTTTTTATATTATTATCATTATTTTACCATTATTATTATTATTATCATTAATATTAATATTATGTTACTGAGAGACTGTGTGTTTTATTTAATACATTTTTGTAATTAGCTGCCACTGGGTTATATCCAATTGCAGTTTAAATAAATTTATCTAATTTATCTAAAAACAGGTACTGTAACCGATACAGTTGTGAATAATAATGCCCAAAGAAAGGACAATACATTTTACACAGAGAAAATGAGAAACGTATACTGTAAATCAATGGTGTCAAGGTCTCCTACTGGTGGCACGCGTCTCGGCACCGTAGCATGACACGAGCTTCTGTGCGCAACTAGCGTCGGGGGAACTATTAGTAAACCCGCCGTTTTACAAAGGGGATGGCGTTGTCTGGTGACGGGGTAATGAACTGCGTGGAGAGGCGACTTCGTCGTGGCACTCATGCCACGGACTCCCGCTCGTGGCATCGCCCTTGACAACCCTGTTGTAAAGATTAGTAATCATAAAACCAACCAAATAACGAAGGAATGTGACGCATCACTCGCATCCATTGACGCTACGCCACTGCCTTGCATCCATGTCGGGCGAGGCCATTGGGTGCGCCTAGCTCTCGCGCCCTGTCAGGGTCAACACCCCCTTAATGTAAAACCAGGTTAAATTAAGATTTTTCAGTAAATTCTGAAATCGAACATCATTCCAATGTGTTTCACTGCGTTATGCATGATACGGCCTGATATCACGCATTATTCTACCCTCCCCCCCCCGTTTCAGAGCAGCAGGACAAAGTGACGAGCCCAACGGGAAGTACGATGTGGATCGCCCGAGAAATGGAAATATGGCCCGCAAACTAAAGGTTTTAATTGTGGACCATGAGACCGTGCAAGTTGGACATCGCTGGCCAAGACCCTCCGCTTCTACAGAAAGACAGTGCATTCGTGCTGTTCAAGCTTCCAAATATATTTCTAGCTTGATCAAGATCGGTACCAGGAGAAACTAGTGAGGTTACAACAGCACATTCTTTCTTGCATTATTTCTTAATTTGCAATTTTCGGAAATTCAACGAGTTCAACGAAAATGAGACACGCCCCATTTTTAAGCGCGCATTCTTCTATCTGTGGAAAAATTTCGGAGCTTTTGTTTTAAATTTTTTTATTATTATTATTATTATTATTATTATTATTATTATTATTATTATTATTTTGCAGAAAATGCCGGCTAATTCATACGATACGAATTCATTGCATAGTGCTTTTTTATGTCCAGTTTCGCTTCAGTCGGATATGATTACGTGAAATGCTGATCTAAGAGATTAGTCAGTCAAATTTGCATTTTGTCTTTTTACATGTGATTGCAAACCTAAAAAAGGCGTTCGTTAGTATGGACACTTCTGTAACGAACTGCGCAGCGCAAATATTCATCTTAATTGCGTTTTTGCTTTTGCATTTGAATATTCTTTTGTATTACTTACGTATTCATGTTTGTATACACGAAACAATAATGAATTAAAATATAATTCGTTCGGATTTAACAATCGAAAGTTATACCATTACTTTCAGAAGTAAATATCAGACAAGAATTATAAATAGATGGGAATTTCTATTAAAAGTAGCTGCAATGATCTGATTCACAAATCAGCTAGAAAATTTCAAAGGTTGGCTTCCATATTTGAGGAATAAGAATGCTGGTTTGGATGGAAAAGTCGCGATGATTTACAACTATTAATCACTTATTCTGGAGTTTGGATTGTTCGGTATTTTACTTCGAATTACAATACTTTTATACACTTTATCCTAGCTACATATTTTGTGCTTGTTAAACATCACTGCTTGTCTACCGCAAGACCTCTCTCTCGAAGCGATTCTGCGACAGTATTCATTCAATCGCTCGGCAAACATCACTGTCAAATATTGCTCCAGAGCGAATGCCTGGAACCACGTTGCCTGTGCTGCCGGCTTCTCCGCCTCGCGGGGCATCGCACCTTGCGAGAGGCCTCAGCTGTTGACGAAGCAACAGCTCCCGGCGCCGCGCAGCGTGCTGTCAATTGCCTGCGCCGAGCGCGGCTCGCAGCGCAGCGTGTGCGCGGCGCGCTAAACGCCCTGTAGCCGAGGAAGGAGGGGAGGGGAAACGGGGGCCGCGCGCGCAGTTTATATAGGGCCCGGGCAGGGTGCGCGCGCCCACGTGCCGAAACGCGCCGCGGGCCGTCGCCGCGCCTTCCCCGCCCGGCGCGTCCCGCCGCGTCGCCTCCCGCCGCGTCGCGTCGCGTCGCGTCAGCAGATTAATCGGCGCGGCTGCACGCGAGCGACCGCCCCCACCCTCACCCCCGCCCCCGCCCCGCCCCCGCGCACGCGAACGCACCTCCATCCGCCCGTCGCGTGACGCGTAAACGCTCCGCCGCACACCGAGGGCGGCGCCACTCGACTGCACTATCACGGGAACAAAGGGTACAACATAATTGAATTAAGAAAAGGAACTGAAGTGATCTGTGAAGTAAATTTTTAAAATAAAAGTTACTTTCATTTGGAATAAATAATAGAATTATTTAACTAATACTGTATTAATAAATGCCTAACGTTAATGCAAAAGTAGTAGAGCTAAAAGAACACATACTTTCTCGCCATTAGTAATGGTTATGTAGTTTATATAATATTTACATAATAGTAGTTTATATACCGCAATTTCTGCCCGAATGAACACATCAGTCATCATTTATTGTAAAACTCATAACAGATCATTGAACATTAGGTGCGAAAACGAAATATTTTCTAGCAAATATCAACACAAATTCGACAGTTAAAACTGCGTTTTATACGGCTAAATCAGGTCCCAACAATGAGACGGAACTCACAGAACTCTCCCGTCTAGCAGGGCGGAATGTCATTTTCACATTCCAATTTGATATTTCCTGAAGGTTAGCAAACATAGCACGGGAAATTAGAATTACGTAGTATAGGGAAAGTTATGTAACGCTGCGCGTAAAAACGGCGGATTTTCGGCAGAAAAGAAATTCATTCGCTGGGCCCTGATGACGAAAAAGTTGCTAAATTAAGAAGAAAAATCACGTAACTTGTGGTTTAGCCAGAATCAATCTTTTGTTTGCCCTTCATACCGAAAAACCAATTGAAAGCAAAACGTCCGTCTGTCGGTCCGTCTCTCCGTCTGTGAATCCTACTAGCACCTAAACCATACGTAGGACATTTTTTAAATTGAACAAACCTCTGTATATCTTGCCTGAGCCGAAGCTCTGCAATTTTTAAAATCGTTCATTAATTTTGGGGGGGTACTTTACATGAAGCCCTCCGGACATTTTCAAAATTATTCTTAAAAATCTCTCCAATATTCTTGTAAGAATAGAGTAAAATATACTTATTAAGGTGGCATAGGTCCTAATTTCTGAATTTTCGAAGATTGCAAAAGTTTGAATTTTTACAACAAAATTAAAGATACAGAGTTTTTCGTCAAATAAAATTTGTTCTCCTTATTTCATTGAGGTCATCTACATTTCTTTGAAAGTTTCAGTAGTTTTCGCGCAATATTGCGTGCAATATGTGCAATTTAAAAAATGCAAATAAAAAACAAGATTTTCTTAAAAACAGCTCCAAATTGTTTCTTTAAACTTAAGGTAAGAATAGTGCCTAATATACTCTATGAGATGACATAAACGCATATTGCTCTAATCTTTTGTTTTTTTAAAAATTACAAATATTTAATTTTTTTGACTTCTCTCACGTCGTTAATGTTTACATTAGGGATATGTTCACATTATATTTACGAATATACGTGCTTTCAATAATGTCAAGTAAACTTTGTCGAAAACTGAACCGTTTTCTGAGAAAATTAGCTCAAATTTCCGTAGTTTTTGAAACGCTCAAACGCCATTTTCTCATAAATGGCGCCAATTTTTTTCTTCCATCTGTTTTTCGAAAGCCTATGAAAAAGTGCTTCAAATTTCCCATTTACAGTAGCTGTTAAACGCCCTTTTCGTAAATACTTCTCCAAATTTTTCAAAGAAAATTGCCATTTAGAACGTGATTTTACTGTTGGTTTTTTTTCTTAAAATAATTTTCCTGTACTACTATTAGGAAACCGAAAAATGTATAAAATGTCAAAAAAACTACTTTGGGCGGCGATAGATGGCAGCTGGCAAGAGAATGTGGCAAGTCCGAATAGCTAGCCGAGATCGAAGGAAATAGCTAATACGGGAAAGTCTGAGCCATTTAGTTTTAGAATAGATTTCATGTAAAAAATACTTGAAATTGTACTTTTCCAATGTTAATTTGTTTGTACATCGGTAATTTTGTAATTTGTCTTTTGACCAATAAAACCTAATTAGACTAATTTCTGTTAAGGGTATTATATAGTGAGGCACGAGGACCTTAATATTTTGACACAATCTTAAACGAACTATGGGAAATTAAAGTTTACCATTTAGAATTTTTTCCACTTTTTGGAAAAACAGAGCCTGTGCCGCAAATGGAACTAGCACCGCTTTGTTTACCGTTCTTTTCTACGTACGTGAAAAAATATTAAAGAAACAATGTGGAGTCATTTCTGAGAAAATGTTTAAACTTTTAAAATTGCCTTATTTTAAACAAAATTACGCAAGAAATACTCATATTTTCGTAAAAATTAAATTTCTTCTCATTTGAAGATCTGTTTTTGATGTCTGATGATGTTCAAAGACAGATTCATTAAGAAAAAACTTCACAATTGTATTTGTAGGAAGACGCCGAAAAAAATTTGAATTGTTGCACTTTTCGAAAAATAGGGGTTTTCAATTAACATAAGACCTGCTCCATTCTCTTAAACGTCCTTCAGGCTATCCATTAACAAAATTGAATAAAAAACGTGAGGCTATTTACTCTCTTAAAACAATGATTTAAAATTTGCTAGATTTCGGAAATTTCAATACACTGCTTGAGTTATCAACCACTGAATCCGAAGGGAAGGACAGTATTCATGAATATGATTAGTAGAGCATGGAAATTTGACAAAATGCTGTGTTACGATTTTAAGACTTAACAACAGTAATAGTTTAACTTCTAAAAGTGTTTTAGAAGATTTTCGTGGTGCCTTTTTTAGACTGAAGCATATTTTAAGACTATTTGCCGTATTTTGACCTACTTTTTCATTACTTTCCCGTTTTTTCTCGGAACTTGGAAACTTATCTGCAAGCATGGATAATATGTAGAAAATGTATTTCGTCTTTCTCTTTAAGCGGAGACGCGACTTCGGGCAGAAATTGTTGAAATGGGGATCTAGGATTAAAACTTCTATAAAAAAATTTAACGTACTAGTGAAATCTTTTATGATTCCAACTGGCTTGCTTCAGCCGTGTTAATCCCATCTAGAGGCACATGTAAGGTTTGGTAGACAAGGCACGAGCCATGGCCAACAGTCACAGCGACTCGATTTAGAGAATACTCGCTAAAACAAGTAATAACAACCTTAATTTGAAGTATACTGAGAGGGACGCAAATTATATGCCTGCCATGGGCGTCTGAATACCTAGATACGCCTCTGATCCTATCTAACGCATGAATGTGGCATCAGACTTATTTTCGGGAACAGACAGTTCTCTACATGAATGACATATCTCTGCTCGGTGCTGACGATTACACGAGTTCGAAGAAAAAATAATAACTGTTCTTTTCATTGTCATTTCAGGGTGGTAGAGAGAACAATTCAGTCCATATGAACATAACAAAGATATAACACTGGGAGCAAAACAAATTAGTTATCGTCATGCCTGAATTTAGTGTTCTGGTAAGAAAAATATTAAGCAGTAAAAAACATCTGAGAGACGATTCGTTCGTAAATAATTATTTACGTAACTAGTAAAGAAAGTTAGTTTTTGGTGTTCAAATGAAATGTTGGCGGTCGGAGCGACATATGGACTCAGTCTGGTGATTAGAAAAGAATATGAGAAAACACTTCCATACAAGTTGCGTACGTCATTTTTACTTTCTTTCCCTTATTTCGTAAGAAGAGGAAGTATTATTAACATGCGCTAGAAAATGGAAAATCATTGACAGAAAACATTTTTACCGGGCCCTGGGTAACCAAAAAGTGGATAAATATTGTTCCAATGTATAGTATATTACTTCCTCTAACAATCTGTTTTATTAAAATCGATGTTTTGTAGGTCCTTGACACCGAAAAACCGATTGACGGCAAAGCTTTCTGCCCGTCCGCCCGCCCGCCTATCCGTTCTTCCGTCCGTTCGTCCGTCTGTGGTCAAAGCTAACGCCAAAACCGTTTACTCGATTTTCTCCAAATTTGATATTCCTCTGTCAGTTAAAGGAACTAGAGACGCTCTGAGTTTGAGCGGATATTTTGATTTTGGGGGCTACATTACGTGAAGCATCAGCATTTCCAAACTTTTCTTAAAAATAGCTCATTTTGTTAAACTTTGTCCTCAGATAGCGTAAAGGAAGCTTTAGATAATGGTATACGTCACATAATCGTGGGAATCCTTGATTTTTGAAAATTGCAAGAGATCCGATTTTTCGGTGTCTTTCTGTGACTACAATACAGAAGATAAGTGTTTTTGAATCAAATCTGTTGATTTAAGACCAATCTTGAAATTAGACCATTAACCATTTTTCGAAAATGTTAGCAGTTTGCGCCTACTTTTGTGTCAAATATTGGCAATTTTTAATTTTTTAAACAATTATTTTTTCATCAATTATTTGTTCTTTAGAGTTTACCCTAGTATTATCAAATGACTGTTCGAAAATGATAGTCTTATTTCCGGACATATCTCTGTATTTTCAAAAGTTGCAGAAAGGTAACACCTCAAAACTACAAAATTGAATTTAGAGATCTTTGCCTTAAACAAAAACTGTTCTAAAAAAGTTAGCTCTTTAAATATCATGAACAATTTTTTGAAACAAAAAAACACGTAGTTTTTGCGTAATTTCTACTCTTAATGCAATTTATAAATATTAATGCAATTTATAAAAAACATCTCAAAAAACGATCGAAATATTGCGAGACAGTATGTACTGTTATTGCACTAGTTTAGTTCTAATTCATGTAAACTGATAAGTATATACTCTTGGGATCGTTTCCAATATGCGAGGCATCAGATATGTTGATTCATCCCAGTTCATTAGTGGCAATTTAACACTCAGGGTATTAGTCGCCCCGTCTATTACTCGCAAAAGCCTTCCTTTTCCGTACGCATTCCGTAAATTATCACTTTACAATCAGTAAACAGTGAAGGTGTGTTCTACTTTCCATGCATAAAAATTAAAGAAATAATTTAACAAATTTTTAATTTCAGGTTTCGCTCCCCACTCGCGACAGGCGTAAATACAAACCCGCAACACGCCTTGCGAACTTGTGCATTTTTTTCTGCATAATTTACAATCTGTTCTTGTTAGAACAATAAGTAAATGGTGTCTAATAAATACATTTCTGACGTGAATTTTGTGACATTGAAATTTTCATTTAAGAAATCGGTATGGCAAATCTAAAATATTCTCTCGTTTCAGTGTATATACATGTTCACTTTGTCCAGCAGATTTGTTGAAAGGTAATTTGGATGCTCCTACAATCTCTTCTGGTAAGCTTGGCTCTTCGTGGTGATAATTTCTTCTAACGGGATGATGTCGAGGTCTCTGTATATCGTCGTGTCAACGTACCACGGTGCGTTGCATATTTTTCGTAATGGCTTAGCTTCGAATCTTTTTAGAAATTCTAGATTCGATTTACCGGAAGAGCCCCACAATTCAATACCATAGGTCCATGTTGGTTTGATTATAGTTTTGTAAATCTGTACTTTGCAAGGACAGCTTTGATCCATGAAAATTTGAGGACTTTAAGCTGCGCTTCTTTTCTCTTAGTTTTGATGTGGGTTTTCCAAGTCAGGCGTCTATCCAAATGCAGTCCAAGGTATTTGATTGTATCAGCTTCGTGGAGTTCTGTATTGTTTAGTTTTACTTTTGGGCAGATTTCTTAGTGAAAATGTTAGGTTTTTTGATTTTGTTTCATTAACTGTGACTCGCCAACGATGACTCCAATCTTCGATTTTGTTTAGATGTTCTTGAAGATGTTGTGATGCACAGGAAGGATCTTTATTTGCAGAGAGAATAGCTGTGTCGTCTGCAAAGGTGGCTATTGTAGTTCTTTCTGTAGTTGGTAAGTCTGAAGTTGATATAAGATATGATAATGGTCCAAGAATACTTCCTTGTGGCACCCCTGCAGAAATAGGTTGGAATTCTGATAGAGCGTCCTGCTATTTCACTTGAAATAGGCGATCGCAAAGATATGATTTGAGAAGTAAATAGTAGGAGTGCGGAAGAAGATGATTTATTTAAAATAGAATTTCTTCATACTATACCTTGTCGAATGTTGTTGTATGTCTAGGAATGCTGCAGAGCTATATAACTTTTTTTCTTTGAGAAATTGTGTACAATACGATGAGTCTGTTCTATTGTTGAGTGCCCTTCTCGAAAGCCGTATTGAAAGTCTGGAATCACATCTTTAATTATAGGCTTGAGGCGCTGTAAGAGACGTTTTGAAATACTTTTGATAGGACAGGTAGCTGACTAATCGGCCGGTACGATGTGACTTCCGTAGCAGTCTTTCCTGGTTTCAAGATCGCAATTATTTGAGCGTATTTCCATTGACAAGGATAATGACTACTTCGAAGTATCGCGTTGAATGTACTTATTACGAATGCATATCCTTTTCTTGGCATTTCCTGTAAAATCTTACCAGTAATAAGGTCAAACCCTGGACTTTTCGTAGGATGGGTGTGTTTTTTTAATTGTTCGATTTCTCGTGAGTTGAAATGCTTTATGGGCAGTGATAACTCTAAAGGTACGTCCAAAAACTCTAGCACTTTATTTTCAATAGTGTTTGCATTTTCTGCTGGTTGGAAAACTTTGCTAAGCATTCGACCTTTTCTTCTGCGCTTCTTGTCCACGTGCCATCTTCTTTTCGAATTGGTGCGATGTGCTGTTGAGGTCGTTTCAGTTTTCTTGTTGCTTTCCAAGCGAATAATTAGTTTCATCAGTAGGTGATAGTGCTTGAATGTAATTAGAGAATGATTTGTTTTCGTATTTCTTAATTTGACGTGTTCATTGTCTGGCTGCTGTGTTATATTTTCTTTTGTCATCTGGTTGATGAGTCGTCATGAATATTCGTGGAAGTCCACGTTTTTCTTCCACTTTTTGTCTTATTTCTTCGGGATACGTTAACGATTTCTTTATTGTTTCTCTTGGTGTTGCGGCCCAGGCAGCGTCTTTTAATGTGTCAGGTTCTGCTTGCATCTTCGATGTTTTCTCCTGTTGTTAGCAGTGCATTTGCAGATAGTTTATTGTTCACGTAATCGCGGTACTTGTCCCAGTTTGTCCTATTACTTGTTAGTCTTAGAGGATAATTTTCTTTCAGATATATTTGAACTGATGGTCATTTCTACTGGGGAGTGGTCTGAGGAAAGGTCGTAACAAGATTTTTACTTCTACTGTACCAAGATGCACACTTTTTGCTCAGTAGAAATCCAGGAGGTCAGGAAGCTTGTTGGCGTCCGTGTGCCAGTACGTAGGTTCACCTGTCGATATAGTAGAAACATTTAGTTTGTTTGATACTTTAAGAAGGTTTTTTTCCTCGTAATGTGTTTGAGTCGTGAGCTTCAATGCTTGTTCTTCGCGTTGAAATCGCCTCCAGCTATGAATCCTGATCCTAATGTGTTTGTAGAGTATTGAAATTTTTGTTCTGTTATTCTGTGTTTGGGCGGAGAATATACAGATGTTAACGTTAGTAAAGCTTGACCTTCTGTCATCATTACCGATGTTGCTTGTATTTCTTCAGTTTTATATTCGTTTAGTTCGTAATGTTTGATAGTGTTTCAAATTATTATAGCAGTTCGTCCATGCGCTGTACCGTCCGGATGCTTGGTATTATATATATCATATCCGGGTATCTTTAAGTAGGATTTTTCAGTAAAGTGAGTTTCGGAGATTAGAATAATATATATGTATTTTTCTTTGAGAGTAGTTACGAGCTCTTTTCGATGTTGGATTAAACAGTTTGCGTTTAATCATATTTTTGATTTTGTGATTTATCATATTTTTTCAATCAGATAAAATAGTGTTAAGTTGACGAAAAAAAGGGATGTTGGGTGGCGGGACGGGGGTTAAGAAACCTTTCAAAAATATTATTTTTATGTTAGAATTGTAGTATAACTACTCGTATGTAATTTGGTTGAGGGGAACTTTTTACCATCTTATCCGAGGGTACCCTTTGTGAGGTCGACCTGATTCAATGAAAATATGTTGGAAGGGTCATCATTAATAATCTGGAGTGGTGTAGGATATTTAATTTGATTGGCAACTGCTTCTATATTTGTATTTAAAGAAATTTCATCTGGTAGTGTAAACAATTTTAACAAATATTACAAACCTCCACTAGCTCTAATTGAAGAGGATCTATTTTTGTAGAATGGGATATATTCGTGTATCTGAGCACACCTTTCTTAAGACAAATTTGTTTCTTGTAAGCATAAACTTACCGGATGAAATTTATGTATTAATAACTTGATATTTTCTAATCTTCCAAAGTCCCCTTTACAATCCACTACATTAATTTCATGTTTTATAATTTCTTTTTTTGAAATTGTTTTGCTCTTTAACAAAATTTGAGAAGTAATTGAGTAATGAAATCTTGTAACTTCTTAATAAGGCGAGTACAATTGTTTTTCATACCACTATTCATGTGTTCATGAGGTTCTTTACACACAATTATCGGATCATCAGTTTTATCCGTGCATTCACTAATTCTTTTATGCAATGTTGTCTTTTAGCTATATCCATCAAATTAATAAATTATTGTAAAATTATTATATATTTATTTGTTATTCTTATATTAGTAAATACTTAAGAAATATTTAATTGTAACGGGTTCCTGACCTGAATAAAAATCTTAATATAACAAACGTAAATATATAATTAAAACGTGTTAATTTTTGTCTTTGCGCGCTTAAGATTTAGCAGGTGGACTGCGAATAAACCACGAGTTATTATGACAAGAAAGTTGGATAAACAAAGTGTTTTTTTATTCTATGAATAAGGGTTAAATATATTATGAACATATCAGGCATTGAAGATTAAGTTTCGTTGATTAATTTTAATTATTAGAGTAGTTCGAGCGTGGAATGTTGAAAGAATAATATACTTTAGTAGTGATTTTATTTCAAGTGCATTAATTGGAATCGTTCTATAAATGAAATTGTTTCTTGTGGTGTATTTGGTAGCAAAATAAAACTGTGCAATGCGTCTCACATATTATGTTAGCACTTAATTTCCTAAAGAGACACCGATAAGGGGTAAGTGGTTGACAAATGTCTGTAAACGATACTAGCAATCCCAATGAATGATGAAATTATAGTTTCCGCTGTGATATTTAACTACTAAAAAAATGTGAATAATTATTTATTCATAGGAAGTTATTTATCGAAGACGGCAAAAAAAATTATTTCAGTTCAATGTCATTCATTAAATCACCAGAAAATTTCATGAGTATGGAAACACGTCTTAGGAGAAAAAATTTACTCATTTTTAAACGTCGGAGTCCGGCGGTAGCGATTTGTCAGAGAGTGCCGGAGGGTTTACATTGACCTTTCTTTTCGTCGCTTTTTGCCCCTGTTGGTACAGAACGATCCATGAACTCATCCATCATAGGTCAACGGTTCAGTAGCCACCGCGACAGTGCTTTGTGTTGCTAAGCGTTCCCGGGGACAGGGATTTGGCAAATGTCCCATCAGCAAGTTCGTATAATCCATTTCTTATAAGTTTCAAATTTCTGGAGAAATTCATAAAATTACTTTTGATATGTTAATGTTTTTGCCATTAGTGAGATAACATTGATCTTTGGTAACTTATTTTACTTTAATTGATTATAATCAATTAAAGAGTAATAATTATTACTCTTAATTGATTTTATTCCTTTACCAGACATCTACAATGAACACAGAACTATATTACTACATTCTACTACACAGGTGCTATAGAATAGCGCAGACTTTCCCGTATTAGTTTTCTATTTCTTTGGGTCTGGGCTAGCTATTCGGAATTGTCACATACCTTTACCAGCTGCCATCTATCGCCGCCGAAAGCACATTTTTTAAAATTTTCTTAATTTTTCGGTTTTCTGATGGTACAACGGAAATATTAATTTTAGACTATTAAAGAACACTAAACCTCGTCCAAAATGGCAATTTCCTTTGAAAAATTTGAAGCCGTTTTTAAGAAAATGGTGTTTAAGTGCTACTGCATATTCAAAATTTGAATCTCTTTTTCACAGAACATTTTCGAGATTTCGAAAAACTTTATTGAAAGTCATTTTAAGACATTTAACTCACAAATACAATAGTATTTACAAATTTCAGTAAATGTGCATATTAACGGTGTGAGAGTTCTTTCAAAAAAATTACATGTGGCGTTTGAGCGTCTCTCAAAATGCGGAAGTTTGAGCTAGGCTTGTAATTAGCTTAGATGTTTTCTTCAAATATTCAATAACGTTTACTATTATTTCAAATGATAAAGAAAGAATAACTTACGTGGATACTCAGTCTTCTCATGTATTTTTATACGTTTCTTCAGCGTACTAAAGTATGACTAGAGACAAGTTGGTTTTAATGTTTTAGATCGGTGGTTCAAAAATGCTAGAATAATCTCCTCGTTAATGCTTCGAACATTCCTTCTCGTTCGTCAATCACAAAATAAAATCATAAGCGTTTTCATAAGTGGTTACAGATTTAGAATGCATAAAACTATATCTTGCATCGTCTGCTTTCTCCAGAATATCATTGTCACGAAAATATCTGCTGATACTTCGAAATTCCCGGATTTCTTTTTCAATCAGCTTGCGTTACCAGAAGAAGCATTCAACTGTTTAATTGCAACCAAAGTAACTAGTACAACTAACCCGTGCTACACAAAACCGTGAGTAATGACAATTTTTTTTAACTCATGAAGGTGAAATAATTATATTTTGAAGAAGCCATAAACTAGAAATAACAAAAAACATTGTATGTGACTCGTTCTCTATTAGTCTTTAAGGACTCAGCCGGAAGGTTAACTACTCGGCTTCGCTATCGCTCCATCTCGCAGTTAATGCTTCCGGTTTCGTCCTTAAAGACCCATTTAGAGGACTCGTGACATAAATAACTATTTTAAAACTGCACATATTGCACGCAATATTGCGCAAAAAACTACTAAAATTTTCAAAAAATGTACATGACCTTAAGGAAAGAACTCACTTTGGAGAACAAATTTTATATGGAGGTAAAATCTGTCTTGAATTTTTTAATAGGAAGACGACGACAAAAATTCAAACTTTAGCAAACTTCGAAAATTTAGAATTGTCAACCAACATGAGACCTGCGCTATTCTCTTAAATGACCATTTAGACTCTCCAATAACAAAATTTAGTCAAAATTGCTGGCGCTATTTTTTTGAAAATGTGTGGGGGGCTTTGTGTAAAGTACCCCCCAAAATTAAAAAATCGGTTTCAAATTTAGGGGGCCACAAGATCAGTCAGATCTTTCGGGGAATATCAATTTTGAAGAAAATTGGCAGAACGGTTTAGTCTTTAGTGTTGTTCACAGACAGACGGAAGGACGGACATACGTTTTGATTTCATTTTTTTTTTTCAGTATCAAGGACCCACAAAATAGGCTGCACCACGTGTTAGAGGATTTTTTTTCTTAATTTACCAACTGGCTTTATCCACTCTTTCGTTATCAGGAACGGACAATGATTTTTTTCTGCCGAAAATCCGCCTTTTTTTGACGCAGCATTACATAACGTTCCCTATAATACATATACTTCGTATATACGTTCGTATACGGGAAAGTAAAAGTACAAGTTTAAAGAACCGAAATATAACGAGACGAAACGTGCAATATACTGGTTTCCACTCTACCGGAAAGTAGATTGTGAGTATATTTCCTTCCCGCGTGAACAAATGGGGACTGCAACTCATTAAAATGATTATTGAGAATAGTACCAACAGAATCTTGTATGGGTAGTTTACGTTACATCCACATGAGCACCAAGTCATGATAGGTTCCGCGTATTCCGGTGTACCTTATCGATTTATGGAAGTTTCGGGAACATACCAGGGTTTCCGTCAAAATGACTCTGTAACTACTTATTTTATTTTAAAATACGTACGTAACTTTTAAAGATGTAAAATTGGCGTATAAATTGAATGCAGAAATATGTCTGTCTTTAATATTCTATATTCGGTGTACATACAAGTTTAAAAATCTATTTGAACTTTCGCAATTTTCAAATGTCGGACATTTTAATAACAATTATGAAGATATTTATAAATTCACTTTCCACTACTCGAACAAAAAATGCCAAAGAAAACATTTGTTGTAATGTTTCAATAAATTGTTGAAAAATGTCACAAAAACTTCACGTCAAATATCTTCTAAAATTAAAATAGCTTAATGATTCCGGGAACGGTACAACTGGATATCATTCCTGGTGTGATCACCACGTTTCAACTCAGAAAGGTTTATTCTTTTCATTTGAGTTACGCATGATACTACCATCCATCCATAGGGTCAGACATTCCGATTTCAAAGCACAAACCTTTGTGCATGTACCAATCTAATTCATCTTTGTAACAAGGCTAATGACCGGGTCTTTAGTCTAACTCGCAACCCGTATCTGAGAACACAACCACTTGTTTTGGTAATTTGGCAACGCGTGAAATACCTTTGGCTTCCCTTTCACTTTTAACGACCCACCCCTCGTCGCATATTTCGGGGTAGGAGAACGGGGCTATTTTAGTTGGAAGAAAGAGCAAGCACTTGTTCTGTCCTTAGGCAGTCATTCGTTCACGTTTCATTCATTATTGTAGGAACTCGCGTTTAGGAAAGAAGAATTGCTTCAAAAATATTGACGAAGGTTCAACGTGTATCTCTGGTGGAAGTTTACTTTGGCACTAAATATTTCTTAAAGAGCCCGGAAATGTTTCAAGAAATTTTTTTGGAAACGCCAGTTCCCAACAAATCAACAATTTGTAGATTAATCCAACGCTTCAGAGACACGGGGGATATGGATAGGAAGCGGAGTCGCAGTGCCTGTTTTAAAGGAGGAGAAATTATTAGAAAATTCAAGATTTATTTTATTAATATTTGTATCAATTTTATTACGATTTTCTAATTTGTTTAATTTCCAGGTACCATAATTAATTATTGTTATAAATTATAAACAGCTTGGCGGCGATGTTTCACGAGATATCTTCGTAATTTCTTTCCGAGCCGGCGTTCATTAAATAATAATTATTGTTACTTTGCTGTTAATAAATCGATAAATCAGTCATAACTTCCCTCCCCATCTTCTATGTTACAGTTTCGTTTCTTAAGCATACTGAAGCACACAGACTCGCCATTCCTAAGCAGACAGATTCGTCTGAAGATACGTTTTGTTTGCTGGCTCATGCCTCCACCCACCCTGCGCAGCGCGAAAAGATTCCGGCTTGTGAGCCGCATACCTGCCTGCGGAATCCTTTGAATGGGAAAAACACAGAAAGAGGAAAGTTGCAGATTATGACGCGCAGCTCACTTCCTTCTCTGCTGTCCCAACGAGTCAGCCACGGCAGTATTGAAAGAAGGCAGAGGCAAGCGGTTGCCAAATTGCCGAAATAAGAACAGGCGCTAGCAATCATGGGTTGCAAGATAAACTAAAGACCCTGTATAATTGTCACCACCCTGTCATCTTTTTGGACGTTATTATGCCCAAAATTCGTAACAGTAAAGAGTTCAAGTAGTGACCATGTCACTGAGTAAAAAGTGTATTTTAATAATTAAATTTGCTCAAAGAATTGGTCTCTCTGACCGGGATTCTAACTCGGGTCTCTCGGAGACCCGGATTCGAATCCCGGTCGGAGTGGCCAATTCTTTGAACAAATGGAATTATTAAGACTAATGACATTAGTTCTGACTTGTGTGCTAAATTACAGCTCAAAAAAACCGTAAACACGTATTTTAGGTTCGAAAATTTAAGATCGTTGAGGTGATTTCAAAACAAAAGAGTTGTTGGCACGTAGGCACCATTAAATGATTCAAATTTGGCGCGTTTTGCAGAAATCGGCCGAACATTCCACAACCTATGTAGCAAAATCCCAAATCATGGTTCTCCCAGCACATCATTTTGAAGCTTATTTTGCTGCCTCAGCAAGAGTAAACAGGATTTTCTTGAAAACCAAATATTTACGGCTTCTTTTCTTCATCCGAGTAAAATTTGCTGAATAATAATCCATTTGTTCTATTTATATCAGAAGATAGTTTGATCACAGATTTGTTGACAGATGCAAGTCATTTCAAAAATTTAGAAATAAAATCATATAAATGTTTTTATTCTTTATTAACCAAGTTATTTTTGCGACGCTTCGAGCGTCATGTTTAGTCACCTTCAGGCTACAAGGAAAATAACAGTAAAAACGTTTAATGAACATAAATCAAGTTACTTAAGTTTCTTAAGTAAATATGAATTTAAAGCCTTGTTTTGCAGAAAAGTATATTGTATAAATTCTTTCAAACCTATTTCATTAGAAAGAGTTTTAAGCTTCTAGAAAGGTTTATTGTTATATTCATCAGAGGCATACAATACCCAAAATGCAGCGATGTTGACGAAAACAATAGTTAATAAAAATTCAAAGTTATTATTCTACAGATTTATCAGTATTCAATTAAAAAATTGAAATGTAAAATTCTAAAAAGTTCTTCTTCTACGAAATGATTTCAAACATATCTCTATTAAAATAACACTTTTTGAAGTCTCTACAATACTGAATTTTTTTGCCAAAGCTGGCGGACAATGTTCCAGAGACGAAGTTGGGAGACATGATGGCAGGCTATAATTAACGAACAAAACTCCATTATTTTGAGCCGTTTGCATTTCTAGCTGATTTTTTGCTTTGGTCTATGATAATTACTGTATTTATTATAACATTCAGAGCAAAAATTTTGAACAAGCAGTCCCATTGCCGTAGAGGTCATGTCCGAAGATTGATAGCAAGAAAGTAGCAGTAATAGAGAGAATAACCAGTTTATACTTTACTCAAATTCGATTAGCCTCAGAAACCTCAATGAACGAAAACGATCCAAAGAGTAACGAATTTTATTTTAACTTTTCCAAATTTGAAACTCTCTTTTGTGTTCCTTTATTTATGGCAAACTGTGGTAGATTACCAATGTTAAATTTATTGAATTTACCGTTGAACAATTTATGCATACATACGATCCTATCCATTAGTTTTATTGGGCAGATGGGCCACGCTTTTGATGGGTTCCAGAGCAACTAATCATTGGAAAACTTCTTGATCCTTGAGCATCTGAACACAAACAACATTAATTTCGTAAAATACCTTGAAGGAAGTGTCTGAATACTAAAACAATTATTAAAACATTACTTGCACGCAAATAATGCAGTTTAATGTGACCTCTGAAAGTCTGTGTGGAAATTATAAGAAAGGGTCATCACAGAGCCCCAAAAGTTTGGTATATAAAGTTGAATCCCCTCGTGAACAAACAGTTTTGCGGGTTGGAAACACTTTTACATAATTCAAAAAAATGTACGTTATGAAAGAAACTGGAAAAGTTATTGGTAACAATTATTCAAAAACATTTCAACTAAACTGTTTAAATTCCTTCATTATAGTTATAAATCAGAGCGTCTTGAAATCTCGTCGCAAATATATTTCAATTTTCTCAATTATTCTTTTTATTCAATTCAAACTTTTCTCAATTATTCTTTCTCTCTGTTATTCTTGTTTTTTTATATGCTTGAATCTGAAGACATTAATAAATCCGTCGATTACTGTGACGTCATGGTAGTCTGGAATGAATAACGTTTTATTTGAAACGGTATAAAAGCCTAATGTACGGTATAAAAGTTTCGGTATAATTAACGGTATAATAAAGGTAATATAATTAAAGGTATAAAAGTTTCTTGTAAACTCCTGGGTTCGAGTCGACACGAAGCCTAGTCGGGATGACTAATGGTTTGAATAACTTCCCCATAAACAAGAATCGGACACTGCCATGAAGCTAGAGCCCTACTGGGAGTCTCCTTGGTTGCTGAATCACGGGGGCCATGTAGCCCTCCAAAACCGTCTCTCACTGCGCCCATCTTCACACTAACGATGTGAATGTCACGCAAATCTGGGCACCCGGGCGGGGGTTTCTAATTCTCCGCCAGGTGTTTTATTTGAGAGATCCAGGACCCAAACCTCCCCGAAGGGAAATCGGGTAGTCATGTTTCCGGTGGCTCTCCTTTTTCGAAAGAACAGAATGGAACGGCAGGTGTTACGCAGACGACTTCAGAGTTGATGATGGACAAAGCAGCGGGTTTCTCCGGGGCCCTCCTATTTTCCTCTGCCTCTCATTTCGCCATGTTTTCCGCTTCTTGCGCATTACATCATAATTATCATTTTTGCATTTCAACACAAACTCATTACTGGAAAGATCCAACGACAATCATGTTGAAAATTCCGCCCTCAAAACTACGACCAATGCAGTCTCACCGAAAATACATAAGTAAATAAGAGAGTATTTAAGTACTGTTTTATGATGGGTAATGAAAACTAGTAGAATTCTTGAGTAAGAATATTCACCTTTTATCTTTCGTAGAAAAATATTTACCCACAGAATTTTTCCTATCACACAGACAATTATTTCTTGTCCGAATTCAAAACGCTTTGAGGGGGGAGGGTTTTTTCATGAGTTCAAATAGGGGAATAGCTGACTTACAAAGTCTGATTACTATTGTAGTTTTAAATATGGAGATTAGCTTGAGGTGAAAAAATGCTGGAGTGTTCAAAATGTGCATTACACTGCCCAAATATTTACTATCAATTCACACTCTCCGCATTTAGTGTTGCTTTTCATATGCTACAGGCAAATGGGCATTCATTTTGTGGAACCTCGATCGTGTCTCTTGAATATAATCAAGCACTCGTAATCCAAACAAATTGGTATTTAGCATTTCCATGTTTCGCCAACACGTGTATTTGCATCGTTATTAGTTTAGTGAATTAGTTTGGTGCCGAAAATTTGAATGAAATACTTTCAATGGCTGGTATACGATATCGATGTAGTATTTTTGTATTTTTCTGCCATTTGATACATTTATGAAGCTGTTTTTGTATTATAAAACACTACTAATAATGTAATACGTTACTAAAACTGATGAAATGTCGTTGAACGAAAAGTAGAATTCATTTTGTCCTCAGTAATTGCTGCTAATCACTTTCATTTATATCGAAACGCCTGGAAGATATTTTCTAAAATAAAACGTAAATGAAGTGAGAACAGAACGTAAAATATGGAGAAATAATGTATAATTATATGAATATCTTTGAAAAAGCTTTTCCGTTCTATTTACGAGTATTTCTGTTTTCAGTTTCATGCTAATAAAAAGTCACACTAACATTGTGTAAGATTAAGTCTCGTTTCAGATACACTATGCATTAAAACCTCAAAAGTATTGACATATTCGAACTGTCCAAAATGTTAAATGAACGGAGAGAGAAATCCTCGCAAATATACGCGAGTTCATTGATCTGTCAACAGAGCGTTCTTCTGATGATTTACGATTGGATTTAAATGATTTTGTTTTATATAAAAACATCGTATCGTACCAATCATACAAGTCACAAAACATGAGGTGCTGTGGTTTCGTCTATGACTTCATTAGATCCCGTTTTCAATAACTCCATAACATAATCAACAAACACAACGTTCCCAAGTAACTAATATGAATTTCAAAATTCTGCAGATAGAAAGGAAGAAACAGCTGAATACAGTATGTAATATCAAAACTCCGCATGTAACATAACTCCTATATAAGTGGTAAAAGGGCAGGCCAATAATGAGGCATATAGGGAAGAAGCGGTTGAGAGACTATCTTAGCTGGTAATTATTTCGAGAAGTTACCCCAATTTCGGCATTTCCCTACCCTTGGCTTCCACCAGTTACCAGCCAACTCAGTAATCTAAGCGGTCACTTCAACAGAGTCCGGCCGACTTTGATTTATTGTGTAATTCCGTATTCCGCAGTTCCTTTCCGCCCACTATGTGCTGCACCAGCTGTGAGGTTTACTTGTGAGTCACATTAGGCCATAAAATTAATTTTTAATTGACTCATGTTATAAGAGTTGTACTTATACATAGCACCGTTAGTCACAGTTTCGAGGAGCTGACATTACCTAGGCCCATCTCGGCCTTGGAAAGGTGTTTTAAGGGAAGGTAGCATAATGTGGAACGAGGAGAAAGTGAATCTGGGGGATGGCAGGGTCTGACTTACCGTGCCACAACACCCAACATTCGTAGATAACGCGGGTTTCGAATTCGCAGCTCGTATGTAACGCGTACTTGAGCGCAAATGCTCCAAGCTCCGGCACCACCCAAACTGTCTAGGAATGAATGGAAGGAAGAGGGTTGAAATATGACACACGGTGGGTAGGAGAGACCTACCATTGCAGAATACACTTGCAAACATTCGAACCCGCGACCATACGACCAGAGACCAGGTCAGGGGTGTTCAACTTGCAAGGCCTCAAGGGCCATAACTAAAACCTTTAATATGGTATTTTCATTACTCGCGCGATCCACATGTGACCCCGTGTAGTTGATCTCGGCAGTTTGCCCGGATGCTCTGAAACGAAGGGGAGTATAAAGGGAACCAAGCATGATATCAGACCGTACCATGCGTAACGCAGGGAAGCATATTGAGATTTATTTATTTATTTGTCAAAAAACAGTAAAAACTGGATGTGACGTGTAGGGAAAGAGATTTACCTGCGCACATTTTCTTGAGTGCCAGAATTTTAAAAAAAATGAATTTAGAAAATAATTATTTTAGAAAAATAAAAATATTTGAAAAATGTTTGTTCCCGAGTTATAGAAAATCAATTTCAACGGTAAATGAACTGCAAGCAAAAGGAGTGCTCAACAAAACGTGCGCACAGTGAAGCTACATTTACCTCCAGAAGCAAAGCAAGGGGCCATCTCAGCATTTGCTCAATGGATCAGGGAAACTGGACAAAAACCTGATCGAGATGGGGGTCATTGACCCGGAAGCTGAAGTACATTACTTGTTACAGGCGTATTAAATATTGTTTACAAATGTATACAATACAAACGTAAACTAATTTATTATATATCATTGTTTTGTTACAATAAACGTTATTTTCCTTTTCGACGATCAGTATAGTCTCTAATTGTATAGAAACAGTTTTGCAGCAGAAAAGATTTTACTTTAAACTTAAATTTGTGTACCGACTTTAATTGTTTTATGTCATCTGGCAATGCGTTGTAAAGTAACGTACATGTATTGTATGTTGATTTCTTGTACTGAGCTGTTGATACTGACACTTGATGCACGTGATTTCTACGGCGTGAGTTGTAATTATAAATATCAATATTGCATGAAAATATGTTCCCTCCGTTAAGTAGGTCATTTTTGACAAATATTACAGATTCGTAAATAAATAGACAAGGCAATGGTAGGATTCCCAGCTCAATGAAAAGAGGCTTGCAGGGATCACGTGAAAGGCATTTTTTTTTTATTATTCGAATAATTTTCTTTTGCAATCTGAAGGTCTGAATACTACAGGATGAGCTTCCCCAGAATATTATGCCATATCTCAGGCGGGAATGTACATTTGCAAAATAAACCCAACGAGCTGCATGAAGGCTGACAGAATTTGAAAGAATTCTGAATGCGCAACATAATTAACTTAATTTAGTGTTTAATTCTGTTACATGTACATTTCATTTGAGGTTTGATTGAATTGAGAGACTTACAAATTTTGTTACCTCAACATCAGCTAATTGCATATTGTTCATTTTCAATGGAACATGCGATTTCCGATTTGAGATGCAAAAATGCATTGAAACAGTTTTTCTTTCGTTAACAATTAATTTGTTATTATTAAATCAATTTGAAACTTCTGAAATTGTACTATTTACTACTTTTTTGCAAAGAACATTCGGCAAATAGAACCGTTCTTCCATTTTAATCGACGAGGGCATATCGTTTACATATAACAGAAAGAGAACAGGACCTAAGATCGAACCTTGCCAGACCCCATGCTCAATTGGCAAAGAATTGGAAACATAAGTATGTAATGTCCGTTCGTGCCAGTATGGTATTTCTACTCTTTGAGTCCGATGATTTCAAATTTCTAAATTTACTACAAAAATTATTAAATCTAAACTTTACGTATTTTTACTCAAAGGGGGTGTTGATCAGTTCAGGACGCGGGCACTAGGCACCGTGTTCTCGCCCGACATGGATGCAAGGGACATTCCCTTTTGACCAATAGCCTTGCGCGGGCCGCCAGTTCGTAGGCGCTCCTTGACTACCCAAGACGGACATATTATTTAATTCGTTTTTTGTGGGGATGTATTTTTTGAAATGAGAATTTTGTAAAGTGGTAGGAACCTGGTCTATCGTCAACCTACTTAAGAGCTTTTCACGCCACACGCATCAATTTATAAATGTGAAATACAAATGTTATATAAGACTCACAACATTGAATTACAGTGGGGAGTTAGTATTAGATATAACGCTACAGAATTACTTAAGTTATCAATATCTTGCTATATAATTTACAAATTGTCTTGCTAGATGAATCTCATGTGTAGACCTCGGAACTTTATGCAATACAAAAATTAAAAATATACACGCAAACATGTGCTTAAAGTTGAAAAAGTATGCATTTAAAATAGTCTTCTTGTGCTTAAAACTAAGAATATGCGTCAAACCAAAATATAGACAACCAAGAAATAACATTTAGTTAACAATCTTCATTTTATATTGCAGTACAAAAAACTTTTGTACTTAAAATATTTATTAACATTATAATAAAAAATATTCTGCAAGAGAACCAATAGCACTGTTGCAAGATGCCGTAACATTAAGCCCAGTTTACTAAGTTCATGTGCACGAATATAGTTACCGGAACTAAACTGATTCAAGGCAAAATAATGTTATTAGAAGACTATCGGAAATTGGAATTAATCTTCTTAATGAAACATTCATATTAGAAGACTTGTTATTGTAGCATTGGCACAGGGTTGCCATTTTGGGGAACTTTTCCCCCAAATGGGGATTTTTTCATTGTGGGGAAAGAATGGGGAACAAAAATGGATGGGGAAATGTTTGGAGATGTTTTGGAGAAATTATTGTCATCCGGAGTCGAGTTAAAAATATTATTCTCTCAATTATTGTTAATAAAAACGAAACAATAGACATTATTCTCTCTCATTTTTATGTATTAAAAAGACACAAACGACAGCCATAGAGAAAGAAAAGAAAATAGTGTAGGCCTTCGAGCAGCTCAAAGGACGATGATTGGTTGATTTGAAGTATTTGAATTTTAGGGGACAGCCAATGGAATCGTCAGGGACAGCTCGTGTCATTGCACATTAATTTGGAGAATACGTTTCGATTAAAGTTGAGGAATTTTGTTTCAATGTATAGATTATTTGAGGAAATTCCGTACAAGTGATAGGGAAAGAGCTCGCAACGCATCTGACAACCGTGCATTGGCATGACTTAATTCAATTTACTTTTGAAAGAGAAATACTCGAAAATACCCCACTTCTTCACAAAAACCTGGAAAATACACAGTTAAAGAAAATATCTCAAAAGAAAGCAATTATACAAAATAAAAACGGACTACTTTTGTTTTATTTTTGGTGATAGTGTACAAAGTTCAGTGTCTTTAAATATGCGCAATCACTAAAAATATGAAGTTCGGCTATCTACTTATGTGTGTCATGCAATATCTACACATTGCATTGGAGACAATGTGTCATGCAGTATTCATGCCCTGATTACAGTACAAAGAAGCAGTTTATCAAGTCATAATGTGGTAAACTACCGGTGGAAACCAAATTAGAGCCATTTTGTCATTAAATTCAAGCAGTTTTTCCTCACACTGTCCCTGCACTTAATGATCCCTTCCATTTAGGAACTAAACGAGAGTAATGCACTTGTAGTGTTTTATTTGATCTAGCGTCTTCTGCTGAAGAGGTTTTTAAATACTTCACCAAGATAATGCCTATATCCCCTAACCTTTGTAATTATCATGATATTTCGGATCAATTGGGTGCGAGTTGATTTTAAATTATACATATTTCATATTTTCAGTATAATGTCAGTGAAGCTCTACATACTACATTTATAATTCCTTAAATGATGAAGCGGTCCGTAAACCCATATGGAAACGTAGATGGTTGCCATATGTGGAAATTGGATTAACTAATGCTCGCATAAATTTGAGGCAGTTCAATTGCGTTAAAAAGGATCAACCTGGTAAGGTACTGCTAATGTTTTTACTTTCTTGCCGTACGAATACTTCGTAAGAAGAGAAAGTTATGTTATTGTGCACCGGAAAACGGCGAATTTTTTCCCCGAAAAACTCTTACAGTTGGGGTCTCTCCGTCCGTCCGTCCGTCCGTCCGTGGTCAACGATAGCGTGTAAACCGTAGAGCCGAATTTCTTCAAAACTGATATTCCCCAATCGTTCTGACTGATGTCGAGGATCCTGGAATCTGAAACCGATATTTTAATTTGGGAGTCGGCACTTTATATGAAGTGAAAACCCTCGGGCATTTTCAAAAAATGGCTCCAAATTTTTTGGTTTAATTTTGTTGTTGAATAGTGTGAAGGGCGTTTAAGAAAATAATACAGATATCATTTTCTTTGATATCCCCGATTTTTTGAAAATTGCAAAAGAATTATTTCAAAACTAGAAAATTGAAGATAGAGATTTTTGCCTAAGACAAAGTCGGTTGTTCACAATTACCACTTTAAATAATGTCATGTACACTTTTTTGAAAAAAACGAGCAGTTTTTGCATAATTTGCGCTTGAAATTTTCGAATATTTTGTTTCTCAAAACTCGCTCCAAATTTTTTTCTTTAAATTTTTTTCACCATTGTAATAAGGGACAATAAAAATTATGGTGCTAGTTGTATTTTCAGATATCGCTCGGTTTTTTTAAAATTGCAGAAAATTTTTAAAACTACAAAATTATAGGTAGAGATTTTTGCCTCAGACAACGTCTGTTGTAGTTAGCTCTTTAAGAGAGGTCATATACATTTTTTTGAAATAACTAGTAGTTTTTGCGTAATTTGCGAAACAATCTCAAAAACTGCTCCAAATTGTTTCTTTAAAGTTTCTCCACATATGCTATGAGGACGGTAAAGATGGTGCTAGTCTTCTTTTCGGCTATAGCTCCATTTTTCGAAAATGCCAAAATGTGAACATTTCAAAACTACAAAATTGGTGATAGCAATTTTGCTTTAAACAAAGTCTGTTGTAAAAAATCAGGTATTTGAAAATGTCATTGTCAATGTCAAAAGATTATCTGATTTCGCTTATTTAGCGTCAGAAATGTGTGCAATTTAAAAAAATATTATTTTCTGAAAATCAGAATATTTTTATTTAAGTTTCACCTCGTATGTAAAATCGTTGGGAAATAAGTGAACTAGTGGTGCTATAGAACTGCACACTCTTTAGCAGTTAGTTTAGTTTAGTTCTCTAGCAATTAGTTTTCTAATCTCTTTATTCTGAACTAGATTTTCGGTTATGAATGATTCTCTTCCTAGATACCTTCTTTGGTCGCCCAAAGGACATTCTTTTTAACGTTTTCCTCGATGTTTCTGCTTTATAATTCTATAACTGAAACCACCATACACTTATTACTATTATTAGCTATGTAAATATTACCAGGGTGGCCGCGGTGGCTAATTGCTGGGTATGGACTCATTTCTTCGGAGGCAAGCTTGGATTGGTTCGAATCTTGGTCGGGGAGTATTATTTGTCACAATTCTCTGTTGCGTTGGAAATAGTTGAGAATTCTAGAAAATTTATTGAAAACTATTTGAAGCAATTTTAATCACTAATAGAATTACGATAAATTAACTGGAAGTGTCTATGTGATTTTCGAATCTTCAACGTTTTAGCAGTTTTTCACATCTCTTCCTGGATTTGTAAAACGTGTGTACCATCATATGAATTGTTTTGCTGTGAAACCTTTACCTTTTAACGCCTCTGTTCGACTTCGACCCATACGGTACTTGTGTGACGTAGTGGTATAAGTGCTGGCACGTTATCTTTGAATATCTGAGTACGGGTCTCGGAACGGAAAAAAATTTGCTGTTTGAAAACACTTTTGCTGGTTTACGTAGAAGTATAATATTGCGTAGCTTTTAAAATTAATGCAATAAAGCATGTACATTGCTAACTCCACTAGTTGATTTTGAATTTCAACGGGAAAGCAAAAAATATATCTATGGTGGAATTTTTTACATGTTCCTTGTTCCAAATTTTTGATATATATATATATATATATATATATATATATATATATATATATATATATATATATTAATTACATGAATTGGGTATTTACCTTTTTTCTGCTTCTGCCCATATGGCGCTTGTGTGTCGTAGTGGTATTAGTACAGGCACGTTAACTCTGAAGACATAAGTGCGGGTTGCGGAACAGAAAAAATGTGCTTGTTGAAAACACTTTTGCTGGTTTATGTGGTTGTGTAACATTCCGGAGCATTTAGAAACAGTGGGAGAAAGTATGTGCTTTGGTCACTATTTAAAACAACCGTTCCACTCATTATTTAAAACAACCGTTCCTCTTCAAAATTTCTGACATCAGATAAATATCAGATTTATTTATATTATACACAACTCTGAATCAATCCGTCTACATTATGGTTTGCGGGAAATTGTGAGTTTTTAAGTAGTAATTTAAATCTATTAAATTCAATGGAAGTAATTAAATTTTGCTATTATGTTATTGTTTTCTATAGCAACCATACTTCTGCCTTTTCCATCACGTGGCGCCGTCATAGCTGAACACCGCGCTAGTCAAATATCCGATCCCACATTCGAGCAGCGTCAAAAGCCTTCAGTTTCTGAAGCGAAAACATACGGCTTCATGTAGTCTGCTGCTGATGTTGTAACCTTGGCTCCATCTTCATCGGACGTTCGCCACTGCGAATCACCTCATATCGATCGTTGCCTTTAACCTGACTGATCTTGTAGGGCTATAGATATTTTTGTTTTATCTTTCTACTTGGGTCAAACTGCGTCCTCTTGATCACCGCCAGGTCGCCTACTTGGTAATTACGGGCTGCCTTCGAGTGTTTACTATTGTATCTCTCCGATTTTCTCTCTGGATCTTCAGGATGTATTCTTTCGCTACCTTTAGATCTTGTGTTTCACGATCGAACACCTGGACTGCTTCTTGCTCCAAACTTGCAAAACGGGCTGATTTGTCTCGATGTCTCATCTTGACGCCAACGAGGGCCTCGAACGGATTCTTACCAATGCATCGCTGGAGAGTATACATCTCTTTAACACGTTCGTGTCGGCACCAATGTTGGTGTTTGTCCTGAGACAGCTGGGCCAATGCTGGTTACAATTATACTGTTCATTCGCTCCACCGGTCCATTACTACGTGTCCACTCCAGCACTAGTAAGAACGTGTTCAATTCCTTCTTTTGTGCAGTACTCCTCAAATGCTTTAGAAATAAAAGATGATCCTCGGTTACTGATTATGCCAAATGATGATTGTATAATGTCCAACTTGCTAATTACCTTCATTCGGGTTAGTTTTTGAATCGTAAATCTGCAAAACCGGTTTGTTACTCAGAGCTTCTTTCAGTTTTTATGACTGACAGCTTTAAAAGAGTCTCCAAAGAAGAAATTTTGTCCATCCATGACTTCAATCAGTGGATACGCGATTTTTATCTTTACAAAACATTTCTAAAATAACCGGTGAGACCAAGGAAAACTCTTGACTTGTTTAACTGTCCTAGGCTTGGGAAAATATTGTACAGATTTTATATTAGTTGGTGCTATTTTATATTAGGGATTACTTTGCCATTTTCGGCAACATAACCTAAACATTCCACTTTAGTTTAAAGGAAATCGACCAATGACATCGGGAAACGGTCCCTCACAACTTTTTGCTTAACAATTTGAAATTGATGTACATTCTACGTAAACCATCTTTCTTTGACACGATCACTGCCGGACTGGCATACTCACTATCACTAAGTTGAATGATGCCGTTTTCCAGCCACTCCTTGATCTGTTCGTCGAGTATCTTCTCCTTGAGTGTTAATCGACGAGGCTGTAGATACACTGGGTCATTGTCTTTGAGCTTGATCTTCGTTTCGATGGTGGATTTCAGGTTCGTCCCGGGTGAGTAATCTTCAAGTAATCGGGGAACCTTCGTTTCATAGAGAGCAGGTGTATCAATTTCCCCCGGAATCTATGCACTGGAGTACTTTCAGGTCGTCGTGAAATTCAGTCTGCATAGAGTTAACCATTGTCAATTATTGTCTTGTTCTTCTTTATTTCCCGCTGACATTCGTTTCACTGAGATTTTGCCTTGACTGATGGTATCTTTAATCCACTCTTGTCCAAGAGTGAAATCATTGGTCATGGACTGCTTCAGAACTACATAGAACAGCGTGTTATATACCTGGGCGTTGAAGCTCGATGTTTAAATTGATTGTTCCAATTGGTCTTGTTGTTTTGTTCCCCAATCCGATAAAGCATCGCGTGGTTGGACCCAACTCAAGACGGCCTATCGTATTGTAGACATCAGCTTGCTCTAGATTGGCATCGCTCCTTTGTCTAATAGTGTAAAATAATTCCCTCCACTCACCTTAATCGATAACAGCTCGTCGTCCATGGTGCGGATACATCACACACTCTTACTTTCTTTTGTACATTTCGGTGAGATGTGTCGATACTCGTTGCACTTCAAACATTTGGGCCCTTTATCCGATTTGTACAGTTGATCCTTTCATGTTCCTTGGACCCGCAATCGCAATCGAAGCAGTTTTTGAGCTCGTCGCTTGTCCCTTCATTCTTGTAGCCTTGTGTTTGATCTTCTTTTGTTGAATTAGTTCGATTTTTCGTCTCCATATTGCTGTACTTGCCCTTTTCCTTCTGTGCAGTTTCCTTTCGTTCTTTTTATTTCTCTTTCATTTTCTCGTAGCCTTTTAAGCAATTCTTGAGCTCTTTGGCACCTTTTGCAATGTACAAAATGGCTTCGTTATTTTCATAATTTTGGATTCCATCGACGATATACTCAATGAGTGCTTCCTCGTCAGTTGTTCCTTGACTATTACCATCATCGAATACAAGTATTGCTTACATGTTTTATCAGGTGACCGTTTACTTTCAGCAACTTGCTGTGTACTGTAGCACTGCTAAGCTTGGTAGTAAATTATTTTATAAGGTCCTTCTTGAAAGGTTTCCTCGTTGATATCTTCTTGGACGACATAAACGTCTTCGCTGAGCCGCTGAGCATACGTTTTGCGTAGATCATCTTTTGCAAGTCGTGCCATTCTAATAATTCGCTGATATCTGCAAATTCAGAAAGCCACTATTCAACCTGGGCTACATCATCTCCTGAAAATTCTGTTAGGCTACCTTCAACATCACGGATCGTAAATATCGGCTTGGTTCAGTTAAGTTCACGTCTGTTGCCTGACCCGTGTGTGTCGCGCTCTAGTCGATCTTTGTCTGATTCTTCGTCTGACGAGCTTTTGTACGTCGTTCGTCGCACTTCCTTCGTGTCAATCATTTTTTTATCCGTTCGCGACCCGACGCGATTTTTCGACGTCTTTTTTTTTCTTATCGCACATATCATAAAGGAACTGTTCGTAATGATCGTCCACTGTTTATACTACTTTCTAAGTCACAGTTGTCTATCTCTCTTTTTTCTGGGTTCTTGTTGATATTGTCTTCCTTATCCATTGAATTGTTAGTTCTTTCCAAGAAGATTGCAGCTGTTTTCAACCTTTCAGCCAAATGAAACTTGTTACCATCAGTCGGTATCTTCTGTTTTGAAATTCTTCTTGCAATTGACCAATTGTAAATTTCTCGATCGTCTTGATATCGACTACAGATTATTCGTCCATGATCCATCATCCAATCGCGTTGGAGTCTCATTATATTGCCCCATCTTGTCATTCTTGTTTGAGCCGGTCTCAAGCGTCGTTTCTTTGCCGTCTGCCATCTTATTCTTTGTTTCGTCAGTCGACATTTTTCGTCTTGGTTTGCATCAGAATACGCGTTTAACACGAACAAATTTAAATGAACTCCTCGTCGTCTTTCCACTTGTTCAACACAACTGGCTTCGTTCCGTGTACAAGTGATTCTACCCTGCTAACCCGTTCCGACAATACGCGCCCATCTTTTCCGGAATTTGCCCGTAGAACCCGAACAAAGCCTCCAAATATAAGAATCTCAGGTTTACTATTAACAAAAAAGAGTACAACACGAATTGCCGTAACGACTGTGTATTAATCAACGAAAGATACAAAAATCACACACACTCCAACACCTTAATACATCGGACTATTAAATTATTGTTCTCTATGGCAACAATACTTCTGCATCTTCCATCACGTGGCGCCGTCGTAGCTCAACACCGCGCTAGTCAAATATCCGATCTCACATCCGCCAATCAAATATCCGATCTTTGTGGTGAAAAAGAGTATCCAAATACACATAAATCAAGAAAACGTTTCTGATGTATTCGAAACTCAATTGCGAATACAGATTTACAATAAAAGGAAAACCAAAAAAAATATTCACACCCGTTTGTTCGATTCTCGAACAACACTACTGAGCTCTTTTAAAATTCACTTTGAAATAAGCTATTCTTTAATGCAATACTCTCTTTAGATCGGATCCGTGTACGGCCATTACCTCATGCATTCTTGCCACAAGTTAATTAAAGTAACTCAAACTCAAGTTTAGACAAAGGAACAGAATTATACTCAAATTTTAAAATACGTAATTCAAATAAAATAGTTTACAATAGTGTGAACATTACTGTCATTCTACAAGTCATGAACCACACGTAAAATTGTTATTTACCCAATTGTACAATAATGTATTCTTTCTTAAGGCATTCAATTTTACTTTGAGAATCAAGTTCAGTTTTTCCACTTCATGTAATTTTCTCCCCCAAGGACATAAATATTGCCTTTTTACTCTCTCAATCTACGTCTCGCCATTAATGAGTTCGGTTGCACGCGACAGCGTCTTGAATGCTGAATGCTAACGATCGTTGACCTTAAGCCAGCACTGCACTCTACTGTCCCGCTGCTAAATCTCGCCCGTTACAGTGGCACAACTTACAAAACTCCCTCCGAATGCGCATACGCGAGGAGGGGTGACTCCCACCATCAACCGCTCACTTCCCCTGAAAATATCACTCTCTTACTCGCTCTGCGCGCCTGGCGACGTGGCCAGTAGAGGTCTGCATTCTCCGCGATTTTTACCGACCAGCGCTCGCTCGCCTCTCTTCTCTCGAGACCAATCGCTCGACTGTCCTTCGCAGCCGGTTGCGGACTCCCGGGAGCCGGCGACCGACCGAGACTCGGCCTCCAACCGACGAGACTCGACAACCGGCGGACCCCCTTCAGGCGAATTGCGCCACGTAACAATCGGCCGACACGTCGGAGTAAATATCTAATGCCAAGTTTCAGGAAAGGGAATGGTATTGAATGGTTTTTAAAATATATGACCAATAATTTCGTTTTTTCAAAATTTAAAATATAGAGGAATTTTAATATTAATTTTCAAATAATAAATTTTAATATAAAAAAAGAATAAAAAGCTTTAAAAATCGACTCCCTGGACGCACTGGAGAACCTCAAGTGGATCTATTGCAGTTCTGCCTGTGACTTCAAAGAAAAGGCATTCAAAAGTTTTAGAGATAAATTCCGTTCTTTGTAATGACTAGGCATCGGATGTTTCGGAAATTGCCTATTTTATTCTAATGAACATAAAATCATTAATTTTCCTTCATTTTATATGGTGTAAATACAAATGCTCTGCTAAATTTAGTTGCAAGTGCAATGAAATATATTAGTACCTTTCCCTTCCACTTTTGTATTTTTGTTTTCTTTTTCCAAATATTTTTGTTGTTGGTATTGTTGTAATTTTCAGGCATCTGAGACGCAGGTCTTAGTTTCTTAACCCGGCAGTAGGCGCGCGGGGTGCCTCAGTCACTCCAGCATAGTTTTCAGCTCATTGTACTTTTAGTTTTATTTATAATCTTGCGAGCTTCTCAATACCTTTTGAGGAAAGCTTTGTGCACGTATCTCGACCCTTCTCTTTCAACTGCTTCCTGTCCTTTCCTGGAAATTTCGTCGCAAAGGCGATGGCGCGCTGCGTGGGAGCCACCGAGTCACCTCGCACAACCTTTGTTATCTCTTCCTGCCACGCTGAGCAATAGTTCACCCAAAGGAAGGGGGGTCTCGTGGAGCTTCAATACTACTCCACAGAAGCCAATGATTCATAATTTCAGCTTTTACGATTTTTAATTACAATTAATCGCTTATCTTGCATTGAAACGTAAAATAATGGAGTAATTGAAAAACATTGTACTCGTACATATAAAACTTTATATGTATCATTTCGTGAATACATACTTTTGCCGAATTTAAAATAATGTTAAACGTATGTATATAATAGTAAATAATGTATTTTGAATTATTAAGTTGAATAGGCTGATGTGCCGTGACCGCTGGTCTTTGGCCGCCGACTGAGTCGACAAATACAGAGGCCATGGCGGCTTACATCAACTATTCCACAATAAATTAGTACGCCCAATGACGACAAGACGTTTTGACGCAAGGAAAATAGTACCCACCCATTTTTGTTTAGCATATGCCTTTTTCTTATATACTCGTGAAATTATGACCAAATATTCATTGTATTTAATAAATATGCCTTATATTCGAGTTTGTAAGAAACTTCAATGACATTACAATTGGTACGCAACGAATTATCTTCCCTTAAGCACTATAAATATAGAAAAAAAATAAAAATTATTTTCAGAGTCTTTGTTTGCCTTAATTCTTTCAAGAAATTTATTGTTTGTCTCTATAAAATTATTTCCAGTCAATCGATAAATTGTTACTTTTCAACAAATTAATCGTTTAATTGAAATTGTATTTTCTTTCGATTACAATGAATTGAAAGTGTTGCGATCACTACATGCGGCGACTTTATATCCCGTACATGCATTGAGGGGCGAAGCTACTGTGCAGTCCGCCGCTTGGCCTAGCGGCCGAGCGTTCGAGCTCTCGAGCGCCCGGGCGCTCGGCGAGTCCCAAGTCTCGGCGGGAGCCGCAAGGCGGCCGGTCGAAATGTCCGTTAAACAGCTATCTCTTCCCCCCAAGCAAGGTCCCCCTCCCTTCGCCGAGCGTCGGCGCGGAGCCCGAGAGTCTCGAGCGGTTGTTTTCGCCTGATTGCAGACCTCTAGTGGCCGGTCGAGGGGAGGGAGGGTCTGAACGCATGGACAGCTGCTTTGTTCGTGGCCCAACGCGCAGCAGTAAAAGTGTCAGCCATCCAAATAAAAAACAGTTTCAGTTGTCTGTACACAAACGCTGACTCTTAATATATTAAGATTCAGTAAAAGAAGCATGTATTGGAAGCATCGCCCCTGGTCCTCAGTTCTGTCCCTTTCGTCTTCGAGTGCTGTGCAGCGTGGCGTCTCTTAGCGTGGGCCTAATTTCAAGTGAAGTTCACAGGCGTAATATTGTGTGTATTTGTTTCTAACACTAGGACAACCGTTTGGTAATATAACCTGAACATCAAGCTCCCTCTTTACCATTCCGATCTCAATTCCATCGATTTAGTTTGGAGTTCCATTAAGAAGCATGTTACGAAAGAAAGCATCGGTACCCGTCTATGAGTTAAAGAAAATGTATGCCGAATATTATTTTCTAAATATTACCCAAATCAATGGACGAAGTGTTGTGAAAACGTTAAGAAAATTGAAGAAGAATATATGAAAACAGACATGTCGACGAAAGTAAAAGTGGACAAAATTATCGTTTCTTTGCGGGGCAGTTCCTCTGAGAACGACAATGACGTCACACAGCGAAGGCTGCAGTGACATTGATGACTTATAGCTCCTCCTTGCTGGGGGACAGTGACGAATCGCGTGCGCGCAGTAGGTTCAGATAATCCTGCTTTGTAGCAGCGGTGGGAGAAGCCCGCGAAACTAAGCCCCTCCCAAAAGGGAGATTTCAAACTTGTCCCCCTATACCTCGTTTCGTTCAGTGTCGCAGTTCGCAGCCCCAAGGGCAGCGATACGACCTTGCACAGCGCTGGTGAAGAATCGTAGACGATCATCCTAAGTCTCGCGGCCTCACTCAGGTCGTTAGCCTAGCGTGTAGGCAGTGAGTAGGCGATGCTAAGCTCCTGGTTGTCCGTTCAAACCCGGCAACCCACCAGTAGGGCCCCTGGCGCGTCGACCTTAAGGCAGGGATTGGGTGAAAGACCTCTTGGGGTACTCTGGAATTCACATATAGAAGTCCGGCGGGAAATTACCTACCGTCAGGTTGCCTTGGTTGCGGTCCAACCCAGATCGTTAGCCTGAAGGTGCAGGCAGTGGGGAGGCGGGATGGAGGGCCCCGAGTTACCTGGACCTTAGTTCAGGTGGCCCCCAGTTGGGCTCTTGGTCTT